>WFKH01011925.1:25100730-25114498 GCA_016163765.1 Magallana hongkongensis | reverse complement strand
TGCCACTTTCTTCGTCAATACTTCTTCACGTTTAGATTTAATAAACTACCTTTTTCTAGCATCCAACTCACCAGGTGATCGTTTAATATCTGAACATCAATATTCAAAGCCGATTCCTTAAAACCCCAAATGAAAATCATTAAATCCCTGTCAGTTGCAAAAGAAAGTCAGTAAGCAAATGAAATTCACTTCAACCTTCTATCATCTATTACGAACCCCTTCTGTGAGGGAACCTTGATTACACTTTTATTAAATTTCCAAGATCATGAAACATAAATTCATGGAATGCGGCATCGTTAAACTTACAACCTGCTCTTTGTATATTTAATCTTCTTTTGTTAAGTGCTGATATTGTTTGGAAAAGTAAAATATCCACCAGACGAATGAGATAATGCGAAGGGAATCATTCATGAATATAAGATAAAACGCGCAGCTTGTATCGTTCCCCAAATATGTCATTGTCCTATATATTTATTAAAAGATTCTCGAAATAAAAAGGGTCCTTTCAACATATTCTTTAAATAAAATGGTTATCAATTGCAATCAGCAAGCAGTTTTACAGTTAAACGAATACATGTTAAATTTATCACATGACATGTAAAATGCCTGCTCTAAAAAGAGTCGCAGTCGCAGGTAAACGTTTGATAATTTTATATTAATTTAAAAAGTAAGGTGTGTTGTTTTGTTTTGTTTTAAGGTTTGCATATTTGCAAATGTGCTAATATAGCTTAATTATTGCGAAAAAAGTGGACTGTATGCCATTATTAACAATATTATATTTTTAACAAAATAACCAAAATCAATGTTACAGTCATAAATTCTCAAATGTATTTTTAAATCGTACTTTCATTTTTCTCAAACTGTTTATGTTTATCAAAAGATAAACGTCTTGTATATTTTGATTCCTTATAACTAAGGAATGGTTTGAATCTATTAATTCCTTTATTTTACTATAATGAGATATATGACATTTGTAGATGTAAATGAATGTTTAGAATCGATCTGCAAGCCAAAAGATACATGTTTTGTCCCAGAGAGTTTGAACGAGTATGAATGCAACGGAAAGGAGGCAACATACCTTGAAAAGCGTAAGGATTAAACTTATCTGTCCTTTCGATGTTTGGGCATTTGCTGGACTTTTATTGTCTATTCTCGTTATATGTTTTAAAACTGAATGCTACATGATTCAAATACATATTCAGAGTTTTGTATTGAAAAGACATTAGATATATATTAATTCAACCGTAATATTGCCCCTGTCACACTGTCACGATTTTGAGCTACAATAGTGTACGAATTCAATAATTGCACCTATTCGGAGTTCACTGTAGAGATAGTCGTAGGTTCTCTTCCCATCGCAGCAAAACGCCAAACGCGGCAATTGTTTTGAGTATGTTCAAAACAATCGTACCCACCGTACGATTTTTAAGTATTCGTAGACTTTCGCACGACATTCGCACTGAACTCATGCACATAGTTGCAATAAATCTTCGACATTCGTAGGAAACTCGCGAAACTAACGATGCTACGAATATCCTACGATCTACCCGGAATATTCTACGAGATCATTCGATTGTTTCTCTAATCATCCCCGAGTGTCCTCCGAGTGAATGGACATGTAGTTCGATTTGATAAGAATACAATACGAAAACAGGCGATCGGGGGCGAGTGCAAAACGAGAACTTTGCGAGTGAACTACGAGTAAGTACGAAAATACGAGACTAGTTAGTGTTTCGCAATAGTATTCTTCTTTTGATTACTAAGTACATCGTTCAGTAATTATGAAAGTTTATTACATTATCTTTCGAAATTTTACATATACTTGCAATTTCTTCATTTTTAAAAAATGAATTTTGTTCTTCATTGATAATCTTATTCAGGGAAGAAATCAAACATTAATGCTGCGCTTTCAGGATTATTTAAACAATTCATGAACTAAAACAATATCACGATCTTCTTGTTCGTTTATATTTACAATAATAGAGGTCTTCAGCAAATTATTAAAACAATTTTACTCACAGTTGCAAACATTGTCACAATATGTATTTTGTTGGTAATCTTAACTCACAAATTTACATCTACGTGTACGTGATTTCATATATCTTTTATAATCTATATGAATATTACTTTGATTGCATTATTCATCTTATGTTGTGAAAGTAAAATACACTTCCAGGTAAGTATTTTATGCAAAAATGCAATCATTAATTTGTATTTGTTTAATAATCACTTTATAAATTAACATACCAGATATATAATAAAAAAATGTATTTATTCGTAGGGATATATTGTATCAATCGTACAATTCCGTACTTATTCGTGAGAGTATCGTATACAAATCGTCTTCCATCTTACCTGCTCGTAGGAAGATCTCAAAGCAATCGTTACTTAATCGCCAAAATTCGTACATGAATCGCCACAACTCGTCCTCTTAACGCACAAACATCGTACATAATCGAGGAGACATCGTAGTCAAGTCGTACTATATTCGAAAAAAGCACAGTCTGTAGAGTTATTGCAAGACTGACCTGGCGAATAATGGCGATTTTTAACTTTTTAGTCACCTGATTGACTCAAATGACCTATTGCCATTGGTCTTCGTCCGTAGTCATGCGTCGTCTGTCTTGGCTCGTGCGTCGTTCGTTAACAATTTTACATTTTTAACTTCTTCTTGAAAAGTACAAGGCCAAATGTTAACATTTTTGGTGTGAAGCATCTCTATGGTAAGTGGAATCTAAATTGTGAAATTCATGGCTCTATCACCCCCAAGGCGTCATAAGCGGTGCCAATTAAGCAACAAAAAATAAGCAAAATTTTCAAAAATCTTCTTCTCTACTCCCACACATGTGAGGAAAAAACTGAATGCATGGTAATGATGTCCATGAAGCCCTCTATCAAAATTGTAAAATTCATGGCCCCTGGTTCAGGGGTTCAGGCTCTAGGGTGGGGCCAATATGGCCATATAGTAAAATGTGAGAAATCTTAGAAAATCTTTTTCTCTACTCCCATATATATTTGTTAAAAACTAAATGCATGGTTATAATGTCCTTGAAGTCTTCTACTTAAATTGTGAAATTCATGACCCCTGGGACAGGGGTTCAGGCCCTAGGGCTGGGCCATTATAGCCATATTGTGAAAATGTATTAAATCTTGGAAAATCTTTTTTTTACTCCCACACAAAAGGGGACAAAACTGAATGCATAGTTATGATGTCCATGAACTCCTCTACCTAAATTGTGACATTCATGGCCCCTGGGTCAGGGGTACAGGCCATAGGGAGGGCCAAATGAATGCATAGTATTTATGTATATAATGTTTAAAAATTGTCTTCTCTACTCCCACACGTCTGTAAGGAAAACTGAATATCTAATTTTATAGACCAGGAAGCCCTCTACAAAATTGTAAATTTCCTGTCCCCGAGGTAGTTGTTCTGACTCAAGGATGGAACCAAAATGGTCATATAGTGTTAATGCATTTAATGTTAAAACATTGTTTTCTCTACTTCTGCTAATACTGAATAAAAACTGACTGCATATAAAGAAAGAAAATAAAGCCCTCTACAAAAATTGTAAATTTCATGTCCCCGAAGGTGGAATTTTGAATCTAGGGTGGGGCCAAAACAGTCATATAGTGTATAGGGTAGTGGTTTTTACTGCAGGGTGTGGCCAAAATGGTCATATAGTGTTAATGTATATAATGTTTGAAAATGTCTACTGACATAGAATAGAAACTGACTGCATATTTAGAAAAAATTGTAATTAAGAAGTTGTATGATTAAAAAAGTTATAAATTATTTTTATTATTTAAAACAAAGCAGCCAAAACAGTTTTTGAACTTTCTAAATTAAAAAAAAGACTTGTTAATAGTAAAGTAACAATTGGCTAGCCAAAATCACTAAAAGCGGTACGTGTAAAATGATTTTGGAATAAGTGTCAGATGGTGATGCATCAACAATGGTTGAATATTGAAAAGCTGGAATATGTGAAGGGATTTGAAATTTAAGATATCAATGGGGTCTATTGTGTCGTTTAATAGCCCCATTTAAATGGGGAGAGTTCCTGTCTGGCCCCCGGGGATGGGGGATTAGAGGTTGTTTTAAATGAAACATATACACTAGCCATCTTGTTCAGTTTATCTATGAAAAGATACACATAAATCTATCTTGAAAGTTAACAAATATGGGAAAATTATTTCCTATCAGAGTCTTGCATCTTTTCAATATCAGGTCATGCACTCTATTATGATCTTGAAGTTTTTTGTCAAAATTATAGGTTTCATAGTCCTTTTTGAAAGATTTCAGGCAGAGAGGTGATCGTTATTACAATATTTTATTTTTTCACTCCAGAATGAAACTTTAATAAATGCATATATGAGATTCCTCGACGGGTCTGTGTATGGGCTATGGTACTCAGGTGACCATTAAAGGGGAAGTAAAGTAAAAAACATATTTTATTTACATTAATAAAGTGGTTTAAATATCACTTGTGGTCATGCTGTTTTGAACACCAACTACATAATTTACTGCACGTTTGAAGATAGATAAATCGTATTTACTGGAGGCTGACATGATATAGAACTCTTTCATTTGTTTTAAAAACCAAATTAATTAATTATTTTGACGTCACAGCATTCATTCCGGATTGGTTTACATATACAATGTACACAGTGTTCTGAATAAAACGCTGGTTTATGCCTTTCTGTTACTCAAGTAATCGACTGAACAAAATTGATAATGTTTAGGTTCACACGTCAATCTAAAGAATGAATACATGTATGCATATATATATGCATTTTTATTAAATAAATGACAGCTGTTTACATGTACCTACTGTCTTCAAAGTAGAAAATGACCTCGAGTAAATTTTCATTCCAAGTCAGGTTCTTCGCTAACTGAATAAGTATGTTTAAATTGTAATCGGGATGTTTTAAATACATTCTCTAACGTCGGAATTACCGTGTCGAAATAATGACGGCAGACATTTTCTACGATACTTGGCATCTGTTGACAATTTCCACAATTACACGGAGACTCATCCGACACTATATATAACCTCCGCTCTTAGATTTCAACAAACATGCTCCGTTTGACGTTGGTTTGTAATTTAGGGGAAAGTTAAAGGTAAAAGAACAGTCTCAAATCGATAATGTTTCAAATTTTCCAGAAGTTTTGTTTAGAGCGAAAATACTGATTCTATGTTGTAAAACAAACCGGAATGGATGGTGTGACGTCATAGATTAAAATTCAATGGCAGCTACCATTGCGGCGGAAAATTGAAATTAAGCGATATATTTTCTTGATTTATTCATTGTTCCGGGGTTTTTAATGAAAATAAATACGATTTACGTTTATAGTAGATGATAATTAATTAATTTATTGTAAAACATATTTTTAGTTTCCTTCCCCTTTAAGGCCTGTTTGTCTCTTGTTGTAATTCGTGGGCAATCGCAGTATATATCGTGACAATGTGACAAGGGCTAAGAATTATTTTTTATAAAGAATGAAATGTACCAAACTGAACCAATCACACATTTTTAAAGGTAACTACAAACGTGAATTATTTTTAGGTTGCAATAGTTTTTCAAATGCTTAACAAACTCTTATTCAAGCTTTACTAAACTTAAGGGCATTGGCAAAGTAGTGCTCCGGATATGAACAATCTGCACTTGCATTTTCTCTTTAATACAGTGAATTAGAGTTACCTCTCTTGATTTTCTTTTTACAACTAGGAGTAATCTCCCGTAATATGAGTTATTTTAAATATTATCGTAAAAAGCATTGCGAGGTAAACAACATATGTCAGAGAATGAAGCAATATAGTTTTGCGTCAAGAAGCAGGTTATATGGGCCTCAGAGCAGAGAAGAGTAAATTCATATATGGCACACAATGTGAAAAAGATTAAATGACAGGTCGTTTTTTTCAAAACATTACTATTGACAGACTGGAGGGGGGTCCTTCAGTAACATATCCGACATATTGAGGAGCAAAATAAAATAAAAGGTAAACTGAAACTTTATTAATTCTAATACTCTTTAACAAAAACATAGTAGACAAAATGTCTTATTCATTAACTTGCATACCTGTTGTTTTGATATTATGGTACAATGCACAATGAAGTATATGCATGAGCTATTATAAACATAAACTTTGCTTAGTGGACAACAAGGTTATTTCCAAATTAGAATGACCCCGTAGCAAAGTCAGAACTATCGTTGTCTCACATTTTAATTATTTATTTGTAGAAAGAGACATGAAAATGGTCTGTTTCTTTTGCTCTCCGAGAGCATGTGTGAAGGCTAACTAGGAATAACAAATTATTAGAACCTTTCTTGATACCTTAAAGGGGTATAATCACGATTTTGGTCAAATTTTCTTTTTCCTTTGTTATTGTTTACAATGTTAGTGAAATGCATTTCTAATGATCTACCAAAATTTGAGTGTCCGTCATAGAGTTTTAAGCAAGATACAGAGCTTACAATTCTTTGCCATGTAAACAAGGCCCGTGCCCTGTTTTTGTTTACATTGGTTCAATATAGGGTGATTTCACCATGCATCGGACACCCTTGGATTTTTCTCTTTGATAACGCATCAATAATAGTCCAAATAAAAGCAAAACTTGTTTTAAAAGTTACAGGTTTCCCTTTTGCTTAGTTATTGGAGAGAAAATAGTAAAATTGTTAAAAACATAGAAAATAAAGCAAATAAATGAAGTGTTGCACTATTTCACCATGGATCGGACAATATTTACCAAGCATCGGACAGCTATACAGGAGAGATTAAATTTTTTTTAAATTCTAGTTTTAATGCGAAAATACAGAGGTTCGTAAAAATAAATTTATTCAATAGCTATTCAGATTTCTTTTAATGTAAAACCTCGAATCTACGAATCTACTGGCAGGAATTTAGACTAGTGCTTCTGTTGAAAGGAATATTTATCACGAGGGGCTCTTTATCGTGCCAGCACCTACAGGAACTTTGGATTATAAAAGCAGTATCCATAAAACTCAAATTTTAAGTGGTCTGAATAAAATGTTTGTATCAGTTATTTTTTAGTTTTTTATTTTACAAAAACTTTAAAGTATATCACAAGGAATGGGCACCTAACATGTCAATTATTAGAAAAAATCATGCATTGAAAACTGTCCGATGCATGGTTAATTTGTGTCCGATCCATGGTGAAATGAATATATGGAGCAAAAATGACCTTGACACTAATTGTTCAAATTTCTAAGACTTATTTTAACCAAATTTTGTTTCAAAACTAACTTCTTTTAATTTATTTTAGGTAGAGAGTGCATTTTCAATAATACATAATCAAATGCACAACATTTAAAATATGTTTTTGTGTAAATTCTTCGTAACTAAATTTTTAAAAATGGCGTATTTGACGTCATTTACGATGCCTATATTGCTACTTCTTTCACAATGTGACTGTCAAATTCATTATAATCATAAAGTTCATTAGTTCTAATTCAGGGATATACGAAACAACACATGAGCGCATGAACATTTATTTGTATATTTTTAACCAAAGTTGTCCGATCTAAGGTATGTGTCCGATGCATGGTTAATTCACCCTACTGGTAAAAGTTCTTTTTATAAGCGGATTTCTCTCTTTTTAATTCGTTTTGAGCATAAATAAACAGTTCCTTGCCTTTATCATAAACATTTTAGGCCTAAGTCTGGAATTTTCACTTCAACATTCAAAACGTAAACAAAAACATGACATAAGCTTTGTTAACGTGACAAAAATTGTAACCTCTGTATTTCGCTTATAACATGACGGCTGACGCTCAAATTTTGATAACTATTACAAATGCCTTACTGAAGCATTGAAAACATTAAAAAAGGAAAAATATGTTAGATCAAAATCGTTACAAAGCCCCTTTAAATATATGTATTGTTAAAATTACCTATTTCAATGATCTTTATTTATCATTTATTACTTGTGTGTGTGTGTGTGTGTGTGTGTGTGTGTGTGTGTGTGTGTGTGTGTGTGTGTGTGTGTGTGTATGAACGGTAACGAAATCAAAATCTTGAATAGGAGAGAGTAGGTTGAGGTCCACATCTTTTGTATATATTAGACATGTATTTCATTTTAAGTTGAATATCATACAGACTCGATTTACAATAAAGTGTATCAATTAATTAATAATCACATATCTCACTCATTAAAAAATTGTTCCTTTAAAAATTTTAAGAACTGCGATTTATTCCTTGAATTTCATTGGAAAAAATGTTAAATGCAAAAATAATATTTTTGGAATCATTTTTTATAAGGATGAAAAGAGGGTTCTGTAGTGTTTGGTGTTGCCTATAAAGACACGTATGAATTCAATAAATAATCTAAAAAAAAATTATACATCAACCAGAAACGTTACCAATTCCCTTAATGTAAGAGTCACGTGGTGACACACTAGCTTCACTAGCATATCAAAATCAAAGTACTGAAGCACTGACGGTACTTGGTTGTATTGTTTATTATTTATTTTAAACGATTTAGAATTTGGCATGGCGAGCAGTTTCTTAGCTGTATTTGAATAATTATGCACATTTTTTTTCCTAATATGAGTTATCGGGCTTTTCGACAACAATTCCAAGCTATAGACAGAAATAGCCATGGGAATCTTGTTGTGTAATATTTAAGGATAGAAATAACGCCACTTAATTCTACGATGCTTCATGTAATCGAAATATTTCTGGAAAAATGTAATAAAAACATTTTTTTTACCAAAAAAATTATAATACAGTCTAGTGTACGACAGTACTGGTTCTATCTTTAGATTTAATAGTTTGTCCTTGATTCCAAACGCTACCGCTGTAGAAATGGCGTTTTGGTAATTCTTGACAGCGAACGAGTTTTATTGAACTTTGGCCTAATATATACAAAAATATCTAAATTGTTCGTACAATTTAAAATGTTCTATTTTCAAGGTGTTTATAAATAAGTTTCCTTCAAAAACAATGCTTCATAGTTGTTCGGCACAAGTGATGGAGCAACCTTGTAACAAAAGAGAGTGGGTTATGTTTCGAATATGTCGCCATGTACAAGAAACTAACAATCGAAGAAAGGGTATAAAATCTACTGTTTATCATAAGATTTTATTCGGATTTGAAAAATCTGTACGAAGATACATGTCTGATGTTCATGCCCTGCTCAGTGAATTTGCTTAGTATGCGTCAATCTAGAATAGAAGTAGATGGGAACTATTAATATAATAATGTTTTTCTTATATACGGAATGCAAATATAACTGTAGGGTACCTGTCTTGTCCAAACGATGGATCGGAAGTTGTTATAAACGTTCCTGAGTTTGAAGCACAGACTTTTTCATTTCCACCGCCAGAATCTGATGGATTACCCATGTGAGTTTTCTGTTTTAATAGCTTTCCGAAAATCATAGAAAATTAACATAAGATTAACCAATTAACCTAAAAAGTCTACAAGGGAGATTTATGCATGAAAGAAATTGATTCAAGAAAAAACCACTTCTACTTAGGTCTAAGTCTTTCTGTGAATGCTATTTTGCCCATAAATTCAAATGAGCTATTAATGATTTTCTTAAATGTAAATTGCCCTAATTTATGTAAAGATAAAAAGTCAAAAAATTATCTTCTAAAAATTGTTAAAGAAAATTATAATAAAATACCAATAACAGTTTCAATATTAGAATCAAACAAAAATTTTATTGAAAAATCCCTTATGTTCAGGCTACGCCGTCACCCGTATTTTTAAATCACTCAACTCATTTTTAAGTCCATAAATTCGAGGTCAAATCTTAGAATGTGGCTGAGTAATGCCTTAGATTAAGTTGGTGACGGCGAGACCTTGTATACCCAATATAAGACACATGATTAATGAAATATCGTTAAGATGTTTTCTGTTTTTCAGATCTTCAACTTGTACATGGACATTTATCGGAAACGAAGGGTCAGGATTCATAGCCAAAGCTTATGATATCACGTTTGAAGGATCACACGATCTTCGTATTGAAGATGACAACGGTGTATATATATATATACACACACACACACACACATACATATATGTCGTTAATGTGTATGTTAGTTCTGTCATGTCTCAATTGTTCATATCAGAACTGTGACATATTTAAATTTAAATATTTCAACAGGCAATGAAATTGAAACGTTTTCTGGACCACTCAGCAATATCTATCAGACAGAAAATATGCAGTCCCCTGGTAATTCTGTGAAAGTCACTTTGACAACAGACAACAAATCCAGCAATTTGGAGAAGTTTACGCTATCACTCATCAGTGGCCGAGATTCTGGTAATAAATAAACTTCTGTAAGCTAATGGCCAGAGTTGGTTGTTGGTGAATCTGTTAAATGTTGTTTGTCTTTGTCCGTCGCCATACAGTATTTATCATTTATCAGTCAATTCTTTTTTCAACAACTCAGTTTCCTCTCTGAATCCATTAGATCAACCAAAGATACATTCAGTTTTTATCACTGCATTTCAAAGTGCAGCTGTAAAATAAAGTACTTTAGCACAGGTGTTGGATGCAGGATACAAAATAACGAATACAAGAAAAATATGAACTTTCCCTAACATTTCCATCTTATTCTGCATCTACCAGCAAAATTTGAGCTCGAGTTTCTTAATTTTCTTTGGAAATATGTTAAGTATATGTGAAAATTCATTCATTTCTTTAAGTAAAGGTTTTAAATATTTTATAGGAACATGTCCTGGATCCAAGACCATTCAGGCTACAGACAGCTTCCAGACAATCACCTCGGCAAACTTCCCTGAAGCATATGGAATGTAAATATACGTACATATTTTTGCATTTTGAGTAAATATTTGTAAACAGAACCTGAAAATCATGTTTAAACAGTAAACAAATATAAAAAATATATTCAATATTCGAATGATTGAGATTCCTTATCTTATTGTCAGTGGTTACAGTCAAAACAACACATCAGAATCAAGTCCCAGGGTTGTTAAGTACCATAACACCTTCTTAATTGTTCTTCAAGCAGAGAAAATAACTATATAGCAGAACAATTGCTTTTAACAATGATATATTCTCCCACTCGGTAAGATTACCTATTAATTGGATTTCCCCTTTTAAAAGTCATACTACAATCATACTATAAAGTATGTTTCCCAATTATTTTTCTAGTTCGGTCTTGTTTATGTCGGATTTTTCGTTATATATCACAATATCTGAGATGGCAATTCTTATATCATACATATAATGAGTAGTATACGAGGGGCGTTTAATAAATAATGACATTGTTGTTACAGAATTAACACAATAAGATACTTTTGTTATTTTTTTAATGGTTACCTTCAAAATACTGTCCTTTAACAGACACACTTAATTTCAACCGATCTATCCAAGCGTTGAATGCATTCCTGTAATGTTTTTGGGAATGGTATTCATGTACTGATAAATGACAAAGCCCAAAGCATTCCTTGAAGCATATCTTCTTCCTGACGTGTTTTTTTATTTAGGAAAAAAAAGTCACAGGGAGACAGTCGGGTGAATAGGGAGGATTGGGCAAAACATGAACCTTTTCTTTTTCCTAAAATGATCTCACAATCTGGGATTTATGTGCTGGGGCGAAGTCGAATGTTGCGAATTCCAGACTTTGGTCTCTTCCTGTCGTAATGTTTCTTAACTTTCTTCAGCACATAATTATTGTATACACGTCCGGTGATTGGTCGGGTTTAGAATAGCTAAACTACTTTGGACTACAGGACCTTCACTATTAAAGAAAATTGCTCATAATACTTTCTTTGCACTCTGACATCGTTTTGCTATAACAGGGCGTTTTGCATTTTTAGTCAACCACATCTTGTTATCAATTTTCCTCTTAGGTTCAAAATAATGTATCCATGTTTCATCACCTGTAACAATTTCCGATAAACGTCGTCCATTGCAATATATTTTTTTTTAAATTTTAAGTAGTTTTCTACACATTTCAACCCGCAATCGTTTTTGTTTTTCTGTGAATAGATGAGGTATCCATCTTGCACTAACATTTCAAAGGCCAAGGTGTTTCTTTAAAATTGTAAATACTGTCCCCGATGAAATGCCTACTAAATTTGCTATTTGTTTAATGGTTAATCGGCCATCATTAGTAATGCTATCGATTATTTTTGCAAGTATTGCTTCCGTTGAAGTCGTACGATGTACGTTGCCTATCCTTAGGGTCTGTTTGGCCATTTTTGAATTTGCTGACCCATTTCTTTCGAGTCTCTAACTAGTCTGACACATTTTTTTATGTAGCCTTTAATTTCAACCTTATTGGATGATGACTTACCAGTCATATTTTCATACAGTGCCTCGAGTAGGGGTTATATATCAGCTTCTCAAGGGAGTATTCGATGACTAAACGTGGTCAGATAAACGGCCATAGATAAAATATGAGCCAAATAATGTGTGAAAAGAAATGTCAATTGAACTCTGTATGGAATCAGATTAGTGACATTATTTATTGAACGCCTCTCAATTATTGAGTTCTTCTCAGAAACAAACATGTCTATACATACCAATTTACGTGTGAATTATTTTTTAAAAAAGGGGCCAGATAATGCATAATTTATTACCCACATTTCCAAGATTATTCGTGAATAAACATAGAAGTTATTTTTCAAAATCTCCCCATATCCTGAATATCTTGGAGGATTAGGTGCTTGGATTGAATAAGAAATTCGAACATCATAGTCTCAAGAATTTTGGTTCTAAAGTACCTAATAACAATACTACAGATATTGATTTTTTAATTAAAAAAAAACCCATTTGAGCTTGGTATGATCAATCTCTATATTCGTAATGCTGTGCAAAGAGAAGTTATTCGACATATACAAAAAATTAATATAAATTGGTTTATGTTGTTTAAAAATTTGAACCGAGAAATCGATGTTTAGGGAAAAAACCGTAAACTGTCTTAACCCACTTTATACCAATACAATACATGAAAAAACCCCCATTATTATTTGTAACTTATAGATTAAATTCCGCTCATTTCAACGTTTCCCTTCCCTTTTATGCATCTATTTTAATATTGAGAATATTTACAAGTTTGAAAATAAAACTCATCTAAAAATTTTTAGCTATCTATTTTTGTAATTTATTTCATATCAATAATATGTAAATTGAAAAAAATATACATGAATACTGTATTTCAAATTTATTTCCGATGTTAAAAAGTAGTATGATTAGCTGTTTTAAAGGAAAACTTTGACATTTTCTGAGTCCTTCCCTAACGTATATAAAATGTAAATACATATTTTTACATTTAAAATGTTTGAAAACGAAACCTGAAAATAAGCTTAAGGCAAACAACACATTTACTGACATTCTCATTATTCAAATAATTGTGTTTCATTAGTTTTTTTTGGCTAGAGCACTGGTACTGTAAATGAAATTGGAATTCGGTAAAAACCACCTTTTCTACCCAAGGTGAAAAACTGTTCATTTACTGGGAGCAGTAGATATATCCATAAATTAGTTTTGTTACTATGAAAA
This sequence comes from Magallana hongkongensis, assembly GCA_016163765.1. Taxonomy (NCBI): domain Eukaryota; kingdom Metazoa; phylum Mollusca; class Bivalvia; order Ostreida; family Ostreidae; genus Magallana; species Magallana hongkongensis. Next base: position 25,100,998 of record WFKH01011925.1, on the reverse strand, counting down.
ATTCATGTTTTAAGAAGTCATGTTTAATTATTTTTACATGCATATTATGTCTACATTATATTGTTACTATGCAGTTTGACTACTATACCAATTATTTCTGATTTAAAAAACATAAATTTACAATCCGGGTTTCACAAGAAGTTGTCTTAAAATTCATTTTTTACCATTGGACCCAATGGAAATTTGGTTGAAAAGTCTCAATCTTAAGCTTTTACCGATATAAAAAAGATTCATGCCCTAAAAGTTTGTATTATTTTTATTTTAATAA
>WFKH01011925.1:25013787-25029761 GCA_016163765.1 Magallana hongkongensis | reverse complement strand
ACCCCACTCCCCGGCAATCACAATCATCCTTCGGACCCCCCCCCCCTAGAAAAATTTCTGGATCCACGCATGGTGTCTCTGCCTCGATCAATATAAAGTAATCTTGCATATAAGAGTATCTCTACCATAAAGTCAGAATATTTTTTTCATCACATTAAGATACACAATTCTTTTAAAGACACACTGAACCCCATATTTGTCTAGATGAATAAAATTGTCATAAAAATAGTGCATATGATATCAAATGAATACAAAATAAAGAAAACAATATACAATGTCATTTTTATTGAAAAATAAAATTTCAAAACTCACAATTGTGATTTTTTTAAACAGCTTTAATTTTGTTTTTAATAATGTCTTAACACATTCAAAATACACCAAAGCATGATGATGAGCACTTTTTTATCAATCATGTTTTTGCATTATCACATTAATTTTTCATTAAATAGTCTGTAGAACACAGGGAATATATGGGTAGGGATGACAGGGTAACCTCAAGAGTTGAAACCACAAGAATAGACCCGCAAAACCCATGTCGCCAGGTGGTAGCAGAAGTCCATGATGGGCTGAAATTAAAATTTAAAAAATCAATAGGCTGTGGGAACATATGCATAGCAAATACATTTATTTAATATTTGTTAAAAAAAATACACTGACCATGCAGCGTTATAAGTATAACAACATGCGCGGATCGTATTTTCTTTTGATATACAGTATATCTCTTCTCAAAATAATCTTTTACTAAATTATAATTCCATTAGTTTCATATTTTTTTCTATCAATGAACTGTCCATAATGTCACACATAAGCTGATGTATCTGAGCACAGTAACAATCCAACATACACATGTATTTGTTATCTCAAAATTGTTTGTATACAATGTACATGTACATGTGCTATGCATGGAAACTTTACCGAGAAATGAATCAATATGTATTTACATAAAGATAAAAAAAATCCTGAAAATACTGTATTATGAATATCAGGGAACATAAATACCCTAAAATTCGAAAATACATAAATAAATTGTAGAATAGCATGTAAGTTTTATATTGGTTAATTAAAAATAATCTGCTGTTGAGGAAATGTATATGTTATTGTATGCATGTACATGTGGATCAGGTAGTGAATAATAACAAACCAGGTCAGTTTCAAGCTTGTGCCCCTTGAATATTATATAGCCACTATATGATGCAGTCTGGTCTAAAGCGGCCGAGTCTGGCCACCACAAATGTTGGATGTTACTGGTTGGGGTTTATTATCAGATTATTATGAAGCATTACTGCACATATTTAACACATGAAATATATTTAATCATATAATTTTAATGCAGCACATACAAATATGTACATGCAAATCTTTCTGAATTTTTATTTCATAAACAAAGCCATGGAAGACAATATGCTACAATATTGTTTTATTAAAATTAAGTAAAGAAATCATGATGCATACATGCACATGCTGATTAGATCATTCTACATTTGTGTACCATGGGACCCCACATGTTTACAGTGTATCCTATTATGGTGTGTATGAAATAGTCCAATAAAAAATAAGACACACATGTTCATACAGTATGTATATAGCAAAATAACAAAAAAGAATTCAAAACAGTGTTATAAATATCTACTGTAAGCACAGATCCAGCAAAATGAGTTATATCATCTAAGATTCAAAATTTTACTGAAGTGCAAAACATGTGTAATCACCATGAAAACATGCATGCACTTTGTACAGCATTCTACAATTATGTACCCTGGGAACCCCACCTCTTTCAAGTGCAATGTTTACAGTGTCTGGTGTGTAGTTCAATACACAAAAGAAATAAATGTATAGCCTAATTATATAGACATAAGAATTCAAAACAGCGAAGATGGGCAAAACAACACGTGTGTAGGTACACTGCATGGACTGAAAAGAGCAAATGTTTTGAAAAGAAAAGATCAACACGACATATCCTGTATTAAAACATACCTTTATTATCTCTTAAACGATGGTTGAGCTGCATTTTCCACTCTCGGCGTCTTGCAGGCCATGCATCTTATGAAAATGTTTACACACCGCTGTCAGCTGTTCGCAACCAAAACAAGGCGAGTGAAAGCGCTGTGTTGACGCGGATGGTAAGCAAACGACAATGCAATTTTAAGAAATAAACGCCTTTAGTCACAGATTTTCGATTCAATATTGTTTAAAATAAAATTCAAAATGATTATTTAAAGCAATCAATCGATAAATTTTAACAGCGATCGCTTTACTATATCGAAAGTAAGAAAAAGATGAATACATGAATAATGGGCGGAGCTAACGTCATGAAATGTCACGTGATATTCATGAGGTGAAATCTATGGGAGGCCTTAACCTAGCTGCGTTTTTAAATACTTGCATTTCTTCCAATTGAGATAGACATGATTAAACTTTTTACTTCTGGCCCCTAAAACCCCTAATTAGGTAACGCATAAGTGATTCATTATCTTGTTAGGATATATAAACGTATTATACCTAATTTTGCTTTTATAACCCTCACAAAATATCTCTCAGTAAACGGCTACAGATAAAGGACTTTAGGGTCCTCTGGTCCCCTAATGTGAGGGGCCAACCCCTTTTTCTTGATATCAAATGAAAGGTCATTTAACTCTAAACACATTTTATTCAGCAAGTGTTTAGAAATTCGTTACCGTTTTAATGAATACGGCAAAGAACGTTTTAGGGGCCGATCCCTTATCTCATTATAGGGCCATTTAACGAAATTTTGAAGGTTGCATATTGTTTTACCTTAAAAGTACATCATTTTGAACATCTTTCCTTCTATACTGCATTTCAAAATATTTTTTCTTTCTGAGATATAGGTTATCAAAACTTAGGACTTTTGACCCCTAAAAACCCCTAATTACGTAACACATGATAAAATTATTACATTGCTTCAATAAATAACTGCGAGATAAACATATTTGCTTATATAACATTTCACAAAATATCAATCAGTGAAGGGCTACATATAAAAAACTTTAATGACATCTAGACCCCTAATTGTAGGGGCCAGCCCCTTTTTCTTGATATCAAATGAAAGGTCCTTTAATTTTAAACACATTTTGTCAACAAGTATTTAGAAAATCGTTACCGTTCTTGAGATATATGGGAAAAACATTTTAGGGGCTGATCCCTTATCTTCTTATAGGGGCTGTTTAACGAAATTTTGAAGATTGCATATTATTAAGTACATTATTTTAAGCATCTTTTCTTCTATACTGCATTTCAAAATATTTTTCCTTTCTGAGATATGGGTGATCTAAAACTTAGGACTTTTGGCCCCTAAAAACCCCTAATTACGTAACACGTGATAAAATCATTACATTGCTTGGATAAATAACTACGAGATAAACATATTTGCTTATATCACCTTTCACAAAATATCTCTAAGTAAAGGGCAACGTATTAAAAACTTTAGAGCCCTCTGGTCCCTAAATGGTAGGGGCCAGCCCCTTTTTTCCTGATATCAAATGAAAGTTCCTTTAATTCTAAACACATTTTGTTCAACAAGTATTTAGAAATTCGTTACCGTTCTTGAGATATATGGGAAAGAACGTTTTAGGGGCCGATCCCTCATCTCCTTATAGGGGCCGTTTAACGAAATTTTGAAGGTTGCATATTGTTTAGTACATCATTTTGAGCATCTTTCCTTCTATACTGCATTTCAAAATATTTTTCCTTTTTGAGATATGGGTGATCAAAATTTTAGATTTTTGGCCCCTAAAAACCCTTAATTACGTAACACATGATAAAATCATTACATTGCTTAGATACATAACAGTGAGATAAACATATTTGCTTATATAACATTTCACAAAATGTCTATCAGTAAAAGGCTACAGATAAAATACTTTAGAGCCCTTTGGCCCCCTAATTTTAGGGGCCAGCCCCTTTTTCTTGATATCAAACGAAAGCTCTTCTAAAAATAAACTTTTCTTACATTACATGTTTTAACAAAATATTTTTCAGAAAAGAGATAAACAAAGAAAACCAAAAAAAATTACGACGTTTTTTTAATCTCAATTTTCGGGTGCAGGCGAGCTTCGGCGCATTTCACGCCAGATCAAAATGAAAATAAAATTACAAATCTCTGATATTTTGTCTACTATCCCTGAAAGTTTGAACTCAATATATTTTATAGTTTAGGAGAAGTTCCACGGACAAGCACCCCTCTCAAAATCTCTAAAATGTCAATTTCTCAAAAACGGAAACGACGTCATCAAAAAAATCAAAAGCCTATCAGGTTCAGATCACTATCTGTCTGATCTGAAAGTTTCATGAAAATCGGTCGAGCCGTTTCTGAGAAAACGCATGCACAATATTTGTAAGAGAAAAAGAAAAATAATAATAACTAGACAAGATCTCGTTGCGAGCAACGAGGAGGTCTTCCGTTCGATTTTTAGAAAGTGATATGACATTATCGACTTTGATTTTCGACAACAAAACATGATCTGGAAATAGGAGTTGAGTACTATTGCTTTTCTGTAATGCTTTTTATAAGTTCTCTTACGTTGCTTTTTTTTAAATACTTGCATTTCTTCCAACTGAGATAGAAAAGATTAAACTTTTTTACCTCTGGCCCCTAAAAACCCTTATTAGGTGACGCATGAGAAACTCATTATATTGTTAAGATATATAAACATATTATACCTAATTTTGCTTATATAACCTATTACAAAACATCTCTCAGTAAATGACTATATTAAAATAGATAAAAGACCTTAGACCCATCTTGATCCCTAATTTGAGGTGTCAGTCCCTTTTTCTTGATATCAAATGAAAGGTCTTTTTATTTTAAACATATTTTATTCAACAAGTGCTTGAAAATTCGTTACTGTTCATGAAATATATGGGAAAAAATGTTTTAGGGGCTGATCCATTATCCCCTTATATGGGCCGTTTAACGAAATTTTGAAGGGTGCATATTGTTTAGTATATCATTTTGAGCATCTTTTCTTCTATACTGCATTTCCAAAATATTTCCTCTCTGATATATGGGTGATTAAAATGTTGGACATTTGACCTCTGAAAACCTCTAATTACGTAACGCATGATAAAATCATTACATTGCTTGGAAACATAACTGTAAGATAACATATCTGCTTATATGACCTTTCACAAAATATCTCTCAGTAAAGGGCTATAGATAAAAGACTTTAAAGCCCTCTGGTCCCTTAATTTGAGGGTCAAGCCCCCTTTTCTTGATATCAAATGAAAGGTCAAATATCAAATGATATATGGGTGATCAAAATTTTGGACGTTTGACCCCTAAAAACCCCTAATTACGTAACACATGGTAAAATCATTAGATTTCTTGGATACTTATTTGATCTCGACTCAAAATTTGAAATTTTATTTACCTCACGTGATTTTGAATGATAACAGTTGTGAATGGAATTGGAGATCATTTTGGAGAAATAAATAGGTAGTGAAAATAATTCCTTCACAGGATCATGAACAAGACAAATAAAGTGTCTTACACATGTTAATCTTAATGTTAAAGCTGCTTGGTCCGATTCAGTAAAATTTGTGTGCGCTTTGAAACGATGGTTATGATAAGTATATGTGTAAGTAGTTTTCCCGGTCAATTAAGCCATATTTCAATTAAAAAATAATGTACATGTTAAAACTTGCTGAATCCGGATGTTGTGTATTCCGGCATGCTGTCCAATCCGGCGACATTATTCAGCCCCTTGACATTTTCCTATCATTTTTGTGTAAAAAAAATGTTGTGCAATCCGGATCTTGTCTATTCTGTATACCGGCCGCGATGAAAAAACCGAATGCTTATAATTAGTGAGAGTTATCTCCCGTAGTCTGGGCACTTATCGATCGATCGGCCTTCTGCGAGATAATTAATATTCAATTATCGACCAATTTTTCTGTCGTTGCTATTGATTTAAAAAACTGTGAATATATATCGATACTAGCAACTCATTTCAGTTTATACCGTTAAGTCTTGTTATAAATAAATACGCATTTTTTGCCAAATTTAGATAATTAGATTATAGTTAACCCCATTTTTTTCAGGCCGTGATTCAGGATACTGGGTGAGTAAGACTGCCGATATCGTCTGTTCTTCCCGTTGTATGGCTACACGTACAGAGTTGCATATTATTCTGTCAAAATGCTCATTTTTTTTTTTATAAAATTCTCATTAAAACAATATTTATCCATTGTCCCCTGGATCAAAACAGTTCTCGCCATTACGTATTCAGCCACCTGTTGACTTGTTAATGTTTGTTTATCAATTTCCGGTTAAGCATGCACTTTTCAGGTTCATCGGATGTTTGAAAATGATCAATTACAATGATTTGATTGAAAAATTATTTCCATCGTATGTATTCCGTTATGGATTTGTTGTTTTCCAAAACAAAAAAAAAAAAAAAACAAAAAAAAAAAAATGAAAATGAAAATTGGTACCTTAAATAAGATCGATGAAATCTAATATATTTTAGAAGAATTGAAAATTTTGCAAGAATACACGATCAAGACCTGCATTAAATACTAAAATTAATTTGCAACAATGTCCTCTAAACCGGATGTTGCATAATCCGGCCAAGTTTTTTAGAACAACCCTCCGCCGGATTCGACAAGTAATTAGTTCTACTGTACAATGTACAAAATTTATTTACAAAATAAACGGGATAAGAGGGTTTCGCGTTATTTCGCCTCGTGTTTAAACTGGCCCCTTACGTCGAAGCGAGTATGATTGTATTTGTCCTTTTTATATGATATATTATAACAAATAAAATAAACAGCATGACTATTTAAAAAACCCAAAAATAAAGCAGTGTACACCGTCTTGTTTGAAGTTTACCTTGTTTATAATCGATGCAAAACATGCAGGATGAATAAATCCAATCATTCGGAGGACAAAACCAAACGGTAATCTTTTCTAAACATTCCCATGATGTATTTTCAGGGGTTTTTGTATGCCCCAAATTTTTTTAAAATTTAATTTGAATATTTCTAACGTTGAAAGGAGATCAATTCAGTGTAAATACGTCTATAACATTGTAAGATCATTCATTTGGTTTGCATGGAAAATTATTTGATACTGTAATGGCCGACGAATCGGAACATGCAGCTTAAAGAAATTTCTCCGCTTGGTATACCCCGAAACGGTATTTCAAATCAGATACCAAACAATGAAGGGAAATGGAGATATTAGGCGGATCTAAATGTTAAAATATTCTTATGATAAAATGTTGTATTTATGGCAAACGTAGATTAATTATTTTTTTATCTCCTACAAGATATAATCGCACTTGTGTTTTGTATTTGTCTCTTTTAAATTCTTTGTAGCTAAATCTGTCAAAATTCGTGGTCGTTTCAATTTTGTTGTAAACCACGCTGAAATGTTCACAATCGATTCGTTGTTGAACGAAAGACTCAGCTAGAAAAACTTACTGCATGGGCCGTCTAAAATTATTAATTTTTATGATAAATTCAGAAATTTTTAGATTTCACGAAGTGTAATTTTGATAAGTTACAGGAAAATTGTCATTTCTTGCACATATAATTTGCACAAAATAAGTTATATGTTATTCAACCAGTGTTTGAAATTTGAGACCGTTCTTGATATATCTGGGAAAGAAATTTTAGGGGTCATCCTTTCATCTTCTTATCGGGGCCGTTAACAAAATTTGAGCCATTTCCGAGAAAATGCGTGCACAAAAATCATTAATAAAAGAAAAGAATACAGGAAACGGAAGCTCTAGATCTTAACAAGGGGCGGGGAGTGCTTTAAAATTTATATTTACATGTATTTAATTTACCTTGTAAAATTATCAATCATCGGCATTGGATAACTGCTATTGCCGAATTGGCAAATATGATTTGCTTATTGACTCCATGACCTCTACAATTTCGCTTAGTTAAACGTTAACTTTTTAAAAAATATATATAAGCATGTAATCCAATCAGGTGTTGTACTATACATAAGTTTCTTTACGCGATCGCCGAGCGCTTCTTTTGGGGAAGAATAGTCCTAACCTGGCAGCAAATACATAATACAGCATACAGACGTTTTAGTAAAATATATATAATTTATGTATTAACTATTCGAGTGTGCCTGCATAAGCAAAGCCCATTCGATTTGAAAATTTCCCTAATCTACTAAGTAGTATTTTTAACCATGTGTCTTCTACTCGATCTTCAACTGTCCGAATCCAATTAAAACTTTTACTCACCGAATGTACATAAATTTTTTTTTAAAACTAACATATTCTGTCATTATCAATAGCAAAAAATAAAATTTAATTAAATGAAAGAATGAAATTAGCAATGAGTATGCTTTTTAATGAATCATTTACATTTCAACTCGTACGACTGTAAAACGTTGTATTATATTCCTTGATGGCAGTTTTTTCCTTTATTTTACGCACTATGATTTAAATCAATGGTCTGATGAATCGTTAACCAATGTAATTAAATGAAAATAATTTAACAAAGAATCAATGAACATTCAAATGTGTGATAACGTATTAACACGAGAAGCATGTGTCCAAGACTACAGCGAATCGGTTGTCCACTGGCGCGGCATCTCCTCGGTCCGTGTTATGTAAATGTACACTCAACGTGGTGGGATTAAAATGTTTGCAGTTCGATAACTGAATTTTATTTTCCAACAATAAAACTATTTTATGACATAGACAAGATCACAATTAAAGAACGCCTTTTTTCAATGACAGTCATACTATATATTTTTTTTAATTACGAGACTAAAACAGCATTACTTCGTAGGTAAAGGTATAATCTTTTTTCATTTACTCTTTAATATCGTTAAAATCGGAATTCTTTGTGTTTGCAGCTAAATAAATAAACCCATGTGTGCATTACAGCAAGGCGCAAATCTTGTGTATTGGATAACTGTAGACCTCTCGCTAGTCCAGCCGTGACCTATTTCCTCGGCCGCGGGCAAGGGATCGGATACGTATAATTGTTTACATACACAGCTCGGAATCCAGCTTGATTTTATATGCGACTCAAATGCATTGCATAGAAGCAGTTCTTTTATCCATAATGTGTTTCACTAGAAAAGAATTAAACTGTTTAAACACTTTCCACATGTAAGCTGGTACACTGTATATGGTAGTAGGTAAAGGTATAATCTTTTTTTATTTACTATTAAAATCGTTAAAATCAGAATTTTTGTGTTTGCAGCTATATAAATAAAGCCATGTGTGCATTACAGCAAGACGCAAATCTTGTGTATTAGATAACGGCAGGCCGCTCGCTAGTCCAGCCGCGACTTATTTCCTTGGCCGCGGGCATGGGATCGGATACTCAGCTCGGAATCCAGATAGATTTTAAATGCGACCCAAATGCATTGCAAAGAAGCAGTTCTTTTATCCACAATGTGTTTCACTAGACAAAAATTAAAATGTTTAAACACTTTCCGTATGTACACTGGTACACTTTAATTTATGTCAGTTATACGCACAAATACCCCATTTATTTGCCAAATAAAACACAAATACATGGTAACAAGTCTACCTTTTTACACTCATATTCCGCAATATCCGAACAAAATATTATTGTTACGACATTAATAAGATCATAATGAACAACTTTTGCAGCGACAGCCATATCGAAATCTTAACCGTTTTTGAGTTATAAAGTGAAAACTTTCAAGGGTTCTAGGTCCCTAATTTGAGGGGCCAACCCCTTTTTCTTGATGTCAAACAAAAGATCTTGTAAATAAAAATCTTTCTTCTTCTACATGTCTTAACAAAATATTTGCAAAAAAAGAGATAAACGAAGAAAATCGAGCAAAATTACAACACATTTTTTTATCTCAATTTTCGAGCCCTACCGAGCTCCGGCGTTTTTTTGTGCTAGGTAAATTTGAATGCTTTTGTACATATAAACATTCTTTTGTCTATCATCCCTGAAATTTTGAAATTGATATCGTTTGTAGTTTATGAGAACACTCTTGGACAAACCAACCCCCTAAAAATCCTTTAATTGTCAATATCTCAAAAACGAAAATGACGTCATCAACCAAAAAAATTTCCGATAAGGTTCAGAACATAGTAAGATCTGAAAATTTCGTGCAAATCGGTCGAGCTATCGGTTGAGATATCGCGTGCACAAAATTGGTAAGAAAAAAAAAAGAAGAAGAAAAAGAATCCGAAGAATAACAATAAGGTCTTCCGTTGGAAACGGAAGACCTTAATAATAGGGAAAAAGAAACCGAAGAATAACAATGAGGTCTTCCGTTGGAAACGGAAGACCTTAATAATAATAGGGAAAAAGATAATAAGGTCTTCCGTTGGAAACGGAAGATCTTAATAAAGAAAAAGAAACCGTAGAATAACAAGAGGGTCTTCCGTTGGAAACGGAAGACCCTAATAATATGTCAAAAGAAACCGAAGAATAACAAGAGGGTCTTCCGTTGGAAATGGAAGACCCTAAAAATAAGAACTAGAGCAAAGCTCGTTGCAAAGCAACGAGTGGGTCTTCCGTTAATGTCGAAAGTAAAGCTAGACGTTCCTGCAAGAATGAGAGTTCTTAAACCAATAACAAGAATAACATTAAATAAAACAATCGAATAATTCTTGGTGCGACTTAACAAACAAAATCCGAATGATTCTAAGAATGATTTAACAAAAATCGTTATGATTTCAAGCAATCGCAACTTCTCGGGCCTTTCCGGCAGGCTCGGAAAAAAACACCTCGAATGTATTAACTTCACCGGATGTTAGAATTTTATACAAAATGGAGTCGCTTCCCATTAAAATAAGTATCGGCTAGACAGCCTCGTGTGTCGCTTTTGTGGTATACTTTAGGGTATATTATTGACTTTAATGAAGTCTAGCTCACATCTCGACAGATAGTAAAATGTGTTGTATTTATATCAAGTTTTATAAAAAGGGTGGTTGTCATGGACGCCAATGTAATACATTCGAGGTGTTTTTCCGAGCCTGCCGGAAAGGCCCGAGAAGTTGCGATTGGATTTCAAGAACGACTTTTAAAAAATCCGAATATGTTTAAGTACAAATTAACAATTTTCGAATTAATTTTGGTAAGAGTTAACTTAACTTCCAACATTAAACTACTTTCCTAACCCCAAACGTGAAATTAAAATTTCCGGAGAAGTCAAATTTCAAACCCCAATATATCTGCAACGCATCTTCCGATTTTCAGACGGCTTTCAGTTTTAATTTCAACTTCATAATCCTTATAACATAGGTATACGTTTTTAATTTGATCAATAAATTCAATTTTTTTAAAAATTTAATTGACTTCCGGTTTCGACCGGAAGTGACGGATTTTTATTAACAGCCTTATTACAAAATCAAATGAAAAATGTATATCCACATAACATTTCAAGTCTTTATCTTAGAGCATTATTGAGAAATGCCGCGGACAAAGTGACTTTTCAAAATTTTTAAATGATCTAATGTCAAAACAGAAATGACTTTGTTATTAAAACCTAACATCTTTGAGGCATGCTAAAATCACATAATCTCTGAAAGTTTCATTGAAACCAGTTGAAAACTTTTTGAGTTATGAAGCCCCCTTTATGCAATATTTTGAAAGAAATACATTAAGTTTAACAGCCTGTTTTGTTTTTATTAATTATCAAAAATCCAAATCCAAGTAATATGCATGTTTCTAATTAATGTACAATTGATCTGCAAATCAACAAGTTCTTATCTTGAAAACTGTAGGAGGAGTTAACCGTAAAAGAGAGGTACCCTATATGCAATATTCCGCGAGAAAATGACTAAGTACAACAGCTGGTATTTTTTGTTATAAATTATCAAAAATCAAATCCAAATAGTATGCACATCTCTGATATATGTACAATTGATCAGCAAAACAACTTCGTATCTTGAAAACTGTAGAAGGATTTATCCGTACAATTTAGGTACCCTTTTGGCAGCCGCCCGCCTGCCCACCTGCCATTTTCCCCATTTCAATAACCAGGTTTTTTCAGTTAAAAATATTAATAATTTAATCTTAGAATTAGAAAGCTAAATAAATGTAATTCTGAGAAAAAGTATACCACATATTGCCAATTTCATTGAGGTTTAAGAAAAATGTGGCCTTTTAAGTGAACCCACCATTTCCACTTTTCTCTATTCAACACAGATTCATAGGATTCTCCATAGTAAAACATCTTTACCAGAGCTTTTAGAGGTCAATTGTTGTTCAATCTTCCTTTAATAAGAAACCTTATTCAATGCTACATACATTTACATGATATTACCATAATAAAGGTATCACATCACTTAAAAATGCCCTTACATGTATACCCTTCCCTTATACCGGTATCTTTTGATTTTCAGTAAAAGTCGTGGTTTGAAATCTTTAACCTTATATTATGATACTTGTGGCAATTTTTTGAGTCATTTCAAAGACGTATTTATAAACAATCTTCAATGATACTTAAAACTGATCTTTTTTTTATTTGATGATTTGCAGCATATTTATTAACAAATATACATGCTGCCCTGCATGTGATTTCTTGTTACATGAAAAAAAAAAGTAAGCTTACAATCATATTTAGTGAATATCTTATCTAATCTTGTATCTTGTATCCGTTTAACCATGCTAAAACATTAAGACCTACAAGTTAGATATCTGCCTTAAATTTAAATCAAATTCAAACACACCCGGGAAGCTGGAGACGGATGAGAATTGTCCCTTGCTACCTTTAATTTAGTACACTAATATTTTATGAAAAGAAATTTTGTCTTAGAATTACAAAGCTAATGCAATTCTGAGAAAAAGTATACCATATTTTGCCAATTCCATTGAGGTTTAAGAAAAATATGGCCGTTTAAGTGAACCAACCATTTCCACCTTTCATAATTCAACACAGATTCATAGGGTTCTCCTTAGTAAAACATCTTTACCTGACCTTTTAGAGGTCAATTGTTGTTCAACCTCCATAAATAAGAAACCTTATTCAATACTACATACATCTACATGATATTATCATGATGAAAGCATCACATCACTTAGAAATGCCTTTACAAGTATACCCTCCCCTTATCTTGTGATTTTTATAAAAAATTCATAGTATTTAAACCCCGATATCTCTGCAATGCATCATCCGATTTTAAAACGAATTTCAGTTTTGAATTTAGCTTTGCAAACTCTACAATATGCATATAATTTTTGGTTTTTGTATATAATGCTATGACGAGTACGAATTATTTTCAGTAGAAATTACTTTCAGTGTGAATCTTGCACTATTTTCTTAATCTTGACTGAGGAATCAAAATTTCCGGAAAAATCAATTTTTGAACCCAAATATCTCTGACACGCGTGGTCCGATTTTAAAACGGATTTCAGTGTTAGATTCAACTGATTGTGCTCTACAAAACTCGTATACTTTTTTCATTTGTTCAAAAAATTCATTTTTTCGAAAAATTTGATTCTCATCCGGTTTCGACCGGAAGTTACGGATTTCCATTTCCAGCCTTATTGCACAGGTAAATTGACAAATTCATAACCACGGAAAATTTCAAGTTTCTCTCTTTGAGCGTTTTTGAGAAATGCCCCGGACAAAATGACATATTTTAAATTTTTAAAATGACGTAGCGTCAAAACGGAAGTGACGTTGTCATTGAAACTTTAACATCTTTGAGAGACTCTAACTTGCAACAATCGCTGAAAGTTTCATTGAAATTGGTTGAAGACTTTTTGAGTTATGAAGCCGAAAAGGAGTCAGAAGAACAAGAAAAAGTATAATAATAATAAAAAGAAACCGAAGAATAACAAAAGGGTCTTCCGTTGGAAACGGAAGACCCTAAAAAAACCGAAAAATAACAAAAGGGTCTTCCGTTGGAAACGGAAGACCCTAATTATAATAGAAAGAAACCGAAGAATAACAAGAGGGTCTTCCGTTGGAAACGGAAGACCCTAATAATAGGGAAAAGGAAACAAAGCAAAACAATAAGGTCTTTCGTTGGAAACGGAAGACCTTAATAATAAAAAGAAACCGAAGAATAACAAGAGGGTCTTCCGTTAGAAACGGAAGACCTTATTGTTTTTGCTTTGTTTCTTTAATATATTAATAATTTAATAAATTAATATTCTAATAATAAAAAAAAAAATAATATAATAACAAGAGGGCCTTCCGTTGGAAACGGAAGTTCCTAATAAAAAGACACAATAGAATAACGAGAGGGTCTTCCGTTGGAAACGGAAGGCCCTAACAATAGAATAACAATAGGGTCTTCTGTTGGAAACGGAAGACCCTTATAATAATAAAAAGAAACCATAGACTAACAAGAGGGTCTTTCGTTGGAAACGGAAGACCGTAAAAATACATAACCCGCGTTAGCGGATTACATATTGTTTTCTGCAATTATCGCTACCTTTATAACCCGCATGAATCATCAAAGAAAACATTTATTGTTTATATTTATATCTTTCTTTTAGCAAATAAATGAATATCGGAAAGAGTGATAAACACACGTTTTGTTAATGTTCATCAGTACGTTAGATAAAAAAAAGCCAAGTCGTCTTATATGGGAATTTCAGCCTGATATCGTCATAATTATTTCGTGCAGGCCGAATTTTGCCTAGGTTGCCAAATGGGTTGACCAATCAACAATCCGGTTAGAATTGAATCGTGTAGATTACAGTCCTGTCAGATTCTATAGAGCTATGTATAATTAAGTTTTTAATTATAATCAGTATAAATATTTGCATACATTCATTTACAATACTGAAATACATTATATGATTTAATTCCAATTGTCGAGCGTTGCGAAGAGTACTTAGATTAAAAAGTGTCGTGGGGCCTTGCTACAATGCGAGTGTAAAATGTGAATTATGTCCCTTTTTGTAAACCACCAAACAATATGCATTGTTATTTCTTCAGCTCTGCACATAATTGATTGTTTAATAATTTGAATTGTATTTATTCACAGATCAACGACATGCAAATGGAAATTCAATACACAAGCAGGCCTGCGAATTGTTCTGGGTGTTACGGATATAACGAAAGACGCAACAGATGTTATAACTTCGAGAGATACAAACGGTATCAACTTATAACATTTATTTGGAATAAGCATCAATAGTGTTGTTTCTGTTTGAAAGTCGCTACAATGAAATATTTCCACAACAATGGATACAAGGGATATAATGATATGTTTTAGTCTAATGTTCAGTATGATTAAGTTCAAAATGCTCGGATCTTAATGATATTGGAAATACCAATGTAAGAATATATTTTGATATACTCTAGGTATATCAAATTTACGAATAAGTTCATTAAGTTTTCCATGGTTAACGGTGTATAATTTATTTACTTTGACTTTAGAGGAGATTTTGAGAGCTTTTATTCGCCGTATTGGCATGAAAGAGGGTTTAGGAATTCTTTCCTCCACTGGAAATTCCATTTCCATACAATTGGACACAGACAGCTCTTCTAACAACGAAGAAATGTATATCTACGTCATTGCTGGTATTGATTCTGGTGTGTATGCATAAGTGTATTCTAGGTCGTATTGTTTGAAGGATTTGGGTATTAAAATGGCTATTAAAAAATATGCACCTGATTAAAATGGTCATTGAATTCTTTTAATATGTGTTTCAGGGACATGCCCAGGTAATTCCACAATACCCGCGACGGATGAATATCAAATAATAACTTCAGGCAACTTTCCAGCCAAAGGGATCAGGTAAGCTATTCATTCTATCACAAGCGTTGCATTAATTCTTTTAATTGTACAAAGTCATAACAAATGTAACTATGCATTTTACGTTTTGTATAAACTAGTTTATATGTATTGTTTTACAGGTTCGGCGATTGTGAGGTTACGATTACAGCTGACGAAAATAAAACTATATCGTATGAAATACTGTTTATACATTTAAAAGATCTATACGAGTTTCCTTGTTCTGAAATTTTGGAAGTTTTCGACGGTATGTTGGCTACAAAGACACTTTGGGATGTAAGCCCCCCCCCCCCC
>WFKH01011925.1:24956037-24985922 GCA_016163765.1 Magallana hongkongensis | reverse complement strand
AATCGTGTTAAAATGACCTCAAACTTATTTTAAAACATAATATCTAAGTTGCGCTTGCGATTTTGCGTCTGAAGACATCTTTCTCGAATTGATTGGATGAAATTTAAATTTTTCAAAAATGTTAAACTCGTTTAAATCGTGTTAAAATAACCTCAGACTAATTTTAAAACATTATATCTAAGTTGCGCTTGCAATTCTGCGTATGATGACATCTTTCTCGAATTGGTTGGATGAAATTTAAATTTTTCAAAAAGTTTAAACTCGTTTAAATCGTGTTAAATGACCTCAGACTAATTTTAAAACATGATTTCTAAGTTGCGCTTGCAATTCTGCGTATGATGACATCTTTCTCGAATTGATTGGATGAAATTTAAATTTTTCAAAAAGTTTAAACTCGTTTTAATCGTGTTAAAATGACCTCAAACTTATTTTAAAACATTATATCTAAGTTGCGCTTGCGATTTTGCGTCTGATGACATCTTTTTCGAATTGATTGGATGAAATTTAAAATTTTCAAAAATTTTAAAGTCATTAAAATCGTTTTAAAATGACCTCAAACTTATTTTAAAACATGGTATCTAAGTTGCACTTGCAATTCTGCGTCTGATGACATCTTTCTCGAATTGATTGGATGAAATTTAAATTTTTCAAAAAGTTTAAACTCGTTTAAATCGTGTTAAAATGACCTCAAACTTATTTTAAAACATTATATCTAAGTTGCGCTTGCGATTCTGCGTCTGAAGACATCTTTCTCAAATTGATTGGATGAAATTTAAATTTTTCAGAAAGTTTTAACTCGTTTAAATCGTGTTAAAATGACCTCAAACTTATTTTAAAACATAATATCTAAGTTGCGCTTGCGATTTTGCGTCTGAAGACATCTTTCTCGAATTGATTGGATGAAATTTAAATTTTTCAAAAATTTTAAAGTCATTAAAATCGTGTTAAAATGACCTCAGACTAATTTTAAAACATGATATATAAGTTGCGCTTGCAATTTTGCGTCTGATAACATCTTTTCATCTTTTCATCTTTTCATTCGGTAACAGTTTCATTTCAATATTGTAATAAGGTTGTATTCTGATATTAACGTTGAACATGACATTGTCTTTCCTTGACTTTAAAAAATGTATTTTTTCAATAATATAACAATCAAATTAACAGAATGACCCATTCCAGGTTTATCTTACATTGCATTCAGGATTTCTTTCGCCGGTTTTATCAGATATATAGTCTGACAAGCTTGTCCAAAAACTCAACAATTATGGACTTTTGTGGACATTGATAGAGTAGATGCTTTAATTTCAGGTTCCAACATACATGCTGAACATAGGTTATTTTTTTTATCTTAGAAAACTAAGATATTTATCTGAACCAGAAATTCTATGAACTATTTTGTTATGAAACAAGATGCCCAAGGGCCACATCGCTCATATGAGCAAAATAGACATAATAAAATCTGAGCATTATGGAGTCGTACATGTATACAAAATATCTGGACAATGTAGTATAATAAATGATCCTGTGTTAAAAATTCATTTTTCCTTGGATATTCTTTTGTTTATCATTGTACCCCTTTTGTAACAGAATGACATTATTGTCATATCACATATTGAGCATTGGAGTTTTCAAGAAGATCGTAAACAACTGTTTATGTATGGGATATAAACCTACATTACATTCTGAACCCCTTGTGAGGCCCAAGAACTATCCAGGGGTCAAAGTCTTAACAATTTCAAAAGGAAACAACAATATGTCAAAATGCTTCCATATAAGTAAAGCCATATATCATATGAGTTTTTGTGAATAATTTAAAATGTTTTTGTTTGGAAAGACTTTTCTCTATATATTCCTATGTAAAAAGTTGAGACCCCCCCCCCCCCCCCAATTATGGCTCCACCCTATCTCCAGAAATCATGATTTAAACAAACTTGAATCTACCCTACCTGAGGATGCTTCTACTAATGTTTCAACTTTTCTGGCTATCGGTTTCTTAGAAAATAAGATTTTAAAAGATTTTCCTCTTATATTACTATGTAAAAATACGACCCCATTGTGGCCCCACCCTACTCGTAGGGTTCATGATTTGAACAAACTTGAATGTACACCCTACCTGATGAAAGTTACAGCTTTTCTGTTAATGAGAAGTTTTTTTTTTTTTTTAATTTTTGTCTTTATATTCCTATATAAAAATTCGACCCCCACCGAACACCCTGAGGATCATTGTTTGAACAAATTTGATCTACCCTACCTGAGGATGTTTCCACACAAGTTTTATCTTTTCAGGCCAAATGGTTTTTTTAGAAGATGATTGAAAAATACCAACAAATCCCCCCTTGAAAGAGGGCGTGGCCATTCATTTAAAAAAAAAATTAAATTCCAGTCACACAAAGATGCTTTGTGTCAAGTTTGGTCGAACTTGGCCCAGTGGTTCTGGAGAAGTCGAAAATGTTAAAAAGTTTACAGACGGACGGACAGACAAACAGAGAGACGGACGCCGGACAAAAAGTGATCAGGAAAGCTTACTTGAGTTTCAGCTCAAGTGAATTAAAACCTTATCCTAAATCTAAAAAAAAATTGATGACAGAATTTGAATTAACTCAAAATCAATGAAGAAAAATTTATGATATGCCCTTTAAGCGAAAAAAGGATTCAAAATTACTGTTGCTTCAATACCAAGTATTACATAGGATCTTACCGACTAATTATATAATTATTTTCATAAAGTAGGAGTAAGGATAATAAATTCTTCATGTGTGTTACTTCTGTCAACAAACCCCCGATACAATAGAGCATATTTTTGTTGACTGTTATTTAGTGAAAGAAACTTGGATTGAATTTAAGAAATAGATGATATATATTTTTTTAATTACAAACAAGTTTTGATAAATACTTAATCCTTTTTGGAAAGTATAATAATAAATATATTCATAGGCTAGAAAATTTAATCATTCTATTCAAAAAACAATACATTCTACGAAATAAAATGAAAGCATCACGGTTCAATGCAGCTATCATTAAAAAATATATAACCAAGAGATTCATTTTAGAAAAATGTTTGCTTATGAAAAACTGCAATTACCATTTGTTATATTTATATGGAAAGTTATATTTCAATGTTTGGAACATTCATCACTATCTGTGTTCTCTCTCTAATGTCTCTGTCTCTGTTTTTGTTTTGTATCTTTATATTTTTCCCTCTATCTAAATATTTTCTTCACATATACCATGACTGTTCTGAAATTACATGCTAAATTTGCTAGTGAAAAATATGTATAACTATGTACATCTACATTATATTTAAATATCGAATGTATCAACCAAACAAATAATATAAATGTATATGTATGCATTGCAACTATATACTTATGTTTATGCACTACGGTTATACTCTGACATATGATTATGTGAAAGTTCAATAAAAATCATTTCTCTTTTGTTTTTCGTGATAATATCCAAAAATAAAATGCATTTGTCCTTGCTCTAGATAACGACGGAACAAAAGACTTGCCAGTGTAGTTCTTATAGCTCTACAGCTTTAACACTGAAATTCAATAAACAGTTGCAGATTCTCCCCGATTTACTTGCCCCGTTACACAAAATGGTCGGTCTGATTATTACCAATCAGAGTCTCTATGACTGAGACGCCTTTCCACATTGTGAAGGGTCATGTTCCTCTGGGAATTGCTTGTTTAAACAATATTTTATTTCAATTTTTCTTCTTTTTTCTTTTTCTTTAATTAAGCCATATTTTGAGTCTGTCCTTCACGAACTGCCGACATATTGGACACTTTCTCATCACGGGGGCACAATCCGTACAACAACAAAGATGACCACATGGCACCATAGCGATAGAGGCGTCATCCTCCATACAAATTTTACACATCATTCGGTTCTTCAGTTGCCTGTTCTCCTCCATTAGTGAAGTAATATCTAGAAGAAAAATAATGGTAGTAATTATATAAGTCCGACTCTTAGCTCTGCATATATAATTATATAATTATGTAAGCGGTCTACAAAGTTTTCTATATTTTATACGTACTATCTTTTCGCAAACTTGTAGTAGTTGTGTCTGTAGCCCTCTCTGACGTTTCCTCAGCATAATATTTGGGTATGTCGTCTTCTGAGAGAATGACTTCCATCACTTCTAGTGAAGTTATGTCTTTACACTCTGAAAACATCGATCATAACGTTAACGTATCTATAACCTGTGTTAAAAACTTTGACAGAGTAATGAGCACGGACAATTTTGGAGAAAATTTTACAGACCTTTTGTGTTTTGTAGAAGCTCAAACGCTTGTTTTATAACATGAGATGGATATCCCATTCCTAGAACACTCTGGAAAGCTGGAAGAGTAGAAACATATGGTTCTGATGAACGTTCAGAGGTTACGTTTTCGGCTCCAGTTGCTTGGTCTCCCGTCTGGTGTTCGTCCGGTGCTCCCATAGCTTCCTGAAATTTAATGTAATATTATGTTGTTAAAAGATATCTTTCATCAAAGTTATAGATGTGATATGTTTTTATTTCAACTTTTAACACACAAAGTTAGCCATAAAAGCCAAGTACGGACTGTGCCCTTCACGAACTGTCAACATATTGAAGACTTCCTCATGGCGGGGGCACAATCCGTACAACAAAGATGTCCGCACTGCAATATCTATAATAAAAACCTCCCATGTTTTTTTGATGGGAAAAAACTTGCGGCTGGAGTATAGGAAGATGATGTAAAAATTAACAGTACTCTGAAGTCGAATTATGATTTCAATGAAACCGTTCTACTTTTAAAAGCTTTATTTGTCGTATTCAATGAATGTTTAAAAAGGAAATGTTTAACTTGGTTTTTTTTTTTAATTTTATCATGCTTCATAAGTTATAAACTTTCTGCAAATTTAACATTTTAGTTCAAACGCATTTAAAAGTATTGAATATATTTCCAATTATTTTTTTTTCCATTCCGTTCCGAACTGTAAAGCCCCAATTAGCATATCACTTGATGACATAAGAACTTTCATTAACTATAAATCGTCGCAAAAACCCGATTGGCAAGTTGATAGTGGGCTTACTCATTCAGAGACAAAAGAAGGAAAATTAAAAATATAGACCGGTATATGTATCACACCTTAGCTGAATCTTCCTGTGTTTTCCAAATCCGCCAAACCCCTGCCAAAATTGACCATAACATTTCAATCATACATGTGATTCGTATATGTACATTACGTAAGTAACTCTCCAAAGATGTAAACATGCACTGCAAAGATCTGTGTACATATATTACTACATAACATGTAGACGGATTAAATCCAGAGTTAAAGATACAAGACGATCTTTTGTGCAAAATTACCACTTTGTTCACATTATTAAAACTGAATGTGATGTGGGGACTGGATAGACGTTGGGGGCAAAAGTTCTTCACACATTCTTCTCACATGTTTAGTGTCAATAACATGAATTATCGGACTTGTTCAATTTTCATTTATGTAATCTTATTTCTTGCGTATTATGTTCACTAATCTATCTAAAATTATGTAATGATAACTTGTCCGACTCTTAAGCAATGTATTAGTATAAGAAGCAATTTAATTATATAAAAAAGAACTACCTGAAGAAGTTCTAGATGCTCAATTTGTACCAAGGCAACAAACTCATCTCCTTTATTCTGTCTTAAAAAGGCACATTTTGGAAACCATCGGGCGTGTTCTGTCCATGGATCGTCTTTGGTCTCCCAATTAAGTAATTGTAAACCGCAGAAGAAACAGCGGGTGTAATCCATTTCACCCACATAAAAAAAGCCCGCTTTTACCAGTTTAGGTGCTAGTTCGGTAATACATGTAATAGCCGAAGTCGAACAAATTTGAAATGATTTCTCTCTCGTTTTAACAGTCATGAATGATTTATATTTTGCATGGTCCATATCAAATTTTGGATATAATTCTTTATATTTATTGACAAGGTTTTGAATTGTTCGTCTCCTAATTAAGTTTTTATTGACATGTTCAGAGTTTACAAGTGGTTGGTTACTAAGCATTTCGAAGCTTGACTTTATTTGATCCGAGTCGAAATGCTTAAAGTTTCGAATCCTTTCTGATAATCCTCTGTTCTGCTCGACTGATTGATCGTCATTGGTTGGTCTTGGTCTGTTCATTGGAGGGGGATGTCAAATCCACTATTTCTATCTTCTTTACTAAAAATGATTTCCATAAGATCCGTTCCAGTGATGTCTTCTGGATCTTAAAGAAACCAGTAAATGTTAAGATCATGGTATAATTGTGCTGCTTTTTTTCACAGTTTTCAAAATTAATTTTAAATGCTTTTTATCTCTCTTTCAGCCCGCGGGCTGACTAATAAAGTTGGGATGAAACTTCAATTGCGCTTGCGTAAATTGGAATTCTGGGAAGGAAAAAGACCAATTCAAAGAAGTTATAAAACTGGTTAGTTTTTAGGTCAAACTGCGCATCGATGTATTGGAAGCCTGTCAATAGGTATTGTCTGCAGCCATGGTCCGAAATCCGCATATATATCTTCCCGACTCTCTTAGTGAGTTGGCGAGGAAATATATTGGCAGTGGTTTGCGACTTGTTTCAATTTTAAGTGAATTTTTAATTAAATAGGTGTGCAGTCATACATTGTATGTATACCACTACACGCTTGTTTCCTCACCTACAGGCAAAAAACAAGAATAGATGTGGGTTTCCCCAATCTAAGATATTCGACTTTTAAATTACTTAAATTTATCACTGTACTCAGAAGATCTCTATGTTTGTTAAGAAATCAGTCTTGCGTCACTAGCAAACAGTGCACACATCTAGCTGTGCTTGCAAGACATGAAACTCTGCATGGATGGCAGAAATAAGCACAAAGATATTTAATAATGCTTTTTGCAATAATGATAATTTAATTAGAAATACAGAAAAAATGTATCATTAGCACTCTATTTATCTATAGATGAAGAGCTTTCATTATAATACATGAACACACAAGCCCACACTTTTATCTAAATAGATTCTACAAAGTAAAACTTTTTAAGGATGTTTTAAAATTAAGAACTTCATCATATAAGATATCTTTAAATATTTTTTAAACATAATTTTTTTGTCTCTTTATCATTAGTAATTTTATTAGCCCTTTCAGTTAGGTATCTTTTCTCATTGACATTTGGCGGGAAAATGACGCTGTACTAGCTGGTCTGTATTTGGTAACATACATATACTTAGCATACTTTATTTTTGTTATTTTACTTTGAATAATAGTTAACGACATTTTTTTTGAGGCTTTATTCTTTGAAAACGATATTTGATTTACAAAATTTATGCACACCCTGCATACAAAAAGATATGTATGAAATGATTGTAACTGTATTTTGTCGCGACTTAACATTAATTTTGCATCCGCAACATATAGCCCAGGTCTACACGAGTGCGATCAGAAAGCTGTGCATGTGTTGCATAACTATTCCGTCATTAAAACAAGGAGCCCCGGGGCCACATCGCTCACCTGAACAACAATAGCAATAACTCTTATTAAATGAGAATAACAGTTAAGTATAGTAGATCTTACACATTTAGTTTTTAAAAAAATCTGTCGATTGTTATCCACATATTACCAAGCTCCTTTTGTTGTTTAAATTTTTCTTTATTCCTATTTAATCCCCTCCCTACCTTTGTGGCCCCACCTTTTCCCAGGGAATCATGATCAAACTTCAATCTGCACAATCTTTGCTTTCACGCAAGTTTCAGTTTTGTTTTGGCTGAATCTTTTCCAAATGATTTTTAAATATTTTTTCTATATCTTCCCATGTAAAAATTTAACACCCCCACCCCACCCGGTTGTGGCCCCACCCTTCTTCCGGGAAACATGACTTGAATAAACTTGAATCTTCACTACCTGAGGATGCTTCCACACAAATTTGTGCTTTTCTGGCCTAATGGTTTTTGAGAAGAAGTTTCTTAAAATTTTTCTCTTTATATTCCAATGTGAAAATTCATCCCCCTGTTGTTGATACCCCAGGGGACCATGATTTGAACAAACTTGAATCCACACTACCTGAGAATGCTTTCACACAATTTAATTTGAGAAGAAGTTATGTGAAAAAAGATGTCTCTATACTAGTTAAAACGCGTCCTTTCGACCTTATTCAGTAAATAAAATGCTAATTGTGCAATTTTATTATAAAAAAATCTAGAATTTTCCATGTAATTAACTCCAGTATTCAATCCTTTTTGTTTACATCATACTGCATCCTTTACTTTAGGCATAGCTGGTGTTTTAACAGATTTTTTATTCATAACAAGTGATAATCTACATATATTTGAAACTCAAACACGACCTTAGCCTTGAATTGCTGAGCATAATATGAGAAGCATAATTTTCTTTTAGTTTAACTTACTTCTAAGGTACAATGAATATGTCCACAAACAAATAAACCACGAAAATGCAAGTAGTGCACTATACACACAGTGTTGAGAGTGCGGGATTTTAAAACCCGATGCATTTTTGACCCGATACATTTCGAACCAAGACTTTTCGACCTACAAGGGGAAGGGAGTAACTATTGAATTACCAAAGATCGGAAATGTCCGTGATTCACCGAAATGCCCGTTAAAAACACAGAAATGCCCTTTAAAAATACCGAAATACCCCTTTTTATCATAAATATTTAACGTTTTGATATGAAATTTAATGTTTATTGATAAACTGATGGTTTTTTTAATTTTCAAATTAGGGACCTTTCTGGCATTACAAATAACAAGCACAAACCTACAGTGTAACTAGATTTGATCTCGTTACAAGTAACGGGTAGGTCTTTCAGATAGTGAATGAAAATCCCTAATTACGGAATATATGGATGCCCCACTTTTCACCTGAGAATCATGATCAAACTTTAAACTGAGCTTTCAAGCAAGGTTCAGTTTTGTTTTGGCTGAATGATTTTCAAGAAGATTTTTAAATATTTATTTCTATATCTTCCCATGTAAAAATTTAAAAAACCCCACCCCCCGATTGTGGTTCCACCCTACTCCCAAGGACCATGACTTAAAGAAACTTGAATCTTCACTACCTGAGGATGCCTCCACACAAATTTGTGCTTTTATGGCCTAATGCTTTTTAAGAAAGACTTTTTAAGAAAAATTCTCTATATATTCCAATGTTAAAATTCATCCCTCTGTTGTGACACAACCTTCACCAGGGAACATGATTCAACAAACTTGAATCTACATTACCCGAGAATGATTTCACACAATTTAATTTGAGAAGAAGTTATGTGAAAAAAGATCTCTATACTAGTTAAAATACGTCCTTTTGACCTAATTCAGTAAATAAAATGCTAATTGTACAATTTAATTCTAAAACATCAAGAATTTTCCATGTAATTAACTCTTATATTCATTACAAGTGATAATCTACATATATTTGAAACTCAAACACGACCTTAGCCTTGAATTGCTGAACATCTGAGCATAATATGAGAAGCATAATTTTCTTTTAGTTTAACTTACTTCTAAGGTACAATGAAATATGTCCACAACCAAAAACAAACCACGAAAATGCAGGTACTGTACTATACACACAGTGTTGAGAGTGCGGGATTTTAAAACCCGATGCATTTTTGACCCGATACATTTCGAACCAAGACTTTTCGACCTACAAGGGGAAGGGAGTAACTATTGAATTACCAAAGATCGGAAATGTCCGTGATTCACCGAAATGCCCGTTAAAAACACAGAAATGCCCTTCAAAAATACCGAAATACCCTTTTTTATCATAATTTTTTTAACGTTTTGGAATTGAAAGTTTATTGACAGATTGATAGATTTTTTTTATTTCCAAATTAGGGCCCTTTCTGGCATCACAAACAACAAGCACAGACCTACAGTGTAACTAGATACAATCTCGTTACGTTTTTAAGCTATTTGTAATAGACTTTACAAGTCTCTTACGAACAATTTTTGCTTTTACACCTATCTTATATTTTTCTTTAATGGGGACAGACATTGGTGTTTTGATTAGTGGAATCGATGAGAATCATGATTGACGGTTTGTTATTCCATTTTTTCATCAATGCAGACATTTTCTCTTCTACAATGCTTAACGTAATATGTCTCCTTTTATAAATATATTGCGTCAAAATTTAAGGACTTTGGCCCCTAAAAATTCATAATTATGAGACAAATGGGTGTAACAAAACATTTTTCAAACATATATTGTTACAATCAACAACTTTGCTACTATAATGCATTACAAAATGTTTATCGTTTTTAAGTTATTTGTAATATACTTTACTAGTCTTTTGCCCCTAATTAAAGGTGCAAGCCCCTTTTTCTTGATTTCGTTGGAAAGACCTTTTAATACTCTATCACTTTTGCTATATATGTCTTAACAGATTATCAACTGATAAAAAGATACAGATCGAAACGTATGAAATTTTGATACAAAATCTGTATCCAATTTTCGTGCCTAAGCGACCTCCAAGAAATTGCACCACTGGTGCAAAACAACTAAATAGTGCAAAACTTCAAACTATAGTCTACCTATCCTGAAAATTTCAAAGTAATATCTCTGATAGTTTCAGGAATTAGCTCTGCACAAAATAGGTTGTACAAAATTACAAAATCGGCCGTAAATCGGGACTGGAAGTGACGACAACAAAGATTTCAAAAAAAATATAAAACTCAGATCACATCTAATTATCTGTGAAAAAATTGTTGAGATCTGTCGAATAGTTTCCAAGAAATCACTTGCACAAAATTTGGAAAAACAAAAATAAACAGTACGAAAACAATAAGGTTTTCCGTTGGAAACGGAAAACCTTAATAATGAATAGAAACACTACGAAAAATATAAGGTCGTCCGCGGTAGTTCATGTTTTTATGTATATTAAAGTTTGATAAGTAAAAACACTAATTATGTAAGTAACAGAATTTATAAAATTATTATAGTAGTACTGTAGTGTATTGGCGGCGGAAAGGTTAAACAAGAATAGATATGGGTTACCCCATATTCACGATATTCGACTTTTAAGTAACTTTTCACTGTGTTCAGACGATCTCTAAGTTAAAATCACTGAACTTGTTAAGGAAACTGGCGTATATAGTTCTTCATGTCCGTAGCAAATACTGCCACCAGTCTTGCATCACTAGCAAACAGTGCATACATCCTTAAACATCTTCTAGAGTCTACACGAGTGCAATCAGAAATACGGTGCAGGTGTAGCATAACCATTCCATCATTAATATTTAAAAAATGAAAAAAAACCCACACATACTCATACACAATTAACAACTTTAAGAGATTGTGTGATAACCAACGAACAATAATCACGACAGTAATATAATTACTGTTATAATATAAGCAATATTCATTAGTGAAAAAAATTGTCAATCGAAGAATGACCTATTTCCCAGCAGGCATTACAACGTTGTTTCAACGTTGAAACAACGTCACCTTTCAACGTTGAAATAACTTTGATATTTATTTGAATATGAAAGTTGAATTGACGTTGAAATTCGACG
Source organism: Magallana hongkongensis (assembly GCA_016163765.1). Classification (NCBI taxonomy): domain Eukaryota; kingdom Metazoa; phylum Mollusca; class Bivalvia; order Ostreida; family Ostreidae; genus Magallana; species Magallana hongkongensis. The sequence continues at coordinate 24,974,414 of WFKH01011925.1, read as the reverse complement.
TTGTTTCAAAGTTGATTCAATGTCTTCTGACGTTTATCCAATGTCTTAATTTGGTTGAAATATGATTGAAATTTCGTCATTTCGCTCTGTGTATAATCATAGCATTAGAACTATAACTCAAGTAGTTTCATTAATTCTACAAAATATTAAATCATTTTATGCACAACAAGTCACCCAATGTTAGATGATATTCAATTTATTTATTTCGTGAATTAATTTTTTCACAATAATTCCTTCTGAGTCAATAAAGGAGCAAAAATTTCACCATAACGCTGATGATACACATTCTAAAAGATGGTTCGCAGCACAAGAGGCATTTCTTTTAGTTAAATAAATTTTCGTGAATAAGACTTAGGAGGCAGCTAGCGTAGGAATATGAATATTTATTTATTACGTGCTTTTCAAAAATAATTTGACGTTAATTCTGTTTTCGAACACTTATTATATATACATCGATATTCTAAACATTTGTTGTAATGTTTGTATCTGCTGATCATAAATAAAACTATATTTTTCAGCGTAATTGTGTAAAGAGCATCTGACTAAAGTAATATATCTTGAACAGATAGTTAGCACTGATCGAATATATTGAAAAGACGTTAATGCAAAACGAACAACTAATTCTTAAAAACGTACTAAAATACGAAACGGACCAGCTTAAAACAAAATCAACAGACTCGTTGGCGAAATCAACAGACACGTACCGATGCAAAACAAACGATCACCGGTGCAAAACCAACAGGCATTCATTGAATTGACTCTAGATGGCGCACGTCTCTCTACGTCATCAGATGTGTTGTTACTTTCATAAAAACAAGGGGGGGGGGAATTAACACTTTACACATTAAAATGATAAAATGCTTAATATGTAGAACCATATTTTTGTTCAGTTTTGTATATTCTGTGTTTAATTTATTTAATTAATTGCTTTCATAACATATTCCTTAAAATCAGAATAAAAAACAGTATGTCTGGATATTTAGAGGAACGGGCAGGGATGAAAAATATAAACTGAAATGGATGATATATACATGTACGTGGCCTTAATTTTTTTTGTTGCAGCGTACTTGAAGAAAATAGCAAACTTTTTAATTTAATTTCAAACCAGTGAGTCGGTATATAGTGCGTCGTTTATCTAAATTTTATTCATTTGGTTTTTCTCACGGTTTTTCTCAAGAATTTGAGATAAAAGACTGTTTTGAAGACCCCCCCCCCCCCTTTTCAACTTCCCCGTTTTATGAATACATCATTTATTAAATAGATCGACATAGAACACCATCTGTTCATTGTTTAAAATTTAATCTATAAGCTTTACTACCAATCTGTCGTGTTAAAAAATGTATGAAATTTAAAAAAAAACAGCTAGTGGATGCATATTCATTTGCATATTTTAACAAAAGTTGTTAGATATAAAGTATCTGCCAAATGGTTAACTCGCCCTTCACTTCACTTTCCTCCATGACGTTAATTAGTCTAACCGCGTTCCTCGGCACCCGTTCTAGGAAATTCTTTCCATCAAAACTAAAATTGTATCAAATAAATCCATTTTATTTATTAAGTTTTTTAATTAACCATAGATTGCCAATCAAAGGTATCAGCCTGCGATGCATGACGAACTCGTCCTGTCAACCCACGTCCTAGGTTACCCCGTTCTGGAAAGTTCTATCCGGGTTTCTCACCAGAGGTCGTGCTTTGCAAGCGTCTATCCATCAAAGCTAAAATCGCGCATTCAAGAAACGAATTAACTCATTAAGCGCTAAGCGTACGCAGTACGCAAAGCGCTTATTGGCATTGCGATATGGGGATGACGCTTCCGATTCAACGCCATCTATATTCAGTAAAAATAGACTGATGACTCGATATCTAATAATAGAACGCAGAGACGTGGAGTAGCTGCGAAGGCGGTTTTCGAATAGCGGTACCGCCATTCATTGACGAACCTCCGCCATGCATCACACAGTGCTACCATGCTTACCGCTATGCATGCTTATTTTCAAGCAAAAATTCTTTTTCAAATTTCACATCTTAATTAATAGTAATCAGTAGATACAAAATTGTCGTTATCCCGATCAAACTTAATAAAAACGCTTGCAACAGAGAGTGTCGTTAACCTGTTAACTTCGGCAATGATCTCAGCAAGGGGGAACACGTGGTAAACGGTTAGAGGACTTAGCCTATGATTGATATATATTAAAACTGAACTTATTAATCGGTAATACATGTAAAGGAATAATCAGAGTCATGATCACTTTTTGATTTAATATAATGTGGGTTGTTTTTTCAACATCGCCGCCATTATCAAATGTTGTAGATTTTCCAATATCTAAAAATAGCACAATGTTCATTCGATAGTGTTAGCTTGGTTTTGATATGCTTGAACTGTTTAATTGCCGTAAGAATATTGGAAACTTGAAAAAATGTATTTGATAAAGAACAAATATCAGTTAATTGAAAGAAATACACAGGAGCGATGTCACAAGACTTGAGAATTCGTACAGAATGCCATTGAAAATGATTAACGTCATACATGTATGTACGTGCATATTGTTATGTACAATTAAGAAAAATTGGCTGACTGCAAATTTTTTGTACTTCATCTGACAAAAGTAATATAATTTTATGTCGAGACATCACAGAAACTTTCCTATAGTCCTCTAATTAAAAAAAATATATATCAATTGTCCAGAATAACTTGAATCAAGTTTGCTGTAATTACATGGAATTGTTCTGCCCGTCTCTTGTTCAAAAAGCCAACCCCATCCCACCCCCCAAAAAAATTCTTTATTACAGACTATGTATTGTATAGAAAAGGTGTTGAACTGCCTTGTGAATCTATATTTCTTGTGAAAGTCAGCATCTTGAAAAATTTGAATTTGACATAAATGCTATGATAGCTTTGCTAGAGAAACCTCTCAAAAATTATGGCTTATATAGATATAATTATGAATTATAAATAAAATGGAAATAATACTTGTTGATGTAGATTTCATGAGAATGCACCAATTATAGTACATAACATGTAGTACATTTCATCATATATTATTATATTCTTATATTATTATAACGCGCAGTGATTTCGCGTTGGCTGGGGCGCTGTTACGTCGCACCGTTCACCAACTTTCCCCCATGCATCAAAAAATTTCTGGGGAAAAGAGTACATTAAAGATTCACAATAAGAGTGTACATAAAAATCATTTGTGTTGGATTAAGATTAGACTTCTTTTTTGGGGTTCCATATCTGTCTTCATATCGGTTTAGTTTGTCACATATGTTTGGTGTATATATAATGCAATTATAACATTTTCAAAAACGAAAATCCCGGTAATCATTCATTCTATACATTTTCTCTGATAGAAACTCTTTCTTTCATAGTGTAAACAGATAAAAATCTAGGTGAGAATGTCAACTTAAATATTATTATGAAAGAAAATCAAAGACAAACTGCCAAATATCTCAATTTGATTTATTCAGTAAGACAAAGTTATCTGTACAAATCAAAGTAAACCCATGCGCTCAATCTACTGTATATACTATATTTGTATATTCTAAGATTTCAAAGTGACATTTAGGTCCAATAGGCCGGGTGTAATTCGATTATGTGTCATATTGTATTGTACTATACTATTGACATACACATGTCACTATAATAAAATATTTACTTACTTACTTATTACTTGCTCTGTACCATATTATTACATCTTGTTAACACACAAAAATTAATACAATGTATGGCTTTTAATGTTCTATGCATTTCAATTAAAGACTTTGTGTCAAACTACATTGTCTAACTTTTTTTTTTCTTTTCACATTTTATTAATTATTGGACAGAACATGAAGAGACAAAGACAAACATACAAACACACTCATTCACTCACACACTCATTCAAAATGTACAAAGCCTTGAAAATCATACAGTAGTAATTATAATTTTGAAAATATTTCCATTCTTGGTTATGCATACATGTTAATTATGTTTGGATGATAAATTAAGGAAAAAATTTAACCAAAAAAAAAAAAAATAATAAAATTAAATAAAGACCAATACATTATTCAAGTGATGTAATAAAGTTATCAAGCATACTCCATCTTATAGTGAATTTATCTAACATCATTTTAGTAGCATATGCTTTTTTCTCTATTAAATAATAAGAATAAATTGAACTTTTACGTTCACTAATAAAAAGGCTTGAGCTTTTTCTTAATTTGTAAAATATGTATTTCTTCGTTAACAAAATCAATAAATCAAAAATATCATTTTTTTCTTTTGTATAACCAAACATGATTTCACATAATGAAAAATGGACATTGGATTGACAATAAATTGATATTAAGTGTTCCAACTGCATCCACAGTTGTTTACTTTTATCACAGTAAAAAAACAAGTGTTCAATTGACTCAGACTCAATTGTGCATAGATTACATTTGTTGTTGTTAGTTATTTTACAATTGAATAAATACATATTTGTTCCTAAAATTCGGTAAAGTATTCTATATTCCAGCCATAACAGTTTACTGTCTTTTGTGCATTTAAAAAGTGCATTATATATTGCTTTCCAACAGAATGAATCATCAAGGTTAAGTAGAATTTTCCATTTTTCTTCGTGTTTGACAGTAGTACATGTATTACAATTACTTATAAACACATTATATACATCCTTGTTGTTTTTAAGAAGATTAGTAATGGATCTTGGTATAATAGGCAACATTTTATCCCATTCATTAACATTGTTCACAAATAAACAAAGGACTCTTTTAAGACCAAGTATAACAGTGAATGGTAAATTTACAATTAAATCATTGAAATGAATGAATTCTCCATCTTCATTGAAAAAGTCAGATACATATATAAACCCCTTTTTATAAAATACTTCCAAAAATATTGATTTTCCATCCATTTTTATATGGGGGTTAAACCACACTGGGGTCTGATGTATATTTGATGATTTTTGTAAAATGTCAATGTATTCACTAAATGCCAGTAATGATTCTTTCCAAAAAAGGTTATGAGTATTTTTTGAAATATTTCTGGGGTAATCAGATCCCATCTGTAAAAATTTTGAGACTGTACTTTTTGTAATTACACCAAAATGAGTATTCAGTAGATCATCTGTAGACTGTAAAATTCTTCTGAACCATGATAGTTTGAGTGATTTGATATATGATTCTAAGTGCACCATTTGGAGCCCTCCCTCAGTATATTTCTGAATTAATAATTTTCTTGACACCTTATCATTTTTTCCATTCCAGATATATTGAAAAAATAGTTTTTCAAGTTGTGTTATCCACTGTTTAGAGGGTGTAGGCACTGTTATAAACAGATGGGTCAATTTGGGTAATAAAAGCGATTTTATGACCGTTATTTTTCCTAAGGGAGTCAACTGTCTTTTATTCCAGTTATTTATTTCTTTGATAATTGATGCGAGTTTTGGTTCAAAATTTATTTCTGTAATATTAGTGAGACTTGAGTTAAATTTAATTCCTAATACATTGAAGTCCTCGTTTGTCCATTGTATTTTAAAATTTGGACATAAAATTTCACTGCTCTCAGATTTTGATCCTATCCAAATTGCCTTTGTTTTAACAAAGTTGGGTTTTAATCCTGAATATTTTGAAAATTGGAAGAGAAGATCCAAAGCTGCTTTTAAACTTTTCTCTGTTCCATCTAAAAACATTATTGTATCATCCGCATATTGAAACAAACAGTATTATTTTTGTATATGTATACCTCTAATATTTCTATTTTGTCTTATCATAATCCCCATTATTTCCACACATATATTAAATAAATAGGGTGAAATGGGGTCACCTTGCCGACAACCACGCCCAATATTAAAAAAATTCAGAAAAAAATCCATTTTGAATTACACATAGTTTTGCATCTGTATAAAGTGTTTTTACCCATCTTATAATATTGGGGCCAAAGTTAAAAAAGTTTAATGATTTATACATAAAAGACCATGAGATAGAGTCAAATGCTTTTTCAAAGTCTATAAGTAAAAGTACTCCTGGAATTTGCCTTATATTTGATTCTTGAATAATATCATAAACAAAAGGAGTATTTTCCCCAATAAATCTGCCTTTTAAGAATCCCTATTGGTTTCCATTTATGATATGATTTAATACCTGTTTTAATCTATTTGCAATACATGCTGATATAAGTTTATATGATACATTTAAAAGTGATATTGGTCTCCAGTTTTTTTTAAATATTCCCTACATTTGTCTTCCTTTGGTATAATTGATATAATCCCTAGTTTTTGAGTAGTAGACAACACACCCCTTTCAAAGCCTTCATTAGCTGACATTAGCCAAAAATGAGAAATATCTTTCCAGAAAAATTTATAGAATTCTGTAGTAAAACCATCTGGGCCAGGTGATTTATCATTTTTCATATTTTTATAGTGTTTAGTGCCTTTATATAAGTAATTTTTCCTTCTAGTTTTTCAACCATTGTATTGTTAAGTTTATTAACTAAGTGTTTATCAACTATGTCTTCTACATTTACATTGCATAATTCATTATATTTATTGCTGTATAATGTTTGATAAAAAGTTTTAATTTCTATAAGTATTTCCTGTTGGTTTGTAACTGTAATCCCATTATTGTCTATGAGTTTGGATACTGTTTTATTTATGTAATTTCTTTTTTCAAGTGCAAGGAAATATTTTGTTGGCTTTTCACCTTCTTCAATCCATTTAGCACGTGTTCTAACTAGTAGGCCTTTCTTATATTCTTTTCTGATAGATTCTAATTCGTTTTGCAAAAGAGTATATTCATTATTGTTTATTATGTTTTCATCTAAGCTCATACTATTAATTCTTTTTTCTATTTCGTTTTTGTCTATTTATTTTATTTCTTTTTTTTTCTAGAGCTATATTTTATAGTATATCCTCTAATCTGTTGTAGAATCTGCTCAAAGAATGACTGATACTCTATATTTAGGCGGAGATTTGAATCTGGTATTTGCTCTATAGCTTGTGAGTTTGGTGTTTCTGTGTACTGTTGTTTTAAAGACGCTATAACTTTTTTTTACCCCATTTATGTATTCTTTATCTTTTAGAAGGGAGTTATTGAATTTCCAGAAACCCTATCCTTTTTCAAAGTTTGAAAAAACAATATCAATAAGTATGATTGAATGATCTGATCTGTATCCTATTTCTATGCTTGTGTTATGAACAAAATTTAATAGTTGAGATGAAACTAAAAAGAAATCTATTCTACCTTTTTTACTTGATGGACCAAACCATGTATATCGTTTTTGATTCTCATGCTGGTTTCTCCATGGGTCTTTCAAATTTAATTTATCCTTTAAGTTAAGTAACACTTTTCTGGCTTTGGGGTTTCCTATGTGTTTGTAATTATTGTAATCTAAAGAAATATCTTGAACCAAATTAAAATCGCCTCCGATCACCACAAAGTCTCCATAAAATTGTTCTACACTACTGTGAATATTTTCAAAGAACTCTGGATCATCTCGATTAGGTCCATAAATATTTATCAAAAGAATATTATGTTTTTCTATTGTTAATTGAATTGCTAAGTAATTTCCCTTTTCATCAGATGTAGTGTGTAATATTTCATATTCAAAATTATTATTGAATAAAATAGCTACCCCTCTGGAGTCAGTTTTACCTGGGCTTATAACAATTTCAAATCCCCACATTGATCTAACCATATTTACATCATCCTCAGTAAAATGTGTATCTTGTAAAAGGTAAATCGACTTTTGTTTCTGTTTTAAAAAGTTAAAAACATCCCTTCTCTTTTCTAAACCCTGAAGTTAAAAGATAGCATAGACACACTCATAAGAATGAAAAAAAATAGTCATTAGTTAATTATAGTGCTCGTCAAGGAAAGTAAACAGTAACAAAGATATTCGACCGAGAAGGGAAAACATGTACAGCTGATGTACACTGCACATAGGTTACGTTCAACTCTGTCATTTATAATCACTCACTCTCACATTCATACAAAGACAGGATAGAAACAAAAAAATAACACCGAACATGCTTTTATAACGAAACCTTACCGACAGAAAAAGGCTTCGAGATAATTTCCCCAACCCAATGTACATAAGACCAAAAAGTCACAAACTTACAACGTTACGGTATCACAAACCGGAAGTTATGTTAACCACAATAATACTAAAGTCGGTACGCGCATCATGAACGGAGTTTATAGATCCGAAATAATTACCGATTTTTCCCCGAGTTTCTGTGAGACCTGATCTACAACCTCCCTCATCCGACCGAAGTGTGCTGTTCCGAGGTGCTCACCACCGTACCACCTTGTGACTATGCATGCGATGTTTTCATAACCCCGTTCTTCCATGTACTGTAATAAATTCCTACCCACGCCGAATTCCCATCATCCATTGAGCCTTCGATCAGCTTTCCGTCCTTATCCCGGAAGCGACATACAAGGATGAGATGATTCGCTTGTGCGTGTTTAGGCAGGGAACATATTTTTTTGTACAGGTTACGGTCTTCGCCCTAGGTTTTTACTACAGCACCGCTGGCCACGAATCTGCTCCCGCGTTCCTGTTTTTCGTCACTGCAGACCGCTGGCGACTCTTGAAGCTTTTGATATTCCTCTTCATCACAATAGAGTACGTCTTCCGCTCAGGGAACAAGTACTTTTTCCCTGTATATGTTTCCATTATTCTTGAAAACGAGCTTGTTCCCCCGCACCCGGGTTTCCACATTTTGTGAGGTGTACTTGCGCTGGAGCTCGTACAAGTACTTCCTTTCCTCTACTATTGCTGATGGAAACTGCTCCGACACGTGGAAAGCGGTTGGTTTTGATGCCCGTCTAAAGTCCCGCTGTATTTTTAGGATCTCTTTCTTTTTCTGGTAGTTCTCCAGCTTGCCCACGATTAAACGTGACACGGGTCCGCGCCTGGGTGGACCGACGCGATGAATTCGTACGAACTTTAAATCTACTCCGAACTCTTTCTTAATTGCATTTGGAACATCCTCCATCAGGTTTTCATTTGGTATCTCCTTGAATCTGTGAATCATTAGATAGGGGACTTCCGGTCACGTGAGCATGTAAGTGGTGGTGTTTTTTTGGGCAGAGAAGTTTTCCCCCTTAAAATCCCTGAAAGAGCAAAGACAGACGTTTTTCTGTGTAAGTAAAAGTGATATTTCTTTCGGAGGACACTTTTTGAGATCAAAAATGTCGCAAAATGGGCAGTTCAAGAACAGTTCCAAAAAACAGTTTACCTGCGGTACGGGTAGTACATTTAGTGCAGGTAACACAGGTAGCTCAGGTATTTCAGACCCTGGTACCGTTAACTCTACGCAGGTCTCAGTGAAGACGTGAGCAGTGCTCTACAGTCCTTACCGATAATACAAAAGACCCTACAGGGCATACAGGACAGACTTAATACAGAGTGACAAGGAAGCTCTGAAGGAGGATCTATGAGGAGCGGACGGAATCGGACCCAAACTAGAGTATGTCGCTCAGCAAGCAGAGGGTACATCGGAGGATGTGGACTCAATCTACAGAGAAAATCAAAGTCTCCGCCGTGAGGTCGATCTTCTTAAAGCTATTGTAATAAAATTAGACAGAAAAGTGTCAGAACAAGACAGAGAAATTATAGATTTAAAAGCCGTTCAATGCGGGACAATCTAATTGTCTAACTTTTTTTTTCTACTGTAAGTTCGAAAAACACATGACCTGCAGGCAATGAGAATTAATGTAAATCATAAACATACACGGCTGCCAACATTTTTTAGAGTTCAAGCTATGCTCGGCAGTCATATTTTTGTGTCCTTGCTTTCACATATGATTTCACATATGCGCCGACTGTATCTATATGCTCAAAAATAGTCTTTGCACATCAAATTTATTTATGCAAACAAAAGTATAACTTTTTTATATGTAAAATGATATATTTTTACAAAAAATATGTAAACAATTTATAAAATTTGAACCGTATAAAACAATTAAATTGCATAGGAATGAAAGCAGATTAATACAATTTGCTTTAATTAAATCCTTATCCATGGTTTTCGACTACATTTTCATCTCAAGACCATGTTGGATAAAAGATACACTGTAACTTGTTGCTTTGTTTAGATTATCCAAGTGGACAGAAGCAAACACTTATATACCAACCAATTTTAATTAAAAGTACAATAATAAGGAGATATAACAAAATTGTTTTCTGTCTTATTACATCCTGTCGTAGCACTTTAAAACATTCTAAAATTCCTAGAACTTTTATGAGTAACATGTTAACTATGGATGCACAATATCTACACCATTCCTTAATATCATCTTCAAAGTCACTCTCATCAAAGATTAGTATAATGAACTTGGAATAAAATGTAAACTTGATATTTAGAAAATGCAATCAAAATTACTCGAATATAAAGAAAATGTCCTAGCAGTTTGTTTAATGTTCTAGATAAAGCAACAAGTGGACACAGTGAGCACTTATTATAAGAAAACACTCCTGTCAATTCAGTACTTATAAATACATTGTGATACTAATTAATTATTTTTAATCCTTTAAATTTCCTCTTGCGAATTTTTTTGCCTCTAAAAGACAAATAAAAACTTGCAGTCCACCCTTTTCCAAACAATTTCTTTGCTATCAACATCAAAATTGCTAATCAAATATTTCTTCAGGTTTACAATTAGAAATTATATTGTTTTACATCCAAGGTTAGCGCTTTTCAGTACTTACAGTACTTTGATTTTTATTTATTCAACATTTGTCAAATCTTAATTTCTATGTATACCCTTAATTAGTTTCCAGTAAATATATTCACTCTTTACGTAATCATTAAATATTATTTCATTTCAAGCATACATTTTGATGAAAACTCCCAGTGACTCTTGGATCCGCCGAAGCGTGTCCACCACCTTACTCTCATTTTTGCTATTTCGGGTCGGTATATAGATAATGAAAATAGGTTTTTAATTTATTTCTAAATAATTTTTTATCGGGTAAAATTCAGTTAAAGCTTACGGACATCATATCTCACGTGCTGAAATACCAACGGAATACGCAGTTACTTTATTGCAGGTGTTTCGTAATTTATTGGCGAAATGTCATAATTTATAAGTATAGTTATTCTCATTTAAAACTTGATCCCCCCCCCCCCCCCAAGCCATAGTGGCCCCGTCCTATCCCCGGGGAATATAATATGAATAAACTTGAAACTACACTACCTGAGGATGCTTCCACACATATTTGAGCTTTTCTGGCCTAATGGTTATTGAGAAGAGTATTTTAAAGATTTTTTCTATATATTCCTATGTAATACTTGATCCCCCCATTGTGGCCCCACCCTACCCCCAGGGGCCATGATTTCAGCAAACTTGGATCTAGACTACCAGAGGATGCTTCCACACAAATTAGAGCTTTTCTGACCTTATAGTTTATGAGAAGAAGTGTTTTTATTAAAGATTTTGACTATATATTCTTATTCAAAACTTGATCTCCCCATTGTGGCCCAACCCTACCCCCAGGGACCATGATTTGAACAAACTTGAATCTACAATACCAGAAAATGCTTCCACACAAATTTCAGCTTTTCTGACCTTATAGTTTATGAGTAGAAGTTTTTAAAAAAAAGATTTTCTTTATATATTACAATGTTAAACTTGATCCCCCAATTTGTGGCCCCTGCCTATTCTTAGGGACCATGATTTGAACAAACTAGAGTCTACACTACCAGAGGATGCTTTCACACATATTTGAGCTTTTCTGGCCTAATAGTTATTGAGAAGAGTATTTTAAAGATTTGTTCTATATATTCCTATGTAAAACTTGATCCCCCCCCCCCCCTTGTGGCCCCACCCTACCCTTAGGGACCATGATTTGAACAAACTAGAATCTACTCTACCAGAGGATGCTTTCACACAAATTAGAGTTTTTCTGACCTTATAGTTTATTAGAAGAAGCCTTTTTAAAAAAAGATTTTCTCTATATATTCCTATGTAAAACTTGATCCTCCCATTGTCGGCCCACCCTACCCCCAGGGACCATTATTTAAACAAACATGAATCTACACTACCAGAGAATGCTTCCACACAAATTTGAGCTTTTCTGACCTAATAGTTTTTTAGAAGATTTTTGAAAAAAAAATTTTCAATAATTCTAAATCATCTCTCCTTTAGATAGGGTGTGGACCTTCATGTGAACAAACTTGAATTCCCTTCAACCAGTGATGCTTTATGTCAAGTTTCGTTGAAATTGACCTAGTGGTTCAAAAGAAGAAGAAGAAGAAGAAGAAGAAGAAGAAGAAGAAGAAGAAAATGTGAAAAGTTTACGCCAACGCCAACGCCAACACAAACGACAACGACGTCAGACAACGGACAAATTTTGATCAGAAAAGCTCACTTGAACTTTCAGCTCAGGTGAGCTAATATAAACGAAAAGAAAAACACACACTCATACACAATGAATAATCAATATTCTCTCTCAGAAGAGATTGTATGATAATTAATAAACAATAATCATGAAAGTAATATAATTGTTCTAATAATATAAGCAAATATCATTGGTGAAAAAATTATTAATCAAAGAATGACGTTTATTTTCGTGACAAAGACTGAGGAGTCATCTAGCGTAGGAACAAAAAGAGTTCTTTTTTTACATTTCCGGGGGAAAGTGATTTTTAATATCATTTTATGTTAATTTTTTTTTATCCACGTATTACATATACATCGATATTCTAAACATTTGTTTTAATGTTGTATCTGCTGATCATGAATGGAAATATATATTTTTTAATCACCTGACTATAGTAATATATCTTGAATAGATAGTAAGCACTGATCGAATATATTAATAAGTGTGCAAACTAAATGTACACCCACATATTGTTTTTGTTCCGGAAACTATTTATCTTGTATTTTAATAGATTGTGTATTTACTTTTGACCTAAAACTATTATTCAGCTGGCTGATTTTCTTAGCTTTTTAAAATGATAACTATATGTTTAAATAATGTAAAAGTTTGAGTGTCTGTTTAGTAATTTAACATTAACATTTATTAATTACCTTTTATTCCTCTTAGCAAGTTGAATGCTTCTCTGACTTCACTTTCAGGGTAACCCATTTTCAAAAGACTTTGAAAAGATGAAAATGTTGAGATATCGGATTTTCTTAATCCGCTTGATAATCCTCCGTTCTGCTTGACTGATGATGTAGCGGTAGTATCTTCTCCAATCGCTTTAAGAGCTTTCTGTAGAAAAACAATGAATTATCACTAATATTCCAATAAGCAAGGTTTAAACTAAATATTGTACTCTAAATGACTGGTTTAAAATTTTTCCAAAACTTAAAAGAGATAAACTTACAAGCTCTTGGTGCCTTATTTGTACCAATGCTACAAACTCGTCTGCTTTATTCTGTCTCACGAAGGCGCATTTCGGAAACCATTGGGCGTGTTCTGTCCATGGATCGTCTCCAGGCTCCCAGTTACGTAATTCTCCCCCACAAAAGAAACAGCGACTCTAATCTTCGTAACCGGCATAGAAAAATCCCGCCTTTGCTAAAATTTGTGGTGTTTGTGTCATGCTAGTAGGCCAATCTTGAAATGAGCTGGCCCTTGTTGCTAAAAAAGCGTATTTTGTGCGGTCAAAGTTGATTCCTACGGGATCTGAATTTCTTAAAAATGCATTTATCTGTATTTGAATGGCTCTCGACCTTTTGCGGCTTGTGCTTGATTGTCTCTCAGTACTTTGGTAATTCTGTAAGGACATTGTCTCATTCCTCTCAGTGTTTCTATTGGATGCTCAGACTAAGTGGTTGGTGATCTATAAACGTTTTCAGAGGCTTGCTTGACAGCTGATTCGACTTCATTTTCTTCCAAATTGTCCCCTATTTACCAGAATTTGAGTCCTTTCCTTTGTAAAGATTCATAAACTTTCTTTGAATTTGCATTCTGATTGTTTCTTGTCCTTTCTTAAGTTATATTTACTGGTTCTAAGTTTGGACGTTGTAGGTTTCTTGCAATTTCTGAGGTTTCATTCACTTGTTCTAAGTTTTCTTGTTGTGGTTTCCAGAATCCCTCCAACCGGAACATTAGCACTATGATTATTCAGTAGGGAAGATTGTTGGACAATCTACTGGTGAATTTTCTGAGTATCTCCATCTCTCCATCATTTTTCCCGATCGACATGCGAAACAGATGACAAGATCAATCTCTCCGTTGCCTTTATAATAATATCCCTTTGGCAAGCTTTGGTAAGCTTTGGCAAGCTTTGGCAAGCTTTGGTAAGCTTTTGCAAGCTTAATTGCCGATATTGGTCGTGATGTATGAGGACATTTAAATGTTTCCAGACAAACGAGTTCATCATTGATGGAATGTGGCACTGTGGACTTCGATAATGATTCGTTTGACCTTCACCCGGAAACTTCCTCGGATCGGTGATTGGTTTATTGTTGAGTACCGCTGGACAATTCTTAATTCTTAACAAATCCACAAACTCGTTTCTCTGGAGTTGCTTTGATTGGATACAGTGCCACATCTTAGACACCGTTAAAAAAAACTTTGTACATAAAACTGTCTAGTATCGTTTTACTTTCTGTGGCCTTTGTGTTAGCTTTGTTAACGTTCGGTTCGTACATTTCATCTTTCACAACAGCTTTTAAGCTATGAAAATTTTGTGTTGATTTTCTCTCTTTATTTTGTACCTTGTGGGGACGTTTGGATAACATGTGAATGAAAAATACCAGTGTTCCTAAGACGTGTAAAAATATATATGCATGTTGTTCTTTTAAAAAGTTGATGTATTTATTCTACATTGTCAGGGTTGTTCGCAGTTTACAACACAGGCATGATATCCTTTTACTACTAGTCCTTCTATCCACATATTTCTTTTGTCCTTTCAATGACATGTTTCTGAAGTGGTATTATGAACAGGTTAGTTATATAATTTAAAGCTGAACACCGCTCGTAAATAGGCACTGTCACACAGGTACCTGGAATAATATGTTTTACGGTGCTACCGTTGTGGCGAGCGCAGCAAGAATTACACATACTTTGCATCATTGTCAACTTAGTGATAATTTGACAGTAAAGAGAGAGAGAGAGAGGAGAGAGAGAGAGAGAGAGAGAGAGTTTTATATAATTTATCTAAATTTTTAAAAAAAAATCTTACAAAATACAATAGACTTGCTTCCCCCTAAAACCGTTCCTTGCTTTTGGAGAGAATTGATCAGTCTGTAAAATGTAATTTGTTTAATTTTGGTCAAAAGTGTAAACAATAAGTACAGTATTATTTTTCTTTTGTACCTTGTTGTTATCTGACTTTTCTTTTTTTCCCCTGGTTCATATATATTTTTTGAATGTGTTTATTTTTGCATTCTAATTACATACGTTGAATGTACCCCCGGTCCCTCTTTGTAGGTGTGTAATTTCCCATTTTTCAATTTAATGGTTTGACAATATGCAATATCTGCATAGATTTTTTAAATGTTTATTTTTTTCTCTTTATTTTTTTTTTTAATTTAGTTCCCCCCCCCCCTTTTTTTTTTACCCCCCCCCCCCTCCCTACTTATACCTACTGTTCATGCATGCAAAATTAGCTTAAAATTGGATCGATATGACAGAAAAGTATGGCTCTTGCTTTTGTAAATATATAAAATCTCTAAAACAAGTCATCTGAGGCAGTTATCGCAGTTTATGCTGAAATAGCTAGTACATGCATTACAGATGTTTGATCCACCTCTAAATTTATCGCGGGAAATATAGCGCGAGATCACTGTGACGTCACACGTTAACATCAATAATCATTTGTTTTCGTATCTCGACACAATACGAAGGAATGGAAGCATGTAAAAAGTCCCTTGGGTCTCACTGAAGCTTTTGCGGTTCTCAAAACGTGTCTTCAAACCTCAAGACACCGTAAATTACGAGTTAATTGTCGGCCATTTTTGGCATAGCACCACGGGTGAAAACATTAGAGAGCATTATGGGACGTAAACAAAAAATTTTGTTTGATGAATCTGTAGCTTTAGCTCGTTCTTTTTCCGCGCACACTGGTTCTCGCTGCGCTCGCTATAAACCCTTCGATTTCGTTACACCCGATTGCACACCTGAGACTCGTGGCCGACGTGTAGTATTCCTTTCGTGGTCTTTGGATTTTATGCATTTATTTCTTATTCTATGTGCATATTCAGTTTGTAAATAATGTATTGACCAATTTATTTGATGTTGGTATTCTCCTGGCTTGAAAAAAGTGCGTAAAATTTGATAATTTCATCGTGACCGAGTACAACGGCTAGGCAAGATCTATGCCCACACAGCTGAGACCTCTACAGCGAAGTACTTTGAACTATTTAGAGGTCTGCGCCTTATATAGGGGTTGTAGGGACAGCAGTGATGAAAGAGAAATATGGCGGACTGTGTCTATTTACGAGCGGTGTTCAGCTTTAACAGTAACCTTATTCTAACTTCTATTTTGTTTCAACTTTTGGAGACCGAAATATATATTAAATACATCTTACCTTGCAAAATCCACTTTCGTTTTAAACAGTTACATGGTAACGGGCGGAAACATGTTTACACTGAGCAATTTCATGCCAGAAGGTTTCGGTCCGAGTTTCCAAATTAAAAAAACGTCGTGGTGATTCCCCATTAAAAGCAGTCGGCTAGAATCAAATCGTTGCAGATATTTTGGCAGTTTGTTTCGACAACTTACTTAAGAAGGTGTGTTTTATTAGGGAAGTCGATGACTAATTTTTAAAGGGAATAGTAATGTTTCATATTTAAAAGGTATTTTAAACCAGTCTTTTTTAAAGCAGGAGTAGGGAATAACCCTCACACAGACTATATATGATATGAGTCAAATTTGACCCCCATAATTTGCCATCTTTAGACTGTGGCTAAATAGCCATGGTCTATTGCTTCTGTCCTGGCTGGAAGAGTGTTTCTCACGGGGACCCTAGCGGATAAGGAATAGTAACTCTGTTAGGTATTCCTCTGTTACATTGCATTGTTACAGGCAATGTTTTACCTGTGTCGATTTCAGTTTTGAGAACTAATTTACATCTTATCAGATATGTTAAGCATTATTTATATTAAGGATGGCAAATGCTAACCGGTTAACCGATTAATCGGTCGGAACGATGGTAACCGGTTACAAATTTTGTAATCGGTTAATCGGATAAAAAAAAAATCGGACACAATTTTAAAACAAGAGGCCAAGTGGCCTTAACGGTCACCTGAGTACCATTGTCGAGGAGTCTCATAAATGCATTTAATTGAGTTTCATAATGGATTAGAAGATTATAATAATGTAATTACATCCACCTCCCTGCCTGAAATCTTTTGGAAAGGACTCTTAACCCTATAGTTTAGCACAAGACTTGAAGCTCTTAACAGAGTGTATGACATACTATAGAAGAGGTGCCCAGATTTCATTCAATTTATTTAACCCACGTATGTTAATTTACAAAATAGGTTTTATGTTTATATGTTTTCATAGATAAACTAAAACAAGGTGGCTTATATACTACTTATTACTTTACTATTAACAAGTCTAATTGTTTATCTTAAAAAATTAAAAAACTGTTTTTGTTTCAAATGATAAAAATACTTGCATAACTATTTTGATCATACAACTTGATAATTACATTCTATTTAATGATTTATTACTAAATATGAACAAGCCAAGGAAGATAACTCCATTATGAAGAAGCAAGGGAAGATAACTCCATTAACTGTTATAATCCTCTTCCCTGAACTCTTTTCAAATGCTTTCACAATATCTTATCAATAACTTTGATGGACAGCTTCATTATTTTTCTATATTCAATGATTAATTACTAAATATAAACAAGCTAAGGAAGATAACTCCATTAGGAAGAAGCAAGGGAAAATAACTCCATTAACTGTTTACCCCCCCCCCCTCCCCCCTCTTTCCAAATGCTCTCCAAATGCTAGGTCTTGAACCCTGACTTAGGGGTCATGAATTTCACAATTTAGATAGAGGAGTTCATAACCATGCATTCAGTTTTTTGCCCACATGTGTGGGAGTAAAGATTTTTAAGATTTAAAACATTTTTACTATATGGCTATATTGGCCCCACCCTAGGGCCTAAACTCCTGTCCCAGGGGTCATGAATTTCAAAATTTAGGTAGAAGATTTCATGGACATCATATCCATGCATTTACTTTTTCACAAATATATACGGGAGTATAGAAGAAGATTTTCTAAGATTTAATACATTTTTACTATATGGCCATTTTGGCCCCACCCTTTAGCCTGAACCCCTGACCCAAGGACCATAAATTTCACAATTTTGGTAGAGGGCTTCATGGACATCATATCCACGCATTTAGTTTTTAACAAATATCTATGGGAGTAGAGAAGAAGATTTTCTAAGATTTAATACATTTTTACTATATG
>WFKH01011925.1:24943142-24954672 GCA_016163765.1 Magallana hongkongensis | reverse complement strand
GGGGGGGGGGGGGCGTACTGGGCCTTTATCTTCAATTTATAACATTTTCACTGTTAATCTCCTTCATTTTACTTTAATTTCTTATGTGCTCCCAAAATGAGGAGGAGTCAACTTCGTGTTGATTCATATGTAATCCAAGTTACATGGTGTTGCGAGAAAAAAGTGTGGAGGGGGGTCCGGGTCCGGGCTCCCCTGCCCCCCACCCCCCATCGAGCCTAGGATGTACGTGTTTAAGTTTGTATATAAATAAATAATAGAAATTGCACTTCACAAATATCTTTCTTTGACTGAAATTGCCACATGTACTATCCTGCAGTAGGTAGTCCACATCGTCTGTAAGATTCAGTTTTGTTTTCTGTGATGTAAAATAGACGAGACAGACAGTTCTTGACTTTTGATTACTTTTCAAACCAAGGAAAGTTTATCAGTTTATATAAGTTAAGGGGTTTTTTTTAAATTGGCTTAACTCTGTCAATTAAAAGAGTCTCAAACTGATTTCAAATTTTAATTTTCAAAATAGAGATACATGTACTGATTTACACAAAACCTATACAATATAAAGTAACCCCACCGCCTATCTACCTTTTGAAGCTATATAATTCTAATTCAACAAACTCATTTTAGCTAATAAACTTCCTTAAATTCATACATGTATTTGTGCATGTATCTTTATTAGATGTAACTAAATACATGTAAATGAAATTAACTACATTTTCTTTTAAAATTGTGAAATAGCTCAAACACTGTACCTGTCGGGTACCTGTTTCACTACATGTAACAACCTGTTTTTTTAAACTTTGATATTGTTTGTTACTATATAGTGTTTTCTTTTACAATGAATTTTAACTTACTGATATACACAACTGACATTTCAGTTGAATCAATTCGCGACAATTTCACAAATGTAATATATTTCCAATATTGCCTCGGGCACCTGTTCAGTACTGCAGCAAACTCGCGTGTGTATATCTTGTATATTCTGTGTTAGTTCCATTGTTTTTCTGATCATGGGCAAACAAAAGAATTGACAATTGGTATACCCAACGGTCTAAGTAGAAGGTGAATAGAAGTAGAAGTAGAATATGCAGTGTTTAAGAAAAACAGTACGGTTGAAGTTCTATTTTAATCAGATGTCAAATTGAAATAAATGTAATTATTTAAATTAAATATTATTTTTTATGTATGCCTATAATTAAAGAAAAAAATCTTTGTTGTAGTTGAACAAAAGATTAAGCGATTGGTTTAAAAAATAAAACCTTAATACAATCAGATTATATAAT
Source organism: Magallana hongkongensis (assembly GCA_016163765.1). Classification (NCBI taxonomy): domain Eukaryota; kingdom Metazoa; phylum Mollusca; class Bivalvia; order Ostreida; family Ostreidae; genus Magallana; species Magallana hongkongensis. The sequence continues at coordinate 24,953,392 of WFKH01011925.1, read as the reverse complement.
ACGGTTCATACCCGAACATGATTTCTTTTTCTTACTTAAAGCTCAAAGTTGCTGAAAAGAAATTTAGACAAAATAAAAAAAAAATCATTATAAAAATTAATTATATTACCTTTTATAATTTTATTCTAAGCGCATAATTTACTTCGTTTTTCTTTTAAAAGTGACCTCAGGGTCGCTCAGGGCTTCCTCAGTACCCTCAGTGCCGACCTCAGGGTCTCTCAGGGCTTCCTCAGTACCCTCAGTGCCGACCTCAGGGTCTCTCAGGGCTCCCTCAGTACCCTCAGTGCTAACCTCAGGGTCACTCAGGGTTTCCTCAGTACCCTCAGTGCAAACCTCAGGGTCCCTCAGGGTTTCCTCAGTACCCTCAGTGCCAACCTCAGGGTCTCTCAGGGTTTTCTCAGTGCCACCCAGGGTTTCCTCAGGGTTTTTTGATAGTCTCAGGGTTTTTTCATTACAGTAGTGTATCCAACATTGAAATTGCATCAATTCCAAAATTTTTCCTTGAAATTGAATCCCCTGATAGTCACATTTCACAAGTGAAGTTATTTTTCCAATGTTTTTAACATTTTCCTCAATTTTTACTTTTAATTTTGATTCTTCATTGTCTTTTCTGATGAACTTTTATCAGAGGTATTTCCTTTTCCACAATTGACCACCTTACCCTCTTCTAAGGGGGTCTGTTTTAGTTTAAACCAGTACGTTGAGGAGCTCTTGTGAATTTTCTTGTAGTGCTTGGTGCAAATTGACATTCTCTAGCAAGGTTCGTCCGCAAACATAACAACTTCGGGTCTGACGGTTCCTTATCTCATTTAATTTACTGTTTTTGGGTTGAACATTTCGGGTATATGGTGAACGTCTCATAGTCGTTAGGTTTAGACCATCCAGTTTCTCTGCAATCTTGTCCAGCTTCCCTGTCATATTCTCAAAGGAATCCATTAATATTTTCATCTCACTTGCCACTACGTTGACTTTGGAGGTTCTGTCTGACTACTGGTGATTAATTGCTCATTACATTCTTCTCTTTTTGCTATCCTAAAAGCCTGTTCAAAACTCTGGGGGTCGGCCATCATAACATATCTTCTTAACTCGGGATGTAAGCCTTGTAAAAATGCTCCATGACAAGCCTGTCATGCTCATCTAAAGAAACGCCTCAATGTGCATGTCTAGCGAACTTCAGAATAGAACTTCCATAATCTTCAACATGGTCCAAAATCAGCAGAAATTACAATTATCCAACAAGAAAATAACACATGTCCTTCGCTTCAATTAAAATGAATGTTAACTTTTTTCCATATCCTGATTCCTAATTAATTCCACAGAATCAGAATAAGAATCCCACTTCTGACATCAAAATTGTCACGGAAGTGACCGGCATTTCTTTTGAATCACACATATTTGATATTAATTACTAAATTCGCAAAGACGGATAAAACTATTTACAAGTTTATTCACATTATTCCAGAGAATAGTCACATCACATACTATGTTTAATCCATGTGCACTGAGTAAATGAGAACAAATCCCCCCAAATCTCCAACTCTAATCTATACTCTATTCTACTCTAATCCAGCTCGATTCTAGAGCTCATCATATATATACTACTACGGCTCCAATTGATGATTATCTCAAATCATTAGCTCCAATCTATTAATTAATTAGCTCCATTTCTACATCTATCTCTATAAAATTCTAATCATCTTGTCTGAACTCCAACTTGACCTTGGCTCCCAATTCTACAAACAATAGCTCCCATGGCTCCAGTAATTAAAAGCCCATAAAACTTGACCACCCTAGACATTGCTCTATTCTTAATCACCCAAACACAGCTTGAACTGTCTGAACAGCGTATTCTCAAATCCTTAACTCTATATAAATCACTATTAACTAATACACTAAAATTTACCCCTCATCATAACTTTGCTTTTACGAATGCTACTATTAAAAGGGTGACACCATTTATACTTCATACATTTTAAAAAACAAAGTCTACAAATTATTTTCTTATATTCTGATTTTGATACAATTATGAAAACATTTTTATAAAATTTTAATGGTCATATGAGATGATAATCAATATTTTCAAAATGGAGAACGTACTCTGTTTACAAACAAAAACTACCATACTCACGAAAACAACTTCCTCCAGTATGATGTGTTGGAGTTTTTTGTGTAGTTGGCTTTACACCCCTGCGAATGTTATTGTCATTTAAATTTAGACCACGTGGTTTTATTTGACCATTTCAGTTTCGCAGTTAATTCAAAACAGACACCCATTCATTTTTTAAAAAGCATGGTAATCCACACCAAAAGCATCATACATGGCTATTATTAAGCAACCCAATGTTTATATTTTCAACCAAGTGTAGAGTGGTTGAACACGAACAATAACTCTGTTCTGAATATCATCGTCTAGTTTAAATAACCGCTAGATGATGAAATAAGACATATATTTTAATATATTTTCATGTTTTAACATTAATCAAAGTAAGATATGACATGAAAAACGACCAGTACTTAGGTATTTTGAGAATATTATCCGAACACTTATACTTTCGAAATTTCACAGGAACCGAACAAATCTCGGGGAAGTCTCGTGAACTTTCATTCAAACACCTCTGGATTTATTACATACTTAGCAACGATAAAGAAAACATTCCGAACACATTCGCAGGGGTGTTTAATTAGTTAAAAATACCGTTCTGCGCGTAAAGACCATTTTTCCTCTCCTTACTCCGAAAATGTATATGATTCTATCGTAGCACGCTCGAGATCGGAGTGATTGGGAAAACCTTTGCCTTTTCTCTACAAACTAATTCATTATCTATTTTCTTCTCGTCCTGTTCTTCTTCTTCGTCTCCCATCTTTTTGTCAAAAAAAAAACAAAAAACAAAACAAAACAAAAAAACCCGCATTTGTTTGTTTGACTTTGGTTTTTAGAAGGGAGTTTAATACTAGAATCTTTGATTTGATTTTGATGAATGGTAAAACTGTTGATACTCTATCCTTAAGGAAGGAGTCTTCTCGTTATCAGACATCCTTCTTATATTAAGAAATGCATAAAATTTTTACACAGTCAAACAGATCATATAACCAAATGATTCTATCAGTTTTATCAAATTTGACCTTCTTGTTTTTGCATCAAGGTCAGGTCAAGGTCACTACCGTTTTCCTCAACTAAAAGGATGATAAAAATAAATGTAGTTATCTGCAGTTATGTAGACATCTGTTTAAGATATGAAGTGTGTATTCTTCAATTAAATGATAGAATATCAGAATGTCTATCAGCTTATACTACTAAATTGGAATTGATATTTAAACTAAAATTGATATTGCTTAGCCCGCATTTCCTCTAATTTTCTTAAATTTTGAAGATATTTTGATTATTTTTTTATGCTTCCAATATTAAAATATTTCTGATTTTTACATATTATGAAGACCTTAAATAAAGATACAAAATGACTGAAAAGCTTATATATTGACCATTTAATAAGAAAGAAAATTCGACTTTAGTGATTTTTTCACACAAATCTATTTATAGATTGAGCGCTTAAAAAAGCTAATAAAAATGTAAATTGATAGGCAAATCATATTTTAAAAAAATATTCTGAAATCCAAGTACCTTATCAATAGTTCACATTAGTTGAAAAAATCGGACATTAATGTTATTGTTTTAAAAATGCTAAATAGACTCATGAATCTACAGCAATTCTGAATTGCAAAAACGTGTGATATTTTCCTACGCCAATGTTCCGCCAAAAATATAGTCCTTGTTAGATTCTAAACTTTGATTACTATTTCTATGCCAAGTTATATGATTGTAAAAAAGAAAGAAAAATATGATATTTTAATTTCCTTTCATCTTGATTTAATGACCATTTAATCAAATTTACTTTAGACAAGTCGAAAACCAGAAAAGACTCCTTCCTTAAGAGGATTTATTTCAATTCGCACTCGCCACGAGCAATTGGTGTACGCATGACGTACGTGTGACGTACGTTTACTGTGCGTTCAATTTATACGTTGATGGTGAGCCAATGCGACTTGCAGTCAACATACATGTAACGCAAGGGATAAGTGAGATCTCCTTACGTTATTCGTGCAATTGAAATTGAAATCATACGGTCATCTTACGGTTCCTTGAGTGAAGCGCAACTGCAGTGTACGTTTTCATATCTCGCAAGGAAACCGTGGTGATTGTTGTGCATTTCCAACATCCACCGTGCGTGCTTACGGGAAGCGTCATTCCAAAATCGTAAGATGCACTTCGTGACTCGCAAGATTTTCATTCAAATCCGCCCGTAGACCACCCGTAGAAGCACATACGACCAGTTGTGACTAAGGCTTAAGAAGGTGTGTTTTCTTAGGGAAGCCGATGACTAATTTTTAAAGGGAATAGTATAATGTTTCATTTTTAAAAGGTATTTGAAACCAGTCTTTTTTAAAAGTAGGAGTAGGCAATAGCCCACATACAGACTATATATGATATGAGTCGAATTTGGCTCCCATAATTTGCCATTTTTAGACAGTGGCTATAAATAGCCACGGTATATTGCTACTGTCCTGGCTGGAAGAGTGTTTCTCATGGGGACCCTATAAGGATAAGGAACGGTAACTCTGTTACATTGCATTGTTACAGGCAATGTTTTACCTGTGTCGATTTCAGTTTTGAGAACGAATTGACATCTTATCAGATATTTTAAGCATTATATATATATATATATATATATATATATATATATATATATATATATTACAGCGTACGTAGTTAAACATTGCCTCAATCTGATTAAGATCGCTACCTTGTGTATCAGACTAGTATTGCCTAAGAACTGCCTGCCTATACGACGGTGTAGTGAGAGAATTAGGAAATTGTATTTGAATAGAATATTATTGTTTGTTTCATTTGACAAAAGATAGCAAAGCGAATGTAAACAGATTGCGCATCTATCGAAAGTCAGCCATCTTGTAGTTAGAAGGAAAAGTAAAATAGGGCTCATATATTATTTGCTATTAGATTATATGATTTGTACCTGCGTGCATATATTAAGAATTGGTGTTTAAATCATTACGTATATGAAAAACTTTTAAATCACAAGAATTGAACGAGAATGAAAACGTTATGAATCAAATCCAATTTCTAAATATAAGTTGGTTTGTAGGATTTTTTTTCTATTGTTGACTTTTGTGGTACATATTTTGCAATCAATTTTTTGTTCATAAATGTAGTTTGTTTTGATAGTAATATTTTTGTACTCTTTGTACTTTGCTAGGCTAATACAGTTACATGTACATTAATGTTCAATATTTACGTTTGTGAATGAATGTTTTCACTTTAAATATTTTAAAATTTTAGCTATTACTAAGGTTTGGCAATAGACTTTTTAAAAATATATATATGCTCACCTTTTCCTGTCGATATTTTTAAGGTTTTTAATTTTCTAGTACCGTATTAATTCTTGGTAACACAACAAAATGTGGTGCATCATTTTCAAAGCAAAAACAATCACTTATTCCCAATTTATTACTTTTTGCTGACATTATTTCATTTATAAAAAACTTGTTTGTGCCATTTTGACTTGTGTATCATTGTTATGATAAATGGAAACATTTCCTTTATTTTTCTTTATTGTGTTATTTACGCCTCATTATTAAGAAAATCATAAAATCATTGAGCATTTCACCGATGAATGTTGACATTTCAAACAAGTATATTTACATTCAGTGTATATTCCCCTTACGATTGCATTGGAAATCTGCGACGTTTAATTTCCTGTGAATACACTTAAAGTCTTAGCCTATTCATGCGCCATGAGCACAAATACAAACGTCATCACGTGTTTTTAGTATATTTATTATTATAAAATCAAATGAAATATTCAAACTTACAAAACCAATTAGATATGTACTAATGGAAAATAATTGCTAAATAAAATCTATTCATCAATAAAAAGTTTTTTTTCCGTCAAATTTCCTGCCACTATATGTTTAATTGCGGAAGCGATTAAAATAACATGTTTTAAAATATAGCTGTTTCATGTATGTTTCATATCCCTGACTAAGAGGGTATATAATGGCTTTAAAGCAACGATACACAAATATTTAATACTGTAATAAGTTCTTTTGGATTTTGTCGGCTGAATGAAAAATAAGACTTTGTAAAGAAAATAAACAAGTTTAATTTGAAAAAAAAATAATAAACGAAACATATCAATATTCTCTCTCCCCCTTTCACGCCACTCTCATTCGAAAATACTTCAAAAACAAAATAACAATTATAATTCACTTAATCAAATAAACAAATATCTGATACTATCAACTGAATTCCAAAGTTAAAAGTCTTTTAATCACACTGTGTAAGATATAAAATGGTAGTAAACTACAAAATGTCGTTTTAGAAACTGTTTCAACCAATAAAACTCTTGTTGAAAAATTACTCAGAAAATGTTAAAGTTCAATAATTTAAAAAAACGTAAAATTACAATTATTTCAAATTTCAGCTCTGTATATATGAAAATAAGCCTGTAACAACAGTCACTTTAACCCACTGATAACCTCACTCTGAAAAGGAACTCAGTCATGTGGTTCACTTCTTCAAGGACACCACCCACCCGAGACGCTCCTGCCCTCGTATCACTGCCTGTCCCTCGTGCGTCCTGACCGCAAGCCCCGGACTCACAGGTCTCTCGCTTCCAGTCTACGACCACTTCTCACAGACTAATTACTCCCAGCCTAACGCAGCATGCGTCCTCGACATTTGTATGTTACCCACATGACCCTCCATTGGACAATTCACTTCTAGTGCCCCCAGTCTATAGTACAGGAATTTGCACCAAACACGCCTTTGCACTGAAAATAACACACTGTGACTAATAAAGCCCCGATAAACATACAAACATACGCCCATTTACTCCTACAACTAAATTACCAGCAAAATTACTAAATAACACCAAAACAAGCTTACCGGCTAGGAAAACATGTGCCCGCCTGACAAAATCCCGAGTTCAATGGCTACCCGTTTCTGTACCAGTATTATATACTAGTCAAAATTTCTAACGCCCCAAGCAAGTGTTTGTATTACACTGTTCCTAATTCTAGTTATTTTGACCATTGCAATGGTTATATATAAAGAATAAACAATAACAAAGCATTTTCCAAAAATTGAATCAAAATTGATTCAAGGGCTTTATGAAAAAATCCAGAGGGTACAGGTACTCTACAATATAAAAATCACAACATTTATACCTCGTGCGTTCCCCATTTGCACTAATAACAATATCTCATTGAGATCACACAGATGAATAAAAAAAAAATTGTGGAAGGTTATTTCATTTATGTGGTTTAGTTCTGCGAAATTCGGATGCTGAGGAAGTGCCTTAGCTGCAATAATGTAGCCCTCTCCGATTTTTTATATCTGATGTTTAGTGGAGAGGGCTACAATTCCATACGACCTCCGTAATGGTGCAAAATTAATTTTTTCATGTGGCTGACTTCGGTCTGAAAAGATCGTTTTTATATTTGACTTCCTTAAGATAAAATGATTTATTAATTCAGGTTGAACAAACTAACCGTGTATAAATCAAAACCAGATAAAACACATCAGCATGTTTACCAGTCGTCTTTTTCAGCAGCCATGACAGTTCTCGCGTGATTTTATGGGAATTACGCTTGGAGTTTTGATGGGCTTGATAACGTGGATGTCAGTGTAAATAAGCGATCTTACCTCGTTGTATCACTAAAACATCATTAAAGGAAATGGTATATATTGGAAAATTCATATTTACCGCGTTAATTATGTTTAAATTAGGGGAATTCCTATATTCAGTTCAAGATCCGCTCCTGAATTCTCATTGGGTGTCCCAAAATAAAACCGATCAAGGTCAGTAAACATGGCGGACAAATACAACTTGCGTTGTTGACATACACGAAAAACAACCGATATATGGAATATACTTGATATTTTTGGATTAATTTATGCCATACAGAACTACAATGTTTGAGTTCAGGTGAGAAATGTAAATGTTATTTTCATTTATATACGATTTGAGCCGAAATCGTTGCGGGAGTGAATGACTCCCGCACTTGCACCATTACGGAGATCCTATGGAGTTGTAGCCCTCTCCCAAAAAAAAAAAAAAAAAAAAATCGGGAGAGGGCTACATTATTGCAGCTAGAACTGCCTCTCTTTTGGATTTATCTCGTTCCATACATACTGACCATTGATGTGTTCTAAAATGTGCCGTGCAGTTGCGCGTGCTGTTCGGTGTCTATCAGAAAGATGAGTTACCCTAATGTAGCGGTCATGTTGACGTGTCGTTACATTACGTTTTGGCCTTCACGGTAGGTCTTTAACACTTCCGGTTCTATTGGATTTCCGGTCAAACCTTAGAATGATTACATGGTGTCTGTACAATAATGTGGAGATCTGATGAATATTATGAATATAGAATAGCTGTTTAATTGTTTAGGACATCATTTTTAAAATTTTAAAGTAAATAAAGCAAATATTGTGAAAGGAAACAAACCTATCGTGAACCGCGCTCTGCTTGGACCACGCAAACTGATCTTGAAGGTTCTAGGGCAGACATGCGCCGTATTTTACTCAATTGGTTTTGTGTTTTTTATAGGCAGTTAAGAGCAAGGAATCGATCAAATTGAATTGTTTTGAAAAACACATCCGAAAAACATATCGAACACGCACTCCACGCTTTTCAACAAATACGGTCATGGTCGAGTAATTACTTACTCGAATACAATTTTTTTGACATGAACAGTTGAGCGTTTTAAACAGCTTTCGATAGTGGCAACGACTTAAAAAATGATGTTAAAGTTTTCTAAATAATACAAAAATAAAAGTGGGGCGTTAGAAATTTTGACCACTATATCTAACGGGAGATATTCACCATATCTAGAATCAGGAGATGTAAAACGTGGCACCCGGGTGATGTCGTTACCGGACCCTCTACTGACTACTACAAGTAAACCGGTCACTTTAAATACTCGCTCTAAAAATAGCACACTCACCCAACACCCGCCACGCATATACTGTAACCCATTCTTGACAAAAATATAGAAGAACACAAATATAAACACCATTGTATACAAAACTGAATCAACTTTATTACAAATACAAATACGCATTTATTTAGTATGAATATTGATATTAGCACTGAATGCTAATTTTTGGATGTCGTCGGTCCTATAACACATTAAGCGGTGCAGACAAATTATCATACTGCGCTGACGCGCGGTATTCAATTCGTCTGCACCGCTTGGTGTGTTATAGGACCGACGACATCCAAAAATAAGCATTCAATGCTTTAAAAAAATGTATTTAGATTTAAAGTATTTTCATTGTTAATTCGATAGGAAGTATATGTATGTCACAATATGAAAGTGTCCCATACCAGCCTAAGACTAAGTTCAAATAATGTAATTCTGGTTAAAGCTGCATTGATTAGACAAAAAGAAGATTAATTAAGTTCGTATAACTTGTTCTGCCTATCATATAAAAGCAATAACGCCAAAAATAATTCAGTAAATGAAAACAAAATCCCGAGCGGGATTCGAACTCGAGATGTGCGGTTCACAAGTCCAATACCTTAACCTCTTTGTTATGGAGTTTGTTGAATGATGAAGTCGATACAATCATTTTAACAAAACTAAATGGCTTTTCGAATGAAAGTGTCTGCGTAGACTTCCCCATTAAAAGGTAAACGGAATTACATTTCACCTTCAGCTGCAAACAATCAAATTTATTTATAAGTTAGTGTAACTTATGTTGTAGCAGTATACCCTACCTATGTTTTGGTTAAAAAAATGCATGAAATTATGCTTGATTTTATTGGGGTTTTTAGATAGAGACAATTAAAATCAGTCAAAAATTGACATTTTTCTTATCTTTTTTCGAATGGGAAATATAGAGCGACACTTTGAACAAGCAAAATTTTTTTGTAACTTATTAGTCTTGGATATATACATCTCTCATGAAAATATTTTGTTGGTTCAAGCATGAGCTCAATGTTTTCTGAAAGAAAAACTGCTTAAAAACAAGCCGTTTTATGCTAAAAATGCCCAAATTGCGGGAAAAGGTTAACTTTATGATGTCATATTTCTAAATTGTGGGCGCTTGAATCAAAATGAAAATTATGAAAAAACTTAACATGTATATCTGTACAAAGAAAACAAAGAATGACAGTTAAATGATAATGTTCATTTTAAGGGGCCGTTTTAGGCCCATATCAGATATAGCC
>WFKH01011925.1:24917835-24932361 GCA_016163765.1 Magallana hongkongensis | reverse complement strand
TTTATAAGATTTCATATGTTATAAGATTTTTTATTTATTTATTTATAAGTAGAACAATAGTTTAATCTCAGATACAATGTTGTTGAATAATAAAGATTTTAATATAAATGTTCATTGCACTGTATCTCCTCTTTTAAAGTAATTGTAACGTCAGTTCATCCCCTTTTTTGCAGTCGACATTTTTTCCCATGAATTATTTTGTTTTAATTTACGCTTAAAAATATTTGCTTATCATATTAAAGGAACATGGAGTTGCGCCGCCTACCCCCCCCCCACACACACACACACTTGGGATTGGGAGCATGTAATAAATGGAAGTGAAAATAAAGAAACCATTGAACTGCTAAAGAGCTGAAGGATTAGAATTTTCAGAATTTTGAGAATTATCTTTTTTTCTTTTCGCTTGTAAAGATTTTTTGGATGAGGCTGTCATCCATCACCCACCCCCCTTTTAAAAAACCCGATGCTACGTGTACGTTCCTGAAAATTACCGTAATTTTAGTGAATAAAATAAATGTGAGCATTCATCCAAATGAGTGCAAGTTACAACTGTTTCCTATATCTGAAGAAATGTCCTCATTCTTTGGCTTTGCAAGATTTTGAGAGGATTTTGGTAATTTCAGCAGATTTACAATAACTTCAGTTAGAGTAATTTCCCCTTATTGTGACGTCAAAGTTCACGTTTAAGTGTCGTCTGACTCTTTAAAACTCCCCTGAGAAATAAAAGTAAGCGAAGTATACTATTTTATTTACTTAAAAAGCATGATGTTCTTAAAATTACACATCTTCTATGCTTCTCAAAAGTTTTACTTTGATTCTCGCGAGAACGTGAGGACTTGGAAACCATTGGTACTATGAATTGTGGGTCCAAATTTACTGACGCCGAAAAAATCTATCGGATCAATGTGCAAACCTTTGTGACGTCACTCGATTATTTTTTTTTTTTGATTGAGAGTGTACTGAGGTGAACTTTAGAGGTAACTGACTGTATGTCGTATACATCGTTATTGTTTTTATTGTCCTGCTGATTCTCGTGAGAGTGTGAAGTGATAAAAATTGCCATGATTACAGGGAACTACTGGGACGATTAAAACAATGCATTACTGGTCCGATTTACTGACGCCAAAATAATCCGTTGAATGAATGTGCAACTGGTCCGAATTTTCTATTCACACACGCCTTGCCGTTAGAGCTCGCTTCGCGCCGGCGCTGCGCGCCGGCGAGCTGCGCTCGCTATTACTTAAAATAGAACCAGTCCAAAATTCAGTAGAGACTTTGTCAGATATTGCACATTTATCACGCGAAAATTGTTTTATATTAATAATAACTGCATATATATCTACTATACTATGGGTTAATTATAATACGACAACTAGCAACTAGAATTTCCATCAGAGCAGACTACAGAGCGCTTGATTTTCAGCTACATTTCATAATGTATACGGATCGTTTATGTATGCTTATATAAAAATGAATGTCACTAAATGAATCTAAATTATTAAACTTTAAAGTATATGTGTTGAGCTTCTGCTAGGAATAGGAAAACTGTTATGTAAACCCCCTCCCCCAATTTATACACCACTAAGCTTGGGGATTGGGATTAAATAGATATTACATGTATGTATTCAAAGTGGTTTAAAGAAATACTTTCTTTATTTTGATCTGATAAATTTACATGTACATTTGTATTTTCCTAAATAACGTATTCCCCCGTACAATAAGTCATGTCGCGAGGGGATGCTCCGCTTAGCGGTGCCCTTGTTTTGTTTTGGTTTATTGTTTTTGTTGGGGGGGGGGGGGGGGGGGGTATTGAAAGTAATACATGTATATACTGTATGCAGGGAATTATTCGCCATGTTTAATTTTTAAACATTTCACCCTTGTTGTCAGCGGGCGAATTTAAGACACCGATTTTCAATGTCTATATTATTAATTAAGTAACTTCAAACACAACTGTGACTGGGCGAATTACGACGGAGCGAGTGTAGAAAGGAGACAAAAATAACCCTGTATACAGTATCTTGATTAAAATATAGGTATCAAAGCAATCATCTAAGAACCCCTAACTATTTGAAGAAAGTTTTATAAAGAAAAGGTTTCTAAAAGTTTAATGGATTTAATGGATCTAAAAAATCCCCTATCCCCCTCCGTATAAGATATTTTGCGTCTTTGCAGTTTTAAGTACTTTTGAGTCTCACTTTTTTTTAATCTCTATCTGCTTTAGGTTATTAAGGGGGTGTACAATTGTTTATATAATATGTATGACAAGCTGTTAAATTTGTAAATAATGCAACCTGTTGTAAAACTTCTTAAACAACGTCTTTTGAATTGCAAGTTGACAACTTTGGAATTAAAAAAAAAACATCCCTTGATATACATACATCTTAAATATGATAAAACAAAACTATCATGAATTCAAGACATTAAAGTTCAATTCAATGTAAATGAGTACAAGAGAGTGCACTAATAGAGTAATTTTCCCAAGGTTACAATGTTACCGCACTAGCGACAGAGCAGACTCGAACCCGGGGCTACCGTGTCCAAATTGGTCGACGTTATCAAATGCATCAACACCTCTAGTTGGTTGATTTATTTTTACATATAATAATAATATAATAATTTCATAATGATATAATAATTTAATTATTAGACTTAGTTGAACAATGTTAACTTAAGCGGTTTTTAAATGAAAATCTAGTGTATGCTTACGGAGTATTGATTTAAAAATCAATAATCTATCTGTATTATATGCGTCTATCTTGTTGTGGAATACATGTATAATTCAGAATTATAGCATCTTTTTAAATTATTGTGTTTATATCAGTTATTGGGGTATACCCATCTTTAATTCTTCATACTTTAGTTAAATTTCATGAACGATTAGTAATGTATATTACATACGTTTAATGAGTTAAGTTCATTATTTATCAAATTGATTTAATATTAATTTATTCAGAAATAGGAACAGTTATCAAACAATAGGTATTTTTTAAAAGTTTTAAGTACTTGTAGATGTGAATGTTTCCTTAATAACATGTAAAACAAGCCAAAATTAAAATTCTCTGTTTATATTGCCTTAGAAACAAAAAAAACTCCCCATTTTTGTGTACAGACTAAGGACTTACGCCTACCCATTAGAAGGCGTAGATTTAAACCGAAATTTAGTCCCGACTAAGTTTCCGCCTTTTTGTGAAACGCAACTTAGTCTGGTTTTGAGGTTTAGTCCCTGATTTAGTCCGGACTAAGCTTACGCCTGGACGTAGGCCTTTTTGAGAAACGGGCCCCAGGTTCTCTAGCCTTTGTTTATTTTGAAGGATTTTAGTTTCTGACCATCAAACACAATTACATGTTTTCAGGCATCTGGTTTTCTGATTGCTTGAACTCAAATTCTGGTTAATAATCCTAACAGTTCTATTGTTTAAAGACTTATCCCATTCACTGTTCTATTGTTGTTGCAGAGCAATTGAGAGAAAATGACAGAACAATGCGTAAAACCCAGAGGGATCTCACAAGAGACCGGGGGCAGCTGGAGAAAGAGGAGAAACGAATTGTGAGTCTAACTCAACAAGTAGAATTATTAGATTAAAATATACTCACAGTAACAGGGTGAAATTTTTACATTAATTTGCAAATATGTTTCCTTATACATATATTTATTATGTACTTATAAATATGAACTTACTGAATAAAAAATATATATTTCTGTGTGAATTAGTTTTGTGGCTTAGAGGTCATTTATATTAAACTACATCACAATGCTCATCCCACATGATTATTGTTTGATTTGTTATGTACATAAATCCACAGTTAGTTAAAATCTTGGGAAAACCTCCCTTTCAAAAAATCATATATAAGAAATGAATAGCAACGTTTAAAAGCCCCCATTGCTCTGAACTTGCAATGGTTTGTTGTAATATGATGAAGACAAAGTCTTGTATTTTTAATAATTGTTTTCTTATTTTTTTTGTAAAATAGGAAATGGAGATCAAGAAAGCAGCAAAACAAGGCAATAAGCAGGTTAGATCTTACAAACTGGCATACCAGTATTAAGTATTAAGTACATGTACTTGACTCTATTTTGCACATTGTGGAATCATTAGAATTCATGGTGGCTCAATTTTCGTGATATCGATGGGTAGACCCCCCCCCACGAATTTACATCCTCGACGAAAACAAATTTAGAAAGAGTTATCTTTCTCACTGAAACTAAAAACCGATGCATACATGAAATTTCATCCCCATGAATACACAAAAAACCCACAATCCACGAAAATTGGCTCCCACAAATTTAAATGATTCCACAGTATTGCTTTTAAACATGCATGCAATGAGGACATTGACAATCAGACATTGTGGAATTTTTGTGATTTTTAGGCAGCGACAGTCTTAGCAAAACAACTAGTGGCATTACGGAAACAGCAAACCAAAAGTTACTCTGTGGGATCCAAAATATCAGCGATAGGCAACCAGCAAAAGGTAAGACAGCATAGAACCAGCAAAATTAATTAAGCTTCATGAATGCATTGCAACAAGGATTCATTTTTAATTTAATTTGTTAAAGTAAATCAGCATCCGATTATTGTATTGCAACTGAATTATCAAAAGGTTTGTTCTCGCTGCATGAGTGAAACCCACATGAAAAAAAATACACACATGAAAAAAATGAAGATATTAAAAGCAATGTACACTATATGTGAATAAAAGAAAAATCAAAGGAAACTACTCTCTTTTATTCATCTTTTCATCAGTTGACCATCTTTTTAATGTCTATGAATATCAAAATAATTTTTGACAGTATTGTACGTGCACCCACTGTCCTGTGTTTTCCATTTAATTTACTTTACCAGATTAATGTGTCTTTTTCAGCTGATGCATTCTAATATGAAAATGGCAGGAGCCATGGCAACCACTACCAAGGTACAACAAACTCGCCAATCACCAGTACTTTGTTGGCTTTAAAAAGAGTTATTCCCCTTTAACCACAAATTCATTTGTATCAGATTTTTCAAACAGGTTGCATAGTACATAAAGAAAGGAATTTTCTTCATATTGTAGGATTGTTTTATATATTATAAAAGTGCTCAAATTGGTAGTAATCACATTGAGTATGACATTTATTTTGGACTTATTATCATGCTACCCCAGTGAGCTAATTTGACCAAAACATAATTTTTAGACTGTACACCTATTTGTTTTATTTTAATTGTCCCAAGGCAATATATGATTTCCTAAAATGTGTTTAGAGTTAACCCCCTTTTATCACAAAATTAATAAATAAATGAGCTGTGCCTCTTTTAATGTCCGATTACCGGATGGGCGGATATTCATCTTTTAACTGCAGTGATAAATTTCACATTAATAAAAATCAATAGCTGAGTTTATGATAGACATTCAAACAATAAATGATAAGTGTTTATTCTATTGTGAATAATGAATTGAGACATATAAATTGCCCCTAACATTTGTTTCTCCTCCATGTTTTCAGACGATGCAACAGATGAACAAAGTGATGGATCCCCAGAAAACGGCCAAGATGATGCAGGAGTTTGAGAGAGAGAACATGAAGATGGGCATGTCAGAGGACATGAGTGAGTCCATTCAACACATTTATTGTATTTGGATTTTTGATGATTGTTAAAATCATTAGGGATCATACATAGAGCTTTGGTTAATATAATCATGATAATACTTGTGTAATATATCATAGTACTTTTCAAAACCCAAATTGATTTCTTAATGTTCATAATCCAGTTATTACAATAGGTTAAAATATGTTTTTGATAATTGTATTTAATTGACTTTCAATAAGTTAAAAAATCAACATGGATCATGGGGTGGGTTAATTCTGATAAAATATTACCTGTATAATTTTATAGCCTAATGGATGTTACAGATTTTCAAAGACCTGGTGACACAGTTAATTAACACTGATGATTTAGATTAGTGAGATATTTGACAGTATTGATGTTCCTTTTGATAGTTAACGATACACTGGATGATATTCTGGGAGAATCGGGAGACGAGGAGGAATCTGACGCTGTTGTCAGTCAGGTTCTGGACGAGATCGGAATCGAGATCACCGGCAAGGTAACCCTCGTTGTATAATCACTACACACCAAATTTGTAAAGATCTTTGTAACTTTTTCATATTTTTTTTAATACGTTTTCATGAATGGTTGTTGTAATATTATAATTTTAATTAAAACATAATAAAGCTTTATTAATTAATATTCTTTGAAAGAGAAATGGAATAGAGGTTTAAGAAATATGATAATTATGTTTCTGGTATATTACCTCATTTTATAATTGTAAAACATAAAAGTTGCAGAAATATATCAGTGATTGTGTACTATGTAAGACTTTTGTATTTGCTAAATAGTTCTCATGCATGCAAATTATAAAGATAACATTTTTAATTTTGCAAAATTTGCACCAAAAAAACCCCCTGAATACAATACTAGTATATGTTATGTTAAAATAGAAGTATACGCATCTTGCTACATGCCTTAGGATCCATTGGTTTCGTTACAGATGGTACATGCACCAGCCGCTCCTAGTAAAAGTCTCGGGGAGACGTCGAAATCTCGGGTAACAGACGACGACATAGAGAGACAGTTAGCCGCACTGAAGGATCTATAGCGTCCTACCTCTGTAGAGGGCAGGGGAATTCTGGGAGAATCGTTCCACCCCCTCCCTCCCTGGTCTCTTGTGATATCTAGGTCTTAACATTGATCTATTTTAATTTTACATGGCCTTTGGAATGGATATGATGGAAATTCAAAAATTGTGGAGTAAGAGATTCCATAAGGATTATGATGTCAGCCAGTAAGAAGAAAATACTGTGTTTACTGTCAAGTATAAATCTTGATTTCTGTGTAGTCTGAAATCCTGTATACCAAGATTTTGGAATGGATTGAAGCATTGTTTTTTTCTTCATTCTTTTTGAAAAACGAATTCACTGTGTTTAATTTTTAGAGATTTAAAAAAAATCCTTTAAAAACAATGTAAAGTCAGAATTGTTTCTACTCTCTAAATTCTGCATGGTTAGATTTAGTTATTAATTATCATAATTCTTTAAATTAATCCTCGTTTATGGTTCTGTATTTTTGATGTGTGTGTGTGTAAATAAGATTTATGTGTGTTCTACGAACATGAACTATAAAACAATTTTGTATGTACAAATGAATGTAAATTATGATGTATTTAGAGTGTGTAGGTGTTAGTTATACCATTTTTATTTCTACATATCCAAATATATACAATGTTTGAAACAAGTGTTTGAAAAGGAATTAAAATATGTGATGAAAATCGATAATGATTTCAACGGCAGAACTGTGCATTAAATACAGAATGAGGGAGTGAGTGAGTGAGTGGCCCATTTGTCTTGTTGTGTATTATTTTCTAACTGTATCTTTTATTATTTGAAAAGTGATTTCATTGTTATTAAATATATGCATTAAAATGTTGATAGAATTTTAAATCTTATGTCCTTAATTTGATTAACTGATGACACAATTGACAATAATGTTGGTGATGATGAGGATGAGGATGATGATGACAATGCTAATGATGATGAATTTCTCGATGATCATGGGAGTTCTGTTAATGATGATATTCACAAAATGATGATGATGCTTATGCTGATGATGGATATCCATGATAATCTTGGGATTATTGTGAGGATGATATTCACAAAATGATGATGGTGATTGATGAATGTAAACTTGCTTACTGTATCACTAATCAGTCAGTCCATGCTGATTAATTCTCTACACTCTCATGTGTAATTGAAACAAATACATATTAAAGAAATTTGGCTTCAAAAATTAGTTCATATTTGATAACATGTAGCTAATCATGATCAGTTGATGAGAGAGGCTTCACTAAGATATTTGTAGAGATGACTTGATACATGTATACTGTGTAACACCTGTGTAACACCTGTGACTGCTGATGACGAACCATGTGATGTGCAACAAGAAATGGAATGCAGTCAAAGAAGCAAAATGTATTAAATCCAATTATTATCTTTTGGTTATTAAATTTTGCATTATCACAAAAAATGTAATGAAACAAAATATATGTGATTGAAAAATTATTTTACATTTTGTGCTTTAACAGTTTGCGCCCAGATAACCGCAAATTCCAATGAACACAATTGTAAAAAATACTTTAATGATATCAAGTTTCATAATTCCTTTTTTTTGCAAACAAAAAGAGAGAATTTCAAATAGAGAAATATCAAGTCATTTTTGTGTTCAATAATTCTATTCATGATTGTTATTTGAGAAAGTTTTTTGAATAGTTTTTGTGTGATATTAAAACAGTCACACACTCACAATCGGATATAAATAGAACGTTAGATATCGGTCTGTCATAAATAGCTGCATAGACATAGACAGGAAATATAAGAAAAGAACACTTGTTTAAACATTAGAACAAACCCTAGAGTTTAAGAAAGTTTGACACCGGTTATTCGGTTCTATTTATAATAATTTTAGATCTCAATTTTTTGGCATGTGCACGCTAAAAATAAGACCTTTTAACTAGGGAAATAGCCTTGAAATAACTCCTTATCGTGATTTTATCTTGAAAAAAAACCCCAAAAACGTCATGCCTTCTCGAGTTTTCCGATATAGCTAGGATTAAGTCATCTCTTTTTTTTAATAAATGGTGATAAAAAAAAAAAAACCCAAGAATTTTTTCTAAGATGGATATTTTAAAGACATTGCTGATATAAACAGGATCAACATTTGCCCACTGTATAAATATTCTGAAAACCTTGAGCTGTGTAAATGTTTAAGCAATATGAGAGGATGTAACAGTTTAAAAACTTACTTTTGACTTAAAAATGCGAACAAATTCTCCATCGGATCTACCAAGGATAAATATTATTCATATTTATCCATGAATATTATTATTTAGAAATCCGAATATTTTAGATTTTTTAAAAATATATTCCTATCATATATATTTATGCAGAGCTCTTCTTGGTGAATTTGACTTTAATTCAAATTTTAGATATAGTCTTAAAAATGACCACGACCATCTCGCGCATTTTAATGATAACGAACCAAAGGAATTTTGTAAAATACGAATATCCTAAGTCCTCTGCCATAGGCACATATTTCTGTAAAAAGTTTTTCCCATAGTATAATATTATAGGACGCACTTTTATTATAAAAACAAACGCCTGACTGTGTCCTGTGCGTTTCCGCACAAGGTCAGGTACAAACAATTAAACTCTGGCGGAAATTTTCTGCAATATGTGCAAGGTAATACTAGCTCTAGCTTGTAAGAACGCGGAAGAATTTTCCAACATAAATTGCTCTGCATGAAGACTTTGGAATGGCTAAATGTATTTAGAAAAGAAAAATTCTTAACGTATTGTAATACATGTATATATAATTGCAGTAATTTAATAACTGTGTGGATAACGATCGAATGAATTGTACACTCATTTGTGAAACGTAATATTCGGAAGAAATCATGATTGTTCTTGACTAAATAAACGGAACACTCAAATTACGTGAAGAAAACAAAGACTGCCTATATTATATGTATATCTCTTCATCTATAAAAGAATTTAACAATTTTAAACGCGAATATCACCTCTTTCATCAGGGTAAAAACATTCTTACGTGTAAATGTAATACATAAGCTGCCAATATTTGTCGAAATTTCAGTGACGAATAAAATAAAATACGATTTGCGAATTATGTATAAAAAGTGGGTACCGTTGCGTTCAGTATTATTTTATAAATAGATTTAAGATGAAGATCGATTTAGAATAGAAAGTTATTTTACTTCTTAATGCTGATTGGATAAGGAAATAACTATACAATTAAAGGATTACGCAGTAAACCCATGTGTGTTGATAATTATATCAGTAGGTTAATATAACTAAAATGTGTATGCTGTAGATTGCATTTCAACATTTTCATTGATTTCACTATAATAGAGTGTTATTTTTCTAATGCTAACATCAATCAAGGAATATAAAACAATATGAAAAGTCAATTGCAATAATTTATCGTCTTAATTTTTTTTTAATCACTACTCATACCCAGTAAAAGTAGAAAACAAAAAGAAATGTTCTATTGCTTCTCGAGAAGACATTTTTAAAGAAAGCACTCTATTTTTTCTTTATAAGATTAACTCCCAAAACATGCAAAATGCGTACGAGCTTTTAAAATATGACATGTTTATAGAATTAACAACTTATTTAAACAAAGTATGCAGTGATTGATTTATCAGTCGGTCATCTTAAATCGCGGTTCTCCAGATTAAATATTTAGATCAAATATATAATCTGTAAAATACCTCTGTAAACTCGTATAGAACCACATGTATGTTCCCATATTTACTTACAAATCATGCATGAGTGCTTGTTAGAAATATCGAGTCCTATATCGTAAATGTAATGTCACGCAATGAATATAATCATACATATTTGCTAAGCTGTATCTAAAAAAAAAAAAAAAAAATGTATAATTTCCAGTTAGAATTTGAACTCATTAAAAAAATAACATGAATTATTGAACTATGATAGATCACCAAGATATAAATGATATAAATGACATCAAAACTACAAAATAAGGACCTTTTTTGTGAAAAAATGAAGAAAAAACCCGTAATGTCCAGAAACCTCAGCCTAGTCTCCAAAAAAAGCTTTTTTGTACTTTATTGCATCTAGCTAATGACATTCCATAAGAAAATTTATCACACATCAACCTTATCAGAAACACTCAACAGCTATTTTATGTATATTACATTCCAGAAAAGGTATTTATTGGTTAAAAGGCGAATGTGTAATTACCACCTGCCATTCTTTATTGCTTACAAAACCTTTAGAGGCCTTTGTACATTTACCTCAGAAATATTCAAAATTACACAAATACCGATAGACTTAGTTACATGTATGGGGCACACAAATTTAACAATGGCGGGCTGCAGTCAGTGGTGAAGCCCCTTGTACTGAACCCTGGCATGAGTCATGTTAAGAGGTGTCTGCTTTTTCCCACGGCAAGGCATAGATACCTCACATTCATGCGACAGCCCATTGTCAGACGCCATCTGCGTACTGCCACTATTCACAGCTTACTGCCAAAAAAAAATATTGAATGTTAAGATGGCTTGAAAGATGTTCGTAAGAACCATAAAAGTAAAGCATTTCACTGAATGTTAATACTGTCATTTTTGTTTTGTGTTTGAAGCAAATTTTAAGCAGATAATAGTTGAATATAAAAAATAAAAAGGTTAATCTTAACGTTCACGTTAAATCCAACAAAATCTGTAATTTTATTAAGTAAGTATGAGTGTGACGGCAAATTAAACTTAAGCTAGCTTTGAAGACAGTGAATGTATACAGCATGCCATCACATCCAAATCCATGTCCTTACCAACTTCAAAATTATTTCCATTCATCTGTTGTGTAATTTTTAAGAGGAGAGAAAACGTATGTATTAAGTTTCATATTCGAAAGCCTTTGCTCCCTTTTCTTCAAGTTTTGCCCATTGCAATCTGCTTATTGCTAGCTGTTTTTTGCAAACTGTGTTCTGGCTTTTGTGCATGTTTTTGGACTGACACATTTAAGAGGGCTCGATGGTCGTGGCCATTTTTAGGATGTATCGATCTTCTTTAGAAGAAGAGCTCTATATAAACATATAGGAAACTACCTAAATTTGAACGGTAAAATATTTGGATTTTTTCTTTACTAAATAATGGTTTATAGCAAAACAAATCATATCTAAAAAATTTAGGCAGATCTGATGGTTAATCTGTTGACAACCCAGCCTCCTGAATGAAAGCTTTCTTCTTTTTTTTTGAGAACCTGATTTTCTATACAATACATCTCAGAGATATATGGCTTACATTATAAGAAAAATATCACGCAAATTCCAAAACCTAAACTAGAAAAAAGTATGTGTCAGACCAATTAAATTCGTTTCTGGTAAAATTTAAACAAATGACGAAAGATAGTCATATGGTCAATGTTCTAGGTGCATGTGGTTGAAACTAATCTACAAGTACTGGTTGAACTGGGTTTTTTTTGGTTTTTTTGTTTTTGTTTGTGTTTTTTGTTTGTTTTGTTTTGTTTTTGGAAATTATATTTTTGATATTCCAATGTTATTGATGTAAGGTAGTTTTATTACATGGTTGATAATTGTATATTAGTCTGAAATGGCAAACAAAACGATTAAATATAATGCTTGGTGTTATGACTACAAAGTAGTCATTATTTAAAATAACATTTGGTGTTATGACTACAAAGTAGTCATTATTTAAAATAACATTTGGTGTTATGACTACAAAGTACAAACACCAAATTTTATTTAAAAAAAAAACAAACATGAGAAGACACTATAATTCCTCTTTGAAGTATTTAAACGAGACAGAAAATAGCCAATCGTGTTAAAATTATTCAGTTTTATTTTAAGAGAAATATGACATGCATTTACTTTGTATATATGTTTCAATCATAAAATACCAGGCCTAGTAAGAAGCGTACTTTTCCCTGTAAATTTAAAGGACACTTTAAAAATGTGATTGACAGCTGACATTGAAATGTCAACATTGTCGCGTTAACAATATCATTATAATAAATAATAATTTTGTAAAATAATCACTACATGTACAAACATTGTCTGTTTGTCTGTCTGTCTGGTCTTTCACAAAGGATTTCTGAAAAAATACAGTCTTTTCCAATTCTTGATATAATAGGTTCAATAAATCTACGTGTATAAAATTTAATAAATTCTTAAATGGTGGTCAGAAATGAAACTCAAAGTATAAAATTGGAAATTTATTGATTATTTTTTTTTACAAAATGTTTGTTCACTATCAAATTGTTAGGAAGGACTTAAAAGCCTTTCCATTACATAATCCAAGGAATTCCAGTTATTTTAAATATTGTAATTTAACCTTGGTGATAAATAAACATTTGATAAGTACGTGTGGGGCAAATTCCGTAATTTTTGTGTCTTTCAGAGAAAGGTACTGTAAGGACAATCCTTAAATTAATATTAGATAGGTTATCTCCCCGTATCTCTGTTAGCATTTCCCACCAGGCTATTTGGAAACCTATTTTAAGAAAATAACAATACTTACAAAAAATAAAAATATGTAAGAAATAAATTACGGTCCGTTGTACGAAATTCTTTAAATAAGTGATTTTTACAGCATTTATTTGAGGTAATTACAGTATTCAGATTATAGATAGGAAAAATCGCCTTTAAATAAGGATTAAAGGTTTTTCAAAAAATTCATATGTCCCAGAGAAAGGGGAGGAGGGGGGGGGGTCCGACCCCCGGAACCCCCCTCTGGATCCGCCAATGGGACTGAACCCCTGAATTTCACTTTTAGGTAGAGAGTTTAATGAACCTCATAATTAGCATTTAGTTTTTCACACATATATGAGAATAGAGAAGAAAAATATCTAAGATTTAATACGTTTGCACTAAATGGTCATATTGGCCCCGCTCTAGGGCCTGAAGTTTCTATAACTCATCTATGAAATCACTTGTTGAGGATAAGACTAAGTCGTCCATTTCGCTCATCCCTTTTTGTTAAAACTTATGAGATAATGTGAGAAATTACTACAAGTATATAATTATGTATATACACAAAGTGTAGAATGGGTCATTTTGTTATTTTGCAATTTTTATAAATTGCAGTGTATAATGTGTGAAATTAAAAGTGTGTAATTTAGGCATTCTGTTAATATGACTCATGGTGTGAACCATTGTTAAAAACCGTTCACAGAAGGTTTGTTAAATATAAACGACACACTTTATAAACTCTAAATGAACTTTGTACGTATGTACCGGCGTAATGGTGAAAAAAAAATAGCAAAAACTCTTATCAAGACAAAAACACAAACGAAACCTCAGAGATTTAAGAAGTTTGATACGGTCATTTGGGGTATTCCGATCAAAACCACATGTTTCGGGTTCCTCGATCCGAAGTTTAAATCGTCACTATCTATGCGCGGATCAAGAAAATTTTCTTGGGGGGGGGGGGGGGAAAATTTTAAATTTTCCAAGAACGAAACATGGGAGACGCTTCCTGGAAAAAGTCCAAAAACTTCAATGAATTTAAACCTCCGAATAGATTCCATTGATATATATGTACTTTAAGCTAAGACTTTAAAATTGATAGATTTCCGTGAAAGACATGCTGCAGAAGAAAAATAGGTGGTAATAATATTACTATATGCAATTGTTTTAAGTTATTCTGATTTACTGTCTCTGAAAAATTCTTAGAGTTTTGTTCTGAAATCACAGTGAAACATCTATCATTGAGAAACTAATAAAAAGCTTTCGATCCATTCTTGTGAAGCATTTAAATACTAGTTAAGAAAAAACTCTTATACATGCTTTTAGTATTAATCTATCCCAGCAAAGCTATTCCTCTTATATCAAAGAATACAAGAGAGAGAGAGAGAGAGAGAGAGAGAGAGAGAGAGAGAGTGTGTGTGTGTGTGTGTGTGTGTGTGTGTGTGTGTGTGTGTGTGTGTGTTTCAGC
>WFKH01011925.1:24837573-24917735 GCA_016163765.1 Magallana hongkongensis | reverse complement strand
TCGATATTGAGATATCGAGACCAAACTCACATGGTTAAGTAGTAGATTAAATATTTTAAATTTTTCTCACGCATTTTTCATATGGCCATAGGGAACTTCAATTTTTAAAAGTCACACGGGCAGTTGACTATAAGTAATTTGACGAAAATCCCTTGTATTAAAAAAGATGTATTTTATAAATTGTACGCATTCATACTGTGAATGACATACCGGTATTTAAAAAGAATCCTGTAATTCTTTTAATAAATGTAAAATGTAGTATGAAATAAATCGAAAATATTGCACGAGTTTTATTTTATTTTTATTTTGAAAACACATCAATCACATCGTATTTATACCGATGTTACATGAAATTGTGAGAAACCTTATCATAATTTATGATGCATGTTCAGAATTTATATTTCCTTACTGAACTCATAACACAGAACATTTTATTTATTTATTTATTTATTTATTTTATTATTGAATCGAATGTTTTTCCAGTAGTAGTAGGGAACTTAGTACAGAAGCTTTTAAATACATTTATTCATTTAAATTGTATTTTTATAGGAAAAAAAGTAAAATATTAAAGTAATTTAATCTAACCCACAATGTTCTTCATTTTGTTAAAAGAATATTCTTTGCCCGTTGATTTTTCGGTTATACATGTACCGCATAACAAGTAATAAAACGTACTAGGGACTAATTTTAATTAGACTGATGATGATGATGATAATGATGATCATACTGAGAATCATGCCACTGTAGAGCACCCGTATCAGATATATAATAATGACATGAAAATGAAACTTATTGCCAACTTAATACTGGTAGAACAAATGTATATCTGCATGCGGGATAAGTTGAAGATATTAAGTTCTTCCTGCTGCATAGTTATGAGTTTTCCAGAGTACGACTTCTCCAGCATCCGCCAGTAGGTGGCGGTATATAGGAAACGCGAAAACAGAAGTGGAAGTAGGTTTATAAATCTGGCGACAAAAAAGCGCTGCAGCTATGCTTAGCGCTTTAAAAACGCCAGGCCATTTTGTGCCTATGATTAATTCAAGTGAAGGGATTTTTGGAAACTTTCAGTAGTATTGAGTTTAGTTTTAGTTTCGTTCTTAATGTGCGTTGCTTTTGTATCATGTGTTGAGTGTTTGATTTTAATCAGAATGCATTATAGTGGCATATTGTTTAAAAGACTTAATAGGATGTAAAGGACCATACATAAAAGGAAACCTCTACTTATGAAAACAATTATTAAGCTGGGTTTGCATAATTATACGATATAAATATAACGTAAAAGTGTCAGTAATTGAATATTTAATCGTACATAAATTTGTTGAAAATCATTATAGATATAAGTAGCAAGAATGATTCATGGAATATTATTAAGTGATCATTACGGTTCGGACGTGGTTAAATCTCCTTCGGGTTTATTGAATTTGATCACGCCCCGAGTATAATGATCACCTCGATCATTATACTCAAAATATTATTCATTATTTCTTAAAAAGAAATGTTAGCAGAAGAATACTTCAAAGTATCAGTAGAGTTCCGCATTTTCACAAGAACCCGTGACCCAGATTCTATAAATATCACATTTTTGGGAGAGTCATTTTCATTTTTCGCAGAACCAATAGAATGAATTTGTCGCAAAGTACATGTAAAATTAATGTAAATGCTTGATCGTGACACTCTACGCATGTTCCTAGAAATTTATCAAGAAGGTTCGATGAAAAGAAACATCAAGACACTTAAAATAAAGTCTATTGACATTAAAGAGCCGAAGTTCAGGAAGATATATATATATATTAAGTACCTGGAAAACCCCCTACTTGGAATGCGGAAGTGCTTTTTTACTTAAATGCATTTGATATCAGATTTTCTTTAACCTCTTCAGTAACTAGTTTTTAAAATTCCAGTTTGGTGTTGTTTTTCAAGTTTTACAGCTCAAAACACAGTTTAGAATCAAAGTACTCAAAGTACTGAAAAGCGCTAACTTAGCTTGGTTCTAAAGGAAATTTACTTTGTGCAAGCTTAGTGAGAAATGAGACTTATTGAAACTTTCGCATATGTTTAATTAATATCAAATAAAAGTATCCAAGGCCAGAAGAGTCAAAATGGCGTTGAAGTTGGAGTCATTTTTATTTATCCTTATTCAATTTATTTATGATAAAGAAAATTTGGTCGAAATTACGTTCTCTTTAAATTTATATTATGATTTATCATATACACTAAAGATAATGTAAATTAAAGCTAGACAGGACTTTAAAATGGACACTTGCCTGAAACATGGTATATAAAAGCCTTTGATTTTGTTACACTTGATTTCACACCTGGACCTTGTGTGCGACGTGTTAAATACATTTGTCTGTCTAATGTTTGCACTTTTATATTGTTGTTATATATACGTGGATTTTTCTTTATAAATGTTTTGCATTGACCATTATAATTGATGTATTGCATTGACCATTATGATTGATGTTCTGAATTATCTTGTGGATATGTAATGCATTTAGTTGGTGAGCTGCTGCGTCTAAGTAAAAGCGAGGTAAGATATACGTCCATATAGGTGAGATCTACAATACAAACTTGAAGTGTTTAATCAGTTCCTAATATACTTGCTGTTGGGAGAGCGGCGAGCACCAAGAAGCTATTTACATGTCGTCTTCAGCACTCTAAATAAGGTGGAAAACACATCATCACATCATCACAAAATTACTGACCTCTGATCGAAACGCCATTTGTTATTTTAAAAACAGTTCATCGACGATAACATGCAATTAACTCTGCAGCCGAGTGGTTAGAGTGTCGGACTTATGATCCGTACATATACCGTGTTCGAATCCCGCAGGGGCTTTTGTTGTCATGTACTGAATTGAATTATTACATAATCATTTTTTACTCCCAAATTGCAATTGTTTTGCTTATTGACATATTTACAGTTTATTTACCATGATATATATCATATTCAAGTAATTTACTGCCAATTTGAGTGAGGGGTTCTTGCTCTAGGGTGGGGCCAATATGCCCATATAGTAAAAATGTATTAAATCTTAGAAAATTTTATTCTCTACTTTCATATATATTTGTGAAAAACTAAATGCATGGTTATGATGTCCATGAAACCCTCTACCAAAATTATGAAATTCATGGCCCCTGGGTCAGGGGTTCAGGCTCTAGGATGGGGCCAATATGGCTATATAGTTAAAATGTATTAAATCTTAGAAAATCTTCTCCTCTACTTCCATATATATTTGTGAAAAACTAAATACATGGTTATGATGTCCATGATGCCCTCTACCACAATTGTGAAATTCATGGCCCCTGGGTCAGGGGTTCAGGCTTAAGGATGTGGCCAATATGGCCGTATTGTAAAAATGTATTAAATCTTAGAAAATTTTCTTCCCTACTTCCATATATATTTGTGAAAAACTAAATGCATGGTTATGATGTTCATGAAACCCTCAACCTAACAAAATTATGAAATTCATGGCCCCTAGGTAAGGGGTTCAGGCTCTAGGGTGGGGCCAATAGGGCCATATAATAAAAAATGTATTGCCTGGTATTTATGACAGGATTATAATAGGTCATAAATTATCTTTAAGCTACTAGTACTTGCAAAAAGGACAGAAAACCCACAAAGACTGATGAAATATTGCCCAAAAGATTAGTTATTTTCTACGATCAAACAATAGGCAGGGAAATGTTCTGTTACAAAAATGTGATTAATTATAATGAATAAGACTTATAAACTGATATTCCAAGAAATTTGATAAGGATAGAATAGGAAAAGAAAATGAACAAAACTTTATTTGAGTTTTAGGAAGAGATATCTCAAAATATTTAACTTAATATATGATTACCCGGAAAGATCATTACTTGGAAGAAGAGTATCCAGTAATGCCACGCACACCTTGATTTCGGTGGTATATGTCTTATAATTTCTTAATCTAGATCTTTTTCTCCTAAACCGAGCTAAATATATAATGGGTAAAGTACAGTCACATAAAAAGTGACATGAGCACGTTCATAATGATATTGTATTGTATGATAAGAGCCCTGACTGTGAGTTATAAGCAGCAGGATACAGAGCTCACAACTCTTTTTCATGTATTACAAGGCTCGTGTCATTTTTTCTATTGTTAAATATACCAGTAAACAATTTTTAAGCTGTTTTTTTATGTGCAAAAAAAGAAACTGTTCCTTATATTTGTTAAATTTGTTTTAGGTCTAAACCTGTATTTTTCTTTTCAACAGAGCTTGTTATATCCAATCTAATTAAAATTAGATTGTTTTTATATCAAGGGGATTATTATAGTCCTACAATGGTCACAGCCACCAGCCCTCTGAATTGTTGCTTTTTAATAGAAGTCAAAATTCAATAACAGCAACAATACCAAAGTCTTCTGATGTCGAACAAATAATATTTCGAGGAAATAAAAACGCACTTGAGCTCTCGGCTTGGGTAAACTAAATAATTGGAATATTTATATAAACCATTCAGATATATTGGCGTGATTGTTAAGGTTACACGCAAAATATACCTATCTTTCAAAGAAATCACGGATATCTCAACCGTTATCATGTAATCTGACGAGGTTATGTGATAGGTACATCTGAGAATACCAAATATTTCCACGTGATTTTGTATCAGGTCAATCAAATTCTAGGAATTCATCTGAAATTGATACATACAACAATAAATATGTAAATTTGAAGAAAAAAAGGTTCATTAAGATAGTGTTTCCAGTTATAAAATATTTATAAACACGGCAGTTTTATTGACAACAAAGTGGTGGTTGAACAATAGACAAGGATCCTTTGCAAGGCAAATCAATTCAGATTTTTTTATATATTCATTCATCACCAGGTCCTAGCTAGAATATAAAGTACAATTTAGAATAGATAATCAAGGAATAAGGAATAATTTAAGAGTAAAATGAGAGGATTTGATCACGCACTGACCAAAATTATCACCAAAAGTATTCAAAGAATGGTTCATTCTTACTTACATTTATAGGTATAAGTTTCGGCAATTGTACGATTAGATATTAAATTATTGACATTTTTACGTTATTTTAATTATTCTTAATTATGTAAACCCGGTTTGCGCACAAATATTATGTCAATTGCGTCATTAATTACATGTATTTATTGGACATTATGTTACAAATTTTGTTCGTAGTGTGATCACAGATCAAGACAGCGGAAAATTTAAAATTGCATGTAATATATACAAAGAAACATAGAAAATAGGTACGGATCAGAAGAACATGCATTTCATAATTAAGTGAAAAAACCCCAGTATGGGTTGAAAAGGGTTTAGGAACGAAAATATTTGAAAAATCACAAGTAAACAGTAATACTGAGCTATGGCTATCAATGATTTAACTAATTAGTTTCTACTGCAATCGGGAGTCAATTTAAGTTACTCTGTATTGGATATGAAAAGGTCCTAGATTGCATGTGGCTAACTGCATTCCGTAAAGATGATCTGGCATCAAGGATAAAGGATACACGTATCATTTTAAATAAAATGCATAGTACTTGATCTATATATATACTATAGTATACAATAACACATGTAAGATTGGCTGTATATGATTTCACATTTCTTATTCTTCTTTCAAGGTTAATTTCACCTGACACATATTTTTAGGGCTTACAATATCTCATTCATCATCTTATAATCCTTTAATCGGATAATATATCAGAAACCACTATTATCATATTTGTTTATTGTTTATAATGACATAATGGAAAAGTCCATACATACAACGCTAATGCAGCACTAAAGAAAGACTTAGTTTTTATCTATACTTATCTACTATACGAAAATTTATTGACTCGATTTTTTATGTTTAAATACCGATAAATTGAGAAAGACCTGGCTTGTTTTTGAAAAAGCATTAATATCGTAACAGACTGAATGTTTCCCATCTGCACTTATTTTTTTTCTCTATTAGTCTTAAGTCGCTGGATGTCAGAAAATGGACAAGAGTCCTTTTTTCTGTTTTTCAAGTTGCACCGAGTCTATGGCTCTTCATCGATCGATGTAATGAAAATCAAAAGAAGTTCTTGAAGTGAACAAACAAATCCTTACGATAGCTTGTGGATTACAACCGAGGCATCACACGTAAATTCAGTGATGGGGTAAACTGACGTTTAAACAATTTTTATTTATTTATTGGTGTTACTAAAACTACACATTCTTCATTCATTCAAAATAAACAAGGAAAACATACATTCCATACGACAACACGTGTATTTACCTCCCCCTCCCAATTTTAAATAAATTGGCAGACTATACAGGAAATAGCCACAGTGCCTCATTGTCTGAATGACGAGTCATCATGCGTTTCAATCATTTTTTGTAAGGACATTATTAGATAGAAACATACTTCATACTTTGAATTTCGTTATTTAATTTAGTCACAATTTGAAACTTTATGCTTAATAACTTACAACATTTTTTTCATCAATCAACACATTTTAATTAAACGAAAATGTTTTATACCGCTATTTATTTTAAAGTTTCATTAATTTTGAGCCCTTGCAGTCTTCTTCCGTACAATCAATTTCAAACCGCATTCTTTAACCATGCATTTCAGCATAGTTCTACACTATTTTCACAAATCCAAGCGTCTTAGTCTATTTTAATAAAACCATCACACGATGTTTTGATGTAATAATATTTACATTTTTCAGTGTCTTTGCCTGTGATAACACAACGTATTGATTTTGTACTATACAGTCCAATAACTTCAAATGGGGCGCCAGTAGGGTTTGCTTATTTATATTCAAATATTTTACCGTACAATGACTGAAAATTATATAAATATAAGTAATAATGAATCATTCTTTGAATCATTCATGAGGTGCTAATTTCGGTAGTGGCGTGATCAAATCTATCATAAAGCCCTTTGGGCTTTATTGGATTTGATCACGCCCCGACCAAAATTATCACCTCATAATACTCAAAGAATGATCCCTTATTCCTTAATTGGATCCGCGCAATTGTGGTTTGCGACCTTTTAAAAAAGATTCGTATTTATGTTAGAATATGGGGGGTTTTTTTGGAGAGAAAATGGTTACAGACCCTATAATTATATTATTTTGATTGATTGCTATTTATTATTTTTTTTAAAGATTAATTTCTTATAAATTTCAATAATTCTCGACATCGAGATTTGGAAACTACCAAACGAAAAATAGAGGAAATCTGCAAAAAAATATGGTTTCTTTGCAAGGATAACTTTCTTACGAAACAAGAGATCGGGTAAATAAATCAGTTGCTTAAAACCAGCTAAGGTAAGCCTAATTTAGTCTGTAGCTTTTATATATATATATATATATATATATATATATATATATATATATATATTTATGCATTTTAACCAGGCACTTCTCGTATTTATGTAAGGTAGTCATGCGTTACTAAAGACCAGGAAATATATTCTTTAAAATATTTGTCAAGAGAAAAAAGCAAAGAAAGATGAAATTTATAATTAAAAAAATATTAAACGTACAACGTTTACAGAGGAAGTTGATCTAAAAAATAAACATGACAATATTTTATTTTAAACAGACCTGCGAATATATTAAATAAGATTTATAAGCTAATATTCTAAGAAATCTCAGAGGAGGCTCAAAAACCACTTTAAATTGATTTATACTGGAAGAAGTGGAAGAATGAAACAAACACAATTATTTGAAAAGATTGATTACTCGGAAAAGGTTTACCTTGTAAGACCACCACATACATTGATTGATTTAGAGTGTATTTGACATTTAAACTCAAAACCCTACGATTAATTCACATAAAGCGAGAGTAATATATAATTCGTGGAATTTTATCCTTAAAATTTAAATGTTTTAAATGTTGCTCTATCGAAGTAAAATAAAAAAAACCCATCCTTTGGCGGATCTAGATAAAGGGGAAGTGGGGGTGTATTTAAAGGGGTCCGTCCTCCTCCTTTTTGGAAAATTCCTTTATTAACTTAAGATAGTTAAGTACTTTACCTAACACATCTTCTATTTATCACACAATAAGTTATAATAGAAGTTTCACTTAGCTCTTCTGCAGTAAATACTTACAACACACTTAAAAGTATACGACCCACTCTTGCAAGGTATTTGAAGAAGGATGATCGGTCAACATATTAGCCATCAGATCTACATGTACCTTAATTTCCAAAATCTACATTTTTTTTTTAATTTATGTCATATATTTCAGTTTTTACAATTTGAATATTTTCCTATATCTTTTTACAGAACTCTTCTTCTTAAGGAGATCAATATAGTCTTAAAATGACTACGAAAAAACCAGCCTCTTATAAAGACCCAGGGAAGTAATTATTACTTGTACATCCAATACATCCAATTTTTTCGATCTCTTCTGGCAGGATCCGAGAATGTGAGATGAAGAAGGAAGATGCATGTAAAAGCTATCATTATCAACTTCTCTAAATAGAAAACAGGATGTACAGCAAACATGTACATATAATGCCAAAGAGAAAATTATATTCCGGTTTACACTAAGTGCTTAGGCGTGTCTTAATTCAAAATGTTTGAATGGAAAGTAGTCCTTCAATAAATAGATTGTTTTCTAAAAATAATGTTGGTGGAACTACTTTGTTGATATATTATCTGTGGTGGAGTTTTTTTTTCTGGAGAATATCTTAATTTCAAAGCGAAATTGCACCACATCCGCTTTCGTGAGGCTGTCATTTATTTTTGGTAGAGTATAAAGAGCACTTTTGTTAATTTTATATGTATCATAATCTATATTCCGATGAGTTGTAAAGCTCAAGGATAATAAATTGAATCGAATTGAACTGAATTTCCAATATGTTTATATATAAAAAAAAATTACATGTTTATCTAAAAATAAACAGACATGCACAGCAATTACGTCATCTAAACTTTATGATAATCAGTAAAAAATATCCATTAAATTTCAAAATAGTTACTTAATTTTTATTGCTATTCTAAATTAAATCAACGATTAGTCATAACATTAATGACGGCATCGTGCCAAGGATTGCTCCTATTAAATCAAAAGTCTTATCAAACTTTTACATCTTACTTGTTGAAAGTAATTAATATATGCCCTATTGCCTTGGTGTAACTTTTAATATGATATGCTTCAAATTGTAACTACATGTTTAATGTTTTAACAATTCTTTTTTTCTTTTGTGTTTAGTTTCAAGAGAATTACTTATCCATAATAATTGAGTGAAAATGCATAAATTTTCATTATCATATTGTCAATAAGCAAGTTAAACATAAAAATTGTCTACAAAGAATTAAATGTTTACATGTTTCTAGCCTGAAACTTGAAAAATGACATCCACATTTTGATTGAACATTCAAAATTGTTAGTTCTGCATTAAATATAAAAAAAAACCAAAGGAAAAAAGGAAGTTTAACTTCCATACATTATTGGAAAACAAAATATCAACTAACGATGCTATCTTAATTAATATAGTTACTAATTCAATGAAATAAACAATGTTACACATGTACATTTTGAAGACTGTTTTAAAATTGAGAAGAAATGTGTATATAATTGACAAAAAAACTAGTTAGATCCTGATATGGTCTTATTATGGCTATATGAAACACATAAAAAATATATTTTAAGATGTATATTGAATGTACAGTTTATAAAAAACATCTCTTACATAAAACGCCATATATGAACGTGCATGATGCATTTATAAATATTATTCCTAATATGTCCATTAAAATAGATATATGTATTAGATCCGGCTACGTAATGCACATGTGTAGGTACATGTATATATAAATAGACGAAAAAAAACACCCCAAACAATGTACGTAGTTTATGACTATCAAACAACACTGTTGGCGATATGTAAGGTAAGAACATTACCATTGGATATGTGACTTATTTATTTTCATATATCTGTTTAGTATTGCTAAAGTGAACTGCCACTTGTTGTAAAATAGAAACAAAAATTTATGATACAGTAATTGTCTAAAGTCAATCATTCTCATCTTGATTTAATTAAACATATTTTTTGGATTTGGTAACAAACGTACATGTAGCCTATATAAACCCTAAATCAAAGTCAAGTAATGGAGTAACAAAATATTAGTAAAAAATATAGTATTTTTGCTGACAAATTTATAATATTTGACTAAGTGACATCTACTTTAATTTAAACACATTACCATGATACTCAAATGGATTTGGTAACAGACATAGACTATAAACCCTTTCCCAAATACAAGGTCAGGTAGTGGTCCGGAGTAACAATACATTTCTATAGAGAATAGATGCACTTATGTAAAATTGGATTTCAGAGTCGTTTTATTGATATTTTGTGTAGATATAACCAGGGAAATTTAAATTACTTTACGTTATCTTAACTTTACCATAATACTAGTATACAAATTGCATTGAAAACAATTTGCTGGCTCAACATAATATGCATTCACACCTACATTTACAAACTGACTACCTTTATTTACATTCCCAAGCATATAGCCATTGGAGAGGGTTCTAATCTTAGAAATAGACCAGTATCATCAAGAGAATACTTTTTCTCCCATGAAGTGGATAGAGACTACTTTCATTTAAATATTTCCTTTTTTGTCTTTTAAGATTTATTTTTGTTTAAATGGCAGGTATACTGTAAATGCATTGGCTAAATTACAGGATTTTAAAATTATGTAATACAATGTAGTAAAAAAAAATTCATGCCTTTAAGGAAGTCATTTAAAACATTAATGATTAGATTCTCACAACCGAAATAAAGTGTATTCGTATTTATATGTAGTTAAGATTTTAGATTTTTATATGGATTGGAAATGATAGAAATGAGACAGGAATATTAATGCATATGATGAAATTCTATTTCTAGTCATGATCAGTTAAACTTTAGTCAGAACATTTAAAGATAAAGATAATAAAGAGAGAACAACTTTTACAACAAAAGCGGTCTAAAACCTATGTTGTTTGCAAATGTATTTGTTAAAACGTGCACTACATGTTTTTTAGCAAATGCTTTTGAGATAAAAAATCTTGTGAACTTGATCTGGGGGCCACTGTACAACTGCTTGCTAATTATTTTTCCGTTCTCATGATCGTAACATTAAATTGAAATTTAACCCCACATGAACATTGACCCTCTGGAAAGTTATACTCTGATTTCTATCGTGTCCGTGTTAAATATGGCAGTATTAAATTATTACTTTATACAATTCTATTTTCAGCATCAAAGTACTGATTTTTTTTTCATGTTATTATTAACATTCACTCTTTTATCGATAATATTGCATTAACTGACCTTTTCCTTTAAACATAATCCCATTCTTATAAAACCAGGCTGAATTCATAAAATATTTATGAATGAGTAATTGATATTCAATATGTTGACCAGCAAATAGAACGATTTTTATTTTACGGATCATTTTCATGCATGAGACATAGCAA
This sequence comes from Magallana hongkongensis, assembly GCA_016163765.1. Lineage (NCBI taxonomy): Eukaryota > Metazoa > Mollusca > Bivalvia > Ostreida > Ostreidae > Magallana > Magallana hongkongensis. The sequence continues at coordinate 24,906,286 of WFKH01011925.1, read as the reverse complement.
GTCAAAGCCAAAACTATTAAACAAGGTACTGTTCAGTAGTTATTTAGGTCTATAGTGGGTTACACTTGTTGCTAGATACATTGTATGTCTCTCACCTTTTTCCACCTCACCCCAAGTTAAATTTGTTTTCAACCCCCCCCCCCCCCCCTCTTCCTAGCCATCCAATTCGTTTACCGCCAATGCAACCTACTCCCCCGATTAAGTACAGCATACATGTACAGTGTATATTAACTGTCACAATAAACTTATATAAAAAAAGAATTTGGTCCCGAACTTTGAAAATTGTCTTGTACAATAATGATAAATAATTAAAACAATTTTCAAATGAACCCTGGACTTTTAAAATGCATATGTTTGCAAACCAAAACATGGTTATTAAAATAAGATTATTTACATTTAATACCATAGTGATTATAATTTTTAATTTAAAAATGCATATCCATACCCCCTAACCCCCCCTCCCCCCTTCGTGAAAAAAAATCATATCATCAAAAATTGAAACAAGTGCGTGAATCGAATAGGACCGTTGTTAGAATTAATTCATTAATAATTAGATTCCAACAAAATTAAAAGATATTTTCATAAAAAGTAAAAACAAAAACAGTAAATAAAACAAAATGTTAAGTACAGCTAAACTATTAGCAACGCTCTAAAACACGAACTAGCTTCATATTAAATGCAATATTATGCCAAAATAAAAACCACCTAAAATAAATCTTCCAAAAACAAAGGCACATTTTGAAGTATAATGTTGTTTTGTTATAAATATAAATATTTATGTTTCAACAGAACTTTTCATTATTGGATTGACAAAAACATGGACAATTTAAAATTATTGACTCCCAAGAAGTAAAGTGCGCTGTTGTTTTCGGGGACCGTTGCGTTAATATGAATCGCGTTAAACTCTCATAAGCTTACTTTTAGGAGAGTGGTTACATGCACGAACTGTTGATATATGGCAGGGCTTGATTGATGTTTGTCGGTAGAGTTTTTGTGTTTAATTTTTTTTTTGGCCAACATGTTTTGTTTTTAAAATGCGAAACTAAAAACAAATCCTCGTAACAACTTTCGGTTTATATTGGTTTCTATTTGTGGTGTACCTTCGTAACGTCAATGCGCGTGTGAGAGACATGCAATTCTAATAAGAAATTTTGATTTTCCTTTCTTTTAAACAAACTTTTGGTTCATAAAATAAATGTTTTTTAGGTCACCTGAGTCACATTACCATATTTTCTCAGTGGTAGTGGTATACCACTAGTAAATGATTCTGAAAATTTTAGCGCCCAGGGTAGGGGCCCTCGATGTTTCCGAGCCCGATGTTTAAAATCCCATTATAATGAATAGTGCATTTTTAGAGCCCCATATCTCAAAAACTAGAGATGACCACTTCACCATATTTTCACGGTGGAAGTGGTATACCACTAGTAGATGACCCTGAAAATTTCAGGCCCCAAATATAAATTATAAATTTCGATTTGCGAACTGCGTTCTAGAACGCAGTTCACTTTTGAATCGCGAATAAGCCCGAATCTCCAAAACTAGAGATGACCACTACACTATATTTTCACGGTGGTAGTGGTATACCACTAGTAGATGACCCTGAAAATTTCAGGCCCCAAATATGGATTGTAAAAACCGATTGCCGAAAATAAACTACTTCAAAGAATACTAATTTAGGATAAAGATGCATGATAGAATTAAAAAAAAAAATACTTTCATTTCAAAACAACAGTCGTAAGACATATCTTATGAAAGCGTTGTTTACTATCCGCACAATTCGAATTTAATAAAAAAAATATTAAGTTGTGAGAAATTTGAGTTAAGAAGCCTTTTAAGACTCTAAGACAAGCATAAACTATGTGTGCATGACGTCAATATTTTAATAACTAATACTGTAGAGGTTATTGTGGATAAAATATCAAAAATATAGATGAAATACTGACAATATCATTCAGTTTACAATGTACTTATACCTTCACACTCTACTGTGATTTTTTTTTTGTCCGTCCGAGCACAAATCATAAGTATCGTAACAAACCACAGTCTATGGCTTCACTTTACTATCATAGGAATAATATGTAATATTTGAACTCTAAAGTGTAATTAGCTAGGTAACTATATCATCTTTTTGGTGGGTGTGGGGTGAATGGACATGGGGAAATCTACATGAGCAATTCGGTTACATTGGACTTATATTGGTCAATTAAATAACGGAAAGTTCAAGCGGAACTGGAAATTGCCTTGACACGGTGCCATAAATTCAATTGAGTTTATAGTACCGAAGTAGGCATACCACACCATATAATGAAATGATTACATCATGCAAAGAACTGACCACATCATATGATGACTCAACAACGGCATATAATAAAATTGTCGCATCATATAAAGGATTTACAATGGTATGTAACGTTTTCACCACAATACATAAAGGTTTTACCACCATACATAATGATTTTGAAACATCATATTAACATGAAATTAGTAATGCATATAGTGAACTTATCACCTGTGTTAAGACGTTGCAACGCATAAAAAGATTTTGCAACTGCACATGAAGAATGTACCACATAACATAACGATTGAACAACAATAAATTATGAATATATCTCTGAATAAAATGAGTTTATCAATATCATATTAAGAATTATTCATAGCATATAATGAATAAACCACTGGACATGATCTTACAACATAACATAATGATTTTATCACTTCATATAAAGATTTTACTCCTGAATATTGATGTAATCACAGTATATAACGATATATAATGATGTGATCATGCATATAATGATGTTACCACTGCATATAATGAGATTACTATTGCATATAAAAGATATACCAATTCATATACTATGAAATTGACCTTAAGGCAGGTATGGCGTTCTATAGAGATAGATGTCCATAATTATGTAGTCAAGGTTCTGGATGTAAGGACTGAGAAATCAAAATTATAAAAATAAAATGTGGTGATAACGAACAGTATTCAAAATCAAAAGTCCAAAGAAAAATACAAAACGAGCAGAGCAAACACGGACCTCTACAAAAATTAGAGGTAAGATCAGGTGCCATGGAGGAGTGAGCATCCTCTGCTGATCGGTCACATCCGTCGTGTGCTCTTTGTCGTAATCAGGAAAACGGAAAACCCCGTAGACAATTAGGTGATTAATTGTAGTATGAAAAACGTAAGTCACGTAAATAACACTGACTACATAAAAAGATGGGGTTATTTTAGCGAGCATTCGCTAGGAATTTTCTGTCTTGCTACATACATGGTTACCAATTGACATTGAATTTCTCCGACATTTCCATTCTAAAATCTACGTAAAAGCAAACGTGTTTGATAACACGTGCTCTCCGTGTGATTTTTTTACCATTTGATTAAGGAACCAAAGTTCGTGAAATTTAATCTCGAGGTAATTATTCAACTGCTTGATGATTATAATCTCAGCAAATTGAAATTTAACCCTTTTAAATATTAACCCCCTACAATCGTATGCTATCATAGTATGATTTTAATCGTGGTCGTGTTAAATGACCGTCTTAAATATGAAAATCACTAGATATAAAAATCTATTATTAGAAACAAAGTACTGATTTTTTTCCTGTTATACCTTTTAATACTTGTTTATCAATATTATTGCATTAACTGACTTTTCCATTTCAACTTAATTCCGTACTCATAAAACTAGGATGAATTCATTAAAAACATACATGTATATATATGAATCGGTAGTTGATATTCAATATGTTGATCAGCAAAACAGTATATTTTTCATTTTGTTTATTTCTTTACATGTATTTCATTTTCAGTTTTTATGTATGAAAATAATCCATAAAATGAAATCGTCAAAGGACGTGCTTGCACTCGGAAGGCCTCGGGTACTAGGCTAATGGTTTTTTTTAAATGCGAAACTAAAAACAAAAACTACTTAACAACCAACTTTCGGTTTATATAGGTTTCTATTTATGGTGTATCTTAGGAACGCCAATGCACGTGTAAGAACTCAAGGTAGGACATGAAAATCTAATAAGAAATTTTGATTTTTCTTTTTTTTAAAACAAACTTTTGGTTTATAAAATGTTTACATATAGTTGTGGTGTATATAAAAATTAAGCGATGTGCATATTGTGCAATTGTTTACTTGCAGTTCTTTAAAATTTGAATTGAACTGTATGTTGTACATGTACATGGTAGTGGAAGTGAATCAATATCAAAAGATTACATGTAATTCTTTGCTTATAATTTTTTTTCAAGATTTTCACTCCTCTGTTACTTGCCTCAATTTATGATGTCAGTTTTAAAAGATGTCGTGTTTTGCTACTTTTCACTCTCTTTCTTCAACCAAGCAGACTGTTTAAAATAAAACAAAACAGAATGTGTGTTCAATCGATTTAAGGTATTTAGTACAACTCTTATATTCCTCTAGGGAGTTATCTTTCATTCATAAAGTTTTTTTGAACAGACCAGAAATAAAAAAAATCCATGTTTTAAATCAATGATCCCCCTCTCTCGAAAGAAATTAAATATGACATATTTTTCTAATTGCAATACTATTAAACAATCGACATTATGTCCGATACATTGGACGTTTGTGAGCCATAGTACGATGCTAAATTAAAAAAAATAAGCAAGGTTGATTTTTGATGCATATGAAAGTACATGTAAATATATGGTAATAAATACAATAAAAACCTACATAGATCATACATCGTCATTCAAAATGTTGCATTCCCTGTATAAATCAGAATTCCTCCTCTCGTCGTTAGCGATTGGAAAGAGCGAATTTGTGGGGAAGGGGTCTGGTCTAAACCAGAGAAGCTGCGTCCGGGACATCAGAGTAGCGCCTGACGAACAAGGAAAATCCTTAAGAGGGAAAGCTAATTGATTGATAAGATGGATGGATACTTTAAACAGCTCCTGTTAATGCTAATAAGATATGTCTTCTTATTTAACGCATGCAGAGAAGTAGTACTTTAACCGGGAGCACAACATGAATGGATGAATCGGTATTTTGGATTGAGATTTGTAAGATAGAACTTCATCACATGTAAAAATGAATACTTTTACATCTTGAAGCAAAGTACTCGAATCGTTAAATTAAAAAAAAAACACCTTAAAATTTATTAAGTCTATTTGCCGTTCAGTAGGGGTCATTAATAAGGATAACGAATAATAATTAACTGGTTTATCATTTATCAATCTAATCTAATCGGAAACTATCATCAATTATCCAATAATCTCTCGGGACTACAATAGCAAGGGTGTCGGTTATGTCACTATTATATATATACCACTGGCTTATAAAAGAACTTTGATTTTCGGCATTGCCTTTATTTACCTTGAACCTGGAGATCTAAGGTAGGTAAGGTATAGATACCCATTCCATGTTTTGTTATATACATATAAATGTTTAGAAAAGTAAAGTGTACATCCTTTTTCTGATATACTTTATTTTGCCAAAATGCCATGTACATTGATTCCCAAGATATGGACAATATGGTAAACAAGATGTTTATGGGGCTTTGATTGAAACGCATAGCGCATTAAGTTAATTCATGTATTAATTATTTGCTTTAACTCTTTTCATTTTTATTTAAGAAATGAACTCAATGTCTACCCAAGTTATACGAGTATAACCTGGGTTGGGGCAGTTTACGCTTTATAATCCGCTTTTATAATCCGCTTCGCGGATTATAAAGCGTAAACTGCCCCAACCCAGGTTATACTCGTATAACTTGGGTAGACATTGAGTTCACTCGTAATTTAATTTTCTGTGATGTACTTTACAAATTGAGTGTGTTTTACTTTTAAAAATGATATTAATCTGTTCAAAATTCAAACGTAACGTCAAGCAGCTTGCGCCCATCATCTCATCAAAAGTAATTTTTTTTACCGAAAACACCAACAGCAAAGCGCTTTATAATTATAAATCTAGCTGGACCCAGGTCGTCCATCCGAATTTTTTTAGACCGGGAGCTACAGACCTGCAGCTATTATAAATCATGCACATGTTAGAAGACGAGTCGAGAGTTCTAAGTGATATAAATAGAATCGGGGAAATTCCCCACTTGTATATATAACGCGAGCAGTTTTTAAGTGTTGGCTTTAAACGCGCACACTAGGTAAGGTATAAAAGCATCTTGATTTTTAACTGTACTTAGTCTTCTTACATTTTTAAAAAAAATCTTTGCTTAATAAGTGCATCTAGATCGACTCGATCTTTTACTTTAATTATTCAACCAATCATATTCATTATGATTTAAACTGGGAGAGGGACAGGGACAGTGAAATTTAACCGATGGGGTTAATTTATCTATAAACTGGAAAGCAACCTTAACCTAATGGGGGCTAGCGTAGTATACCTATAACTTCAATTTCACTCTTAATTTCCTTATTTTCATTTCAGTAATTTTATACGTACTACCAAAAAAGTGTTGGGTGATATTCCATAATAGTTCAATTTTTTATACGTAATTTTAAGAAAAAGTGTTTGTTGCGAGAAAAAGTGGGGACAGGCCCGCCCGCCCCCCCCCCATGATGCTTCGTGACTGCCGAGTTTGAATACAGCAGGGCCTTTTGTTTTTAAAAACAACAAATAAATTTTACATTAAAAAGGTGATTTTTAACAAAAATCACTAAAATTTTCTGTCATTTGTAAATATAATGTATGCTTGAATTCCATACCTTTGAGGAAAATAAAAAAAAATGGACTGGTATGCAAGACTTTTTTCAGAGGGTGTGGATCGATGGCCCTTAAAAATGATTTTAAGCGGGTGTAAACAAATTGGGATCGAAGAGCGTGATCCAGATCAATGACGCCATAGAAAATGTAAACAAACATCTGCTCCACGTTAATGACAACATGTAGGTGGAGACGACTATAATTCAATCTGCACCATATGCATTTACAAAACATACGTCATCAGTGCGTGCAGGGTCACCGATATAATTAATACACACCTACATTATTCAATACGTTAATTTTGATATCCGTCCATATTTGATTTTAAATCATTGAGTCATTTATGTTACACAAACCCATGTATATTGAAATGCAAACATTTGTAAAATAGTGAGTTTTAAATCAAATTCATTGAATTAAAAAAAATCGTGATTTTTCAATTTATGAAGGATATAGAAACAGACACAAAAAGCGATTCCTGATGATTTCCCGTTGACGTCAGAATTCCTAAACGTGATTGCATTATAAAATAGGATATCAAGGCCAAGGTAGGGTTTTCCACTCGCAGAATTGATATTTATAAATATTTTGACCGACATCTTTCATTTTCCTATGAAAATGATCGCTAAACCGAATAACCGTTTAAATACATGCATACATTTATAAATTTTACACGCATTCTTATATTTTAAAAATAATATTTTCCTTCAGAAACGCATGTATGTGTTTCAATTTTAACAATAAAACTATATATACCCGAAGGACACTACATATGAATATAACTATAATGGCCATAGTGATGCGTATCAAATTCTTGAAAGTTGGATTTTGTACTTTCTCTTTTGATTCTTGTTTGATATTGGATAGAGATCTTAAAACTGCACTGACATACACAAAGAACCAAATATTCGATTATTACATAGACGTAAGACTATATAAATAGTGAAGAAGGCGAATACATACAGTACTTTATCAATAACACAAGGAATCTACCTCTTGCTGAGAAATATTGATATATTTCACAATCATGGCGTACTATGAACTGTTATCTTTTTTTGAGAATTATTTACTTTCCCAATAGAATATACGTAGGTGCCTTTATTTCGGAAATTCCAATGTAAATGTTTAATTAGATTCTCAAAAACTTGTAAACCGTAATGCATGCTTAAACAAGATACCACTATGGACTTTTTTTTTTATCTACAAGTTACAGCAAACACTCACGGAAATGTCAAATTTACTAAAGATTTCCCCAAATATTTTTAGTAATCCCATTAGATTTTGTAAACAATGCATATGACGATGGGGATTTCCAACCGTCTAAAAAGAGTTATCTTTCGTTATCCTCTCGGCTAAAATAAACATGGGGTTCCCAAATGGAATCTACTCAGGAAGTACGTGCATGCATTTTCTCTTTATTTGAATAAAGATAGCACTAATTAGTTCCCACTGAAAAGGTATATATATATAAAATACCAGATAATCTAAAGGCAGCAAAGTAGACCAGGAACACGTGTATATAACGGTTTCCTCTACGTGAATGTTTTCGTTCTCTCACAGGAGCTTGTATAGGTAATTCGTGATATGTCTCTATGTGTCACAAACGCACCGATGCGTTTACAAAACGGTGTGATGCTACACTAATGTCGGTTTTAGGTTAAAATTCAAGAATCACTGTTCTACTCATATAATTCACTAAGAACACGACAACATACACCAGGATCATATTCAAAACTTACGACTAATGAACAAAATAATATATGGAAAAAGCATTTCCCATATACTATCACATTTTAATTGTAACTCAAAACTAATCATTGAAAAATGAAACGTTATGGTTATAGGTAGATAATTGATAAAAATGCATCAAAGACTTTATTTCAAGATCTTACTGCTGTCTTAAAAGTACTAGTAATGGATTGGTGTTATTCGACAAAAAGGCAATTTTTTTATTCTTTTCCTTTGCGTGAAAAAAAAATACATAAAATAAAACTTATTTCATTTGTCTTTGTAGAAGTAGAGAAGAAATAATTTGCTGACCAGCATGTGTTACTACAAATAGTCCGAGCATGCCATTCATTTGTGATTTATCAAGACTTACCATTAAGGTAATGCAATCTAATGAGGAAAGACAATCAATCTTTGAGTTTTATGAGAGGATCAAATACGTTCTGGGCTTTTCAAATCCAATAAAGCTCGAAGTGCATTACGATACTGTAGAATCGACCACCTCGACCGTATTTGATCAACTCATAATAATATTGAAAGAATGATTTCTTATGTAAATATAATTTTTAACATTCAGCATTACTTAATATGTTAACATAATTTTCAGCAATTGTACGATTAAAGATTAAAAATAGTCATTTATGAAATGTATTAGACAATACATTACAAACTCGATTTGTGATATAACCATAGACAAAGACACGGGTAAATGTGAATAGTTATAATGAATTATTTAAAATTAAGTTTTTAGCTCACCTGAGCCAAGAACAATGATGTAAAGTTTGAATATCACGAAAGTTGATGGACAATCGTCCAAAAAGTCCAAACAATTTTAAATGAAAATACAAAATGAAAAAAAAAATGCTTTAAAAGTATATCAAAAGCTACATTTAATATTATACAATTATAGCCTTTTGATGAGATCAATACATGGTTTTATAGACCTGATATGAGTATATCGACCGATGACGAAGTCCGAGGATCAGGTCTATAAAACCATGTATTGACCGATATCAAAAGACTATAACTGTTTTAATATAATAAATCAAAAACTAATTATCTTCATTCACTTCAAGCTTATAATAGTAAACTATTTTGTTCATAATTTATAGGTGTTGTATTCGCACGTGCCCCAAACCAGTATATTGTCATGAAAATCTATTTTTAGTATAGTGAGCTAGGTCTATAAATTTTCTATTTTTATTATAGTAAGGTCCATTACAGAATTTATAGCACAGTCACGTGACAGCAATCGAACAATCATATGTTTGGAAAAAAATACGATATTATAACTATAAATTTGCTTATTTGAAAAATTAACAAGAGTCTGTCTCAGTTTATTTTCTTGAGACCTAAGATATGAAATATTAATGTCATCTTAAAGTTAATTTAACCTAAAATTATATACCTTTTTGTTTTGGTAAAGGGTATCAAATTGAATTTTTTTCTTATTTGCAAAAAGGTATGATGGATATGAATAAAATATGGAAATGGATAATGAAACCTAGATTAAGCAAGTGCCTTTTTTTAATTTACGGATTTGCAGAATTATTAACACTTTTGTTTGTATTTTGTATAATGTAAAAGATAGTGTAAAAGATCAACGTGCACAAAGCTCGGTTGTCAAAATAAAAAAAAAATATTGTGAGATCTTTTAACTGAATTATATTTTATTTTTTCTAAAATAGCATATATCATTAAAAATGTTTAAATTTTGATAACAGATCACGGTTTCCGACCAGAATTACCAAAGAAAGCACGTAGAAGTTGATGAACTGCGAGGGAGACAGAGAAAGCATGTTAAGAAAAAGGGAGCAACAGGAGACAACTCTTTCGTCAAATGAAGGAAATAAAGACGTCTTAAAAAGGCATTGGAATCCAACCAATGGCAACCAATCTTCTAGCACATGCGCAGAAAAAGTACGACCGAGAGCTGATTGTGTACGATACAAACACAATGGTTTACGAAGTAATTCGTCAAGGGAATCAGAGAATTCCTTGTCGGGGTAGGTATTTACATTACGACACCATATACGTATATTTATTGCCATATCAACAATCTGATACATTGATTTTCTACATATCACGAAAAGACACATATAAATATAAATAAACGCTTCATAACAAAATTAAAAAAAAATTGAAATAAGGTATACTACTTATGGCGTATATTTTTATAATTAAAAAAATGATCTCGATTTTAAGACTGATTTCTCGGGCTTATAAAATACGCATTAAGCAGATTATCCTGTGTTTAAATACTATCAATCAATGAAAAAATTAAACAAATGAACCAGAATATAAAACCGACATATCACGAAGAAACGATTCGTTTTAGATTTACCGGAAGTTTTGAAGAATTTATTTACAAAGAAATATCGTCGATTAGACATCTAGCGAACCATGCACATTCAATACAGTCATCATTGTGTCATTCCATGAACATTGAGTTAATCCGACTCGGGTCTTTCCATAATTTCCCGTCCTCTAAAGCTGTTTCTACACTGCGACTGGCCCGCCAGGGATTTTACTATTGTAAGGATGATGATGTCACAATCTGCTTTGCTTGTGGCTGTCGAAAACGAGGCTGGAGGTCTGACGATATCATTGAGGACGTTCATCGTAACATGTCTCCTGACTGTCCCCTCCTGTCGTCACAGCCGACCAGTAACATCCAAATTGGAAATGACCAAAGAAATGGGCATTGTATAAACGAACGTGAACAACAACTCAACTCTAGTGGCCATGATTTTTCTAGTTATAAAAATAGACTGCCATCCTCTTCAACATCAGAAGTTGTTTCGTCTGAAATCAAAAGAGAATCAAATACTGATAATGTAGACAATAAAGGTAGGGGTGAAGCTCTTTCGTCACACAAGACTTCAAACGACCTGTTAACTAAGACAAGAATACAGCAAGATAAGATAAACGCATATATTCGAAACTTGGATCCATTAGGAATCAACTTTGACCGTCCAAAATATCCGTCGTACGCAGTGCTAGCTGTAAGGCTGAGTTCCTTTGCGGATTGGCCGTCTAGTCTAACACAGACTCCTAGAGATTTGGCAGTAGCAGGGTTTCTGTATGCAGGTTACGGGGATTACACCCGTTGTTTCTTTTGCGGGGGAGGATTACGTAACTGGGAGCCTGGAGACGATCCCTGGACAGAACACGCCCGATGGTTTCCAAAGTGTGCATTTGTTAGACAAAATAAAGGAGATGAGTTTGTTGCCCTGGTTCAAATTCAGCATCAAGAACTGGTACTTGTTAAACTCCTTGACATAAAATGTTTCAGATAGTATCAAGTATTACCAACGGGTAATTTTACACCTAATTTATATACATGTAAGTGTTACAATAATTTCCAGGAAGCTATGGGGACCCCAAACGAACACCAGGCGGGAGACCAAGCAGCTGGACCCGAAAACGTAACCTCTGAACGTTCATCAGAACCAGATGTTTCTAATCTTCCAGCTTTCCAGAGTGTTCTAGAAATGGGATACCCATCTCATGTTGTACAACAAGCTTTCGATCTTCTAAAAAACACAAAAGGTCAATGAAAATTTAATTAGAAATTCTAAGTATTTGTTTGTATTAAAATTGTTCATAAAATTCATACTAAATAGCTTGTATTCGATTTCAATTTTCAGAGTGGATTGACATTAAGGCCGAAGAAGTGATGGAAGTCATTCTGTCAGGTGATGACATACCACCATCTTCTGTCGCGAAAACATCAGACAATGTCAAGGACATTACTGCAAGGTCATATGAAGATAGTATAAATGCTAATGAGCAGCAAACGAAATCTTGTTTAATGGCAGATACAAAAGAATCTGAGGAAGCAGGTATGCTTAGCCTAATGTCTCTGTTAAATCTGATTAAACCTTTGATTTTGCAGCTAATACATTAAAGTGACAGAAATCATTTTGAAAATGATGGACAGTTTTAAACTGTGACCCTTTTCACTTTTTTCTCTTACAGACACTCGCTCGTTGATCGAGGAGAACAGACAACTGAAGGACCTCAGGATGTGTAAGATATGTATGGAGAAGGACGCCTCCATCGCCATGTTGCCGTGCGGACATCTCTGTTGTTGTACGGACTGTGCTCCTGCCATGAGAAAGTGTCCAATATGTCGGCAATTTGTGAAAGGCACAGTCCGTACTTGGCTCGCATGACTACATGTAACTTATTTGTGCAATAGTAATAAAAAGTATCACATCTTCATCTCTGTTTCTTTTTCTCAAAGTTTTGTGCATTTATTGTACATAAATGGCATGGCATAAGCAAAAGCTCAGCCATTAAGTCAAATAAAATCTGACTGAAAGGAAACTAAATGGTGTCTGAATGTCAAAGTCGTTTAGTAACCTTTTCAGGCTTTTTAGTTAACAACCAGTTCCCGATTTAATCATTTGAAAATTTTCTCAATTCATTTTCAGCGGTTTTGTTAAAGAATTCTCTCTCATTACCTACTTTTCCCTCTGTGTGAATGTTATTAGATTACAAATGAAAGCAACAATACTAAGTGCGTTAATATTCTCTTTTTGCATTCAGTTGGCAAATGTATATTGTTTCGCTGTATAATAACAACCGTCTGTACATCTGTCATTAAACTTTTTAACATTTTCAACTTTATTTCAAGAGCTAATATACCAAATTTAGCTAAATTAGCACAAAAAAATAAAGTTAATGGGATTCAATATTTTTGAAATGAGAGTTCTCATTCTCATACTAGGAAAGATAATTTAAAAAAAAAGAAAGAAAATGTGGGGTCATGGCGGGAAATCAGATTAAACATGAGGATATGATCACATGATTAAAAATGTCGTTTAGGAACTTAAATGCATTGAGTAATGATTTTACAATGCAATGATTATGATAAAGTTTCTATTCTCGATTGTTCGAACTGTGACCCCGGGCAATTCTTAGGTCTCATTTTGGGTCCAAAGTTTGATATAGGAGATCTTTTCAGGAACTGCAATTCTGTGATATGTGATATAACGTTTCAAACATCCTGATATTGTTAGGATTCTAAATTTTTACCAGACCTCATTGAGGGTTTCAAAGTTTAAATAAATATAAAAATACAGTTTAGATTTTAAACTGTTCAAACCGTTACATTGTAACCCAAATCGATTCTATGGTATCATGAGAGGATGTAGATAACACATCAATATATTAAAACAGATTGGATAATGTCTTCAAAAGTATTCTTTTTAAGAAATGCAACGCCTCGAATTGTAGATATATCAAGTATCCACCTTGATAATTATGACCATTGTTGCACAAGTGGGCTATGTGGCCTCTGGGCTTCTTTTATTTTCCGTTTCTTCTTTATTTTGATTTCAAGAGAAGAAAGATAGAGAATAGCAATGAATAAAGATTGTTTATATGATTTTTAGAACATTTTTTAGTAATGATATCTGATAAAAATTAGACTATACGTTCCAAATTTTTTTCTTTAATTCATTACAAATCCATAACTATTAGAAATATCCTCTACTTACTTTTAAAAAGATATAATGATGAACATAGAGTTTATTAAGAAATCAGAGTATTTCACCTAAAGGTCAAATACTTATATATATTTAATTACATATCATTTTACTTCTGATATTATCCTTACTTTATTTCTTAATGGTAAAATCAGCTTTTTTTTCATGAATTGCAGGTTGATGGCAACATCTTTCACTAATTTTTATATATTCATTTTAGATTGACAGTTAGATATCAACACTTGTATTGACAATTTGAAGACATAGACATAAAAGAAGACGTGCAGAAAAATCGACGAATCATCATTTTCAATTCCATTGAATGTGTCTGAATTGGGGTACCATACGTCCATTCTTCACTTAAATCACGCTGCAGATTCGCTGTACATGTATGAGATCAACGGACATTTCATTTTCACGATTTTTTTTCTTTGCAGATGTTACCCCCCCCCCCCCCTACTAATTAACGGTTATCGGTCAAGCTAAAAGCCTGATAAGAAAGATGTAATAAAAGCGTAATACAATTTTTAATAAAAGAAAGTGTTTGTTGTTCAGAGGAAGAGTGATCTATAACAAGCATCTTGAGATACCGTTTACATATCTACATGTATGTGAATTACCATCACATTGAAAAATATTTAGAGGGATGATAAAATACTGTTAACAGTAGTTCTTCATTATAAAGCTACAAAACAAGTATCGCATTAATTAACCAAATCATAACAAACCAAGTCTGTAAATTGAAATTGGGAGGGAGTGACCGACAGTGATGAAGACTACCGGTGAGTTCACTCTTGCAAATAAATGTTTTCTGAAATTAAATAAATGCATGAGGACAACTGAAATTATAGTTTTTCGGTACCTTTACTCCTTTTTCTTTCCCACTTTATACAATTCTTACATGTATCAGTCCCCAAGCGGTTGTGGACTGATACATGTAAGAATTGTAATTTTGTTCGCTTCAAGTTCTCCGGGTATGAAGTGGGAACATTTTAAAAAAGAAATTTATAAATGTTTGCCATATATTAATTTCAAATGTTTTTTACGTAAAGGTGTATGCAATTATTGAGAAAATATTGAACAAAATGTAACATGTTTGCCAAATATTAACTTCAAATGTTTTTACTGAAAGGTGTATGTAATTATTGAGAAAATAAACAAAATGTAACACGGGGAAGGTTTTTCTTTGTTTGTTTACATTAAAATTTTAAAAAAGAGTGTAAGCTGGGAAACTTTTGTATACTCTTGCATAAAATTCATATCATCAGAGGAAATAACGACGATAAAGGTTGATTACGTCAGTTAGTCCAATTATTAAGACGAAGTCTACACAAATGACTATGTTGTGTAAGGCAAAGAGAAAGTAAAAGTAGTAATGGTACCAAGAAACTCTATTTTCAGTTGGCTGAATACGTTCATTTTCAGAAAACAATCACATACAAATAAAAAAAAATCCCATGGTCAGCAGTATACTCTCTCGTACGATATATTATTTAATTTTAACAAGGTTTATTAAAATACAAAATGTACTTATGAACAGATATAAGATATTTCTTATTCACTTATAAATGATGAAAATGAAAATATAGACAAGTATAAACGGGGTTAATTTTCATAAAATGCAATCATGTTTAGAAATTACATTTGATTATACCATAACATGTGAAATGTTATGTCTAATATAAGATGATACTAATGTCAAGAATTATTATTCTTAGACTATATACCCAAATAATTATATTTGACTACAAATAAGATACTTTTTAAAGAAAAAGAAACTTTGATTTCATAATCTAATTTAATATCCTGTTACCGGGAATCGACTGTAATATAAGCAAAAGTTAGATTTGGGCAGCCAGCATTACAACGCCATATGCTTCATGTCTGACTAGATGTTTCTAAATTAAGCAAACACACTCCTTTATCGTGAGATTCTTTGGAAAATATTCAAAGAAGCATGTGGGCTAAAAACAGATGTTGCATATAATTTGATACATGCCTTATCGTATTTATTACTCGCGCTATGATTTCCGTTTAGTCTGACTTAATAATTGAGTACATGTCTATGCATCAATGTTGATGTATTGATTATACTTGTGTGGCGGTTTCGGTTTAGGTTGTAAATTCCGTTTTGTTACATTGTTTGGAGTTATCCAATGTTTGTCTTTTAAAATAGTAACGAAAAACAAAACGAAAAAGTCAAAAACATAGAATTCTATACAAATGTTTTAATGTAAAAATCATAACAACATTAAAATCTTTGTGTTAGAATTTTATAATGAGCCAAATGTTCCTGAAATCTTAAGATTTTTCGTGTGAAAGGCAAGTGGTCAGTAAATTAATTCATAAATAATCACCGCATTGTAAAAAAAATAGCACATCGATCAATGAGTGTTAGAGATTTTCACTGATCATCACCGAACGTTTTTCAAAAGTTATTTGTTTTTTATTGAAAAATGAAACTATGTAAGGTTTATACATGTACCAAATTGATTAGTTCTCATGATTATTAAAAATGAATTTTAAAAATAAAATAATCATTTGCTGTCGAACTTTGGTAAGACGATACTTGTACGCTGAACGCAAAGCTATATTCATTGAGACTTATTTTTTTCCACTGATGTCTTTTAAATATTCAAACAATTTCACATATATTGTCTCGAATTTCTATTGACCGATATACAGATATTTGGGAAGATTAAAATGGGTTGAATTGAATTTCCTACCCGCTTCAACCTTTCACGCTTAGACATTTTGAAAACTCCCTACTACTTCTTTTAGCAATTTTTCATTTGGGTTTAAGTAGTATTTATGTTTAAAACGATTCTAGAGTATGTATTTGTCAAACAGACAAATTCATTTGTCTATTTCTTTAAACATTTTAATCCGGTACAAGTACATATGTACATGTACTTGTACTTAAATCTGTCATAAAGCGTTCAAAAAGTATAGATTATATTTTCTAGTTTTACTGTCTAGCATGGATAGTTCAATATTCTGAGTAAATGCACTTGCATTGTAAAATGTATTGAAATAGGATTGGTATCAGGATTGGTTTTGGCGTAATAAGGTACTTGAACATTATTAGAAGAGATTATTGTAAAACTATTAATGCAAACTGCGTAAATGTTTTGCAAAGGAAGAACTTGTCAATAGGTTTTCTTTACCCGAAATCATAATTCATCATGTACTGGGTTTTGAAAGGTAAGAAACACCTTATTTATTGTATATTCTTACACTAAAATATACTACGTTAAATGGGCATGGTCACGATTCTGTTTAATTGTTATTAAGGTCTTCCGTTTCCAACGGAAGACCTTAGAAATAGTGATTGTGATTGTAGTGTTCTTTCTTTCTTTTTTCTCTCCTTCTTTTCATAATATTTCCTTCTTTCTTTCTTTTTCCCTTTTTTTGTCGGCAGAATTTTTCAGAGATGGCTGGATAGATTTTTGTAAATATTCAGGAATAATAGAGAAAAATAATATCTCGGCGTATTTTATTTAAAAATTCATTTCCGGTCTTCAGTTTTTCTGTCCCGCGACAAAAAGCATGTCACCTCGAGATCTCATAAACGATAAAGAATTGAATATCCTAACTTTGTGGGATAATCGACCTATAGTTGTAGATATGTTAAAACTATTTTGTTTTGTACGTCGTGACTTCCGGTCGTCAGTGGAAGAACTTCAATATTATTTTTTTACGAATTGAATTTATTTACATAGAATTAATATATAAGTGTAAAGCTTTACATATGTCACCTATGCAATGTTATGTAAATAAAAAACATCTACGCCCGGTGGGATGTTTCAATTATCTCAGGTAGCTTTTTAAAAACAAATTTTGTATCCACGAGATCTAAGAAACTGTAAGTGATCAAAACACGAAACTTATTTGAATGATAGACATTTGATTGAAGATGTGTTTAACGGGTTTCATTTTGTCGTTACTTCCGGTCCTCACAGGAAGGTTCAAACAAATCAAGTTGTTTATTAGTTTAGATGTTTTTCTTTGATACGTATTATTAGTTTAATGAGCAATAAAGAGCGAAATGCAAATGTTAGAGAAACACCAACTTTTGTTTTCAACGAACACTGATGTTCTGCATTTTCAAACATACACAAGAGTACCCAAATCATTATACAATGTAGAAAGTGATCCAAATCAAACACATCTTCGATTAGCACTTTCCACGCAGTGATCGAACACATTTTATTGATTCAGTTTTTGACATATTTTTCTCTATATATCCCTGTGTAAATATTAAACCCCTCATTGTGGCCTACCTTTCCCCGGATATCATGATTTTAACAAACTCGAATTCACATTATCTGAGGATGCTTCTACACAAGTTTTAGTTTTTAAAGGCAAATGGTTATTCGAAAGATTTTTCTGTATTTACACATATGTAAAAAAAATAACCTTCATTTTAAACCCGGTGATAATAATTTGAACAAACTTAAATCTACACATGCTGTAAATGCTTCCACAAAAGTTTCAACCTTTATGGCCGATTGGTTTTTGAGAAGAGCATTTTTTAAAGGCATTTTTTCAATAACCTTGCAATATCTTCCCTTGAAAGAGAGCTTTGCCCAATGCTTAAAGAAACTAAAATTCCCTTCGTCCAAGGATGTTTTAAGGCAGTTCTGGTTAGGAGTGGTTAAGTAGTTCTGGAGAAGAATTTGAAACGTTAAAAGTCTACAGACAGACGGACGGACAGACAGACGCCGAACAACAGGTGATCATAAAAGATACCTTGAGCTTTCAACTCAGGTGCACTTAAAAGAAAACAATTTCCCCCACAGATGACATCTAAACATAACATCATGAAATAGACGCGGTAAAACCGAAGTATCAGTATTTATCAGCTGATAATCTCGTTTGTTTTTCTACGTATACATTATATTGTTATTTTCACAGTTTTTTTTCCCTTTTTTAAAACGAAAGTTGTACCAATTTTTCTTTTTTGTAAGTGAATGAACATATGTGCTCCAGAATTATACATCTGCAAGGGTATCGAGACAAACTCACTTTTATAAACTGACTAGTTTTTTGTGCAATAAGGATTTTGAAGTGTTCTTTACTCTATTCTGTGTTTTTGCTTCAACCACTTTCCGCTTGATATTTCGATAATCATATATACCTTTGTGCTCAAACTACGTCCATCCTCTAATATGAAAAATGTCCAGATTATCTGTTTTGAATCGCATCAGGTTTCACTACACAACCCAAAATAAAAAGTCTACGGATATTTTGCATCGCATAGCCCGAATGATAACGTTGAAAAATTGTGCAAGGTATTTCGAGTGAATTTCGAATGGGGAAAAGTTGTAAACATAAGTATAAATCTCCGTAAGAAATTTGTTTTCGTGCCTCTGAACTTTTATGAGTGAAAAATGATAATAAGTCAATGAATATATCTTGGATATTTTCCCTTGAATCGATCATTCAACTGTATTTGTCAATCGCAACTTCTCGGGCCTTTCCGGCAAGCTTGGAAAAACACTTCGGATTTATTAACATAACAGGATGTAAGAATTTTATACAAAATGGAGTCGCTTCCCATCAACTTAGGTATCGGCTACACAACCTTGTATGTCGCTTCTGTGGCATATTTTAAGGTACATCATTGAATTTAACAGATCGTAAAACGTGTTGAATTGATATCAAGTTTTATTAAAAGGGGGGTTGTCATGGACGCTTATATGTAATACATTCGAGGTGTGTTTTTTCCGAGCTCTGCCGGAAAGGCCCGATATATTGTGATTGCGGTATTTCTTTCACAGGTATGTGTATTTTTATCAAAATCATCAAAAAGTGATGGAAGCAATAACTTGGGACAGACTATAAGTGTTCTACAAATAAAGACAGTATAATGTCCTATTATGGCATTATATACTTTTAATCTCGCATTTTGTTATAAGGGAAGATGGTTAAGAAAAGAAGACTAAGGGAAAATCCATTTGCAAATTGATGAGGAAGTTCTTGAATATGTCCTTGAATATGTACGCTGTTCCTTAAATTTGCTACTTTATAAATGAGACATAAGCAAACTTCCTTGTGCTTAATTTGATCGATGTCCTTCATATCACGTGCTGCTAAACATGCTCAATGAAATGTATTGTTGAGTTATACTTTTCCTGATTTAAACTCAAGCTACAAAAGATTGCAGATCAAGATTATTTAAGCTATACACTTTTACTGCCTTATCATGAAATGGAAAATTAAATAAGTGCGTTAGACCAGTACTTTCCATTATAGAGAAAAGAAAGAATTGAGTCGCGCATTGATAACAGTGTAAAGCATGTATTTACTTGTAGTTAAGATTTTAGATTTTATAGGGATTGGAAATGATAAAAATGACACAGTACTAATTATGATTATGATGTAAGTTTATTTTTTGTCAGTAAAACTTTGGTGAGAATATTTGAATAAAATGATAATAGATAGACAACGAGTATTTGATAGAAAGGATCTGTATTGTCTTTCTACAAAAATGGCTATCAAATAGAATTTCTCCAATAATTGCGGTTTAAAACCTATGTTGTATGCAAACGTATTTGTTAGAACGTGCACTGCATGGTTATAAGCAAATAGTTCTGAACAAACAATCTTGTGAACTTGATATGGGGGTCACTGTTCAACAACGTCTAATTATTTCTCCGATCTTGTCTCAACATTAAATTGAAATCCCCCCCTTAAATATTGAACCTCTGGAAAGTTATAATCTGATTTCTATCGTGCCCTTGTTAGATATTGCAATCATTATTTCTTTCTACAGTTCTATTTTCAGCATCAAAGTACTGAGTTTTCTTCATGTTTTACCTTTCAATCTTTGTTTATCAATATTATTGCATTAATTGACTGTTTACATTAAACATAATCCCATTCTCATAAAAGCAGGCTGAATTCATTAAATATTTATGAATCAGTTATTTATGAATCAGTATTTGATATTTGATATTCATTATGTTGACCAGCAAATAGAATGTATTTTTATTTTACGGATCGTTTTCAGGCATGAGCCATAGCAAGTCAAAGCAAAAAATATTAAAGAAGGTACTGTTCATTAGTTATTAGGCCTATAGTGGTTTACACATGTTACTATTTACCTTTTATGACTCACCATTTTGCACTTCATCCCAAGTTAAAATTGTTTTTGCTCCCCCTACCCGTTCAATTCTTTTACCGCCAACCTACTCTCAAGATTTAGTGCAACACACATGCATAACAACTCTCACAATATCAAATAAAATTGGAGTTTGGTCACTCACTTCCATCATGCAATAAATGTATAATGTTAAACATGGTTTAACTGTTAGCAACGTTCTAAAACACGAACTAGCTTCAAATTAAATGCAATATGATGCCAAAAAAAAAAAAAACCCAAGTAAACCTAAAATAAATTTTTTCAAAAAAAGGCATATTTTGAAGCATAATGTTGTTTTTTGTTATAAAAATATTTATAAAAAATATTTTCCAACAGAACCTTTATTTTTCCGATAAATAAGAACTTGGACAATTGAAATTATTGACTTCCAAGAAGAAAAGTGCGCTGATCTATTCGGGGACCGTTGCGGTAATATCAATCGCGTTATACTCTCATAAGCTTAATTTAAGGAGTGGTTACACGAACTGTTTATATATGGCAGTGCTTAATCGATGTTTGTCGGTAGAGTTTTTGTGTTTAATTTTTTTTGCCAAACATGTTTTGTTTTTAAAATGCAAAACTAAAAACAAAACATCATAGCAACCAACCTTCGGTTTGGTTGGTTTCTATTTGTGGTGTACCTTAGTAACGTCAATGAGGAAGAAGGTAAGCCATGAACGTTTAATGAGATTTTGAGTTTCCTTTCTTTCAAACAAACTTTTGGTACATACAATTAATGTATTTATGTCCCCTGAGTCACTCCGATTCCTTGCTTAAGCAAACTAAATGCAATTCTATAGTTGGGGGGAGATTAAATTAAATAAAATCAAACTACTCGTCTAAATAACGATTCCTGGGAAAAAAGAGCTGTATGTCGTTTTTGTTTATTTTTATTTTTTGCTTTGTTTTGTTGTTGTTTTTGTTTTTGCTTTTTGGGGTTTTTGTTTGTTTTCATTTTTTTGCTTCATTTTAACATTTTGTAAGTGTTTAACTTAGTATTTTATATTTCCATAGTCTGTTTCGTTCCGTTTTCCGTTTCATGTATACTGTTTTAGCAACACCCTTTTGTTGTTTCCCATGACTAACTAACCATTCGAAATGAAACCAATTTACAATGTACAATCGATCTTTTAAAAAGATTCTCAAACATTGTTACCTGTTTCAACAAAAGGTAGAGAACTCTATTAACTTAACTGGAATAGAAAATGGAGGTATTTAGTGAGTAGAGAAGACAATCAGGTTTATGTTACATACACCAGTAACATTTTTTTCCAGAACAAGCTACAAAATAATTTTAGTGAATGAGTTTTTCTAAATAATTTATTTCTAACTTGACATGCGAGATTTGTTGTGAATTGATTAAAATTGAATTGTAATTTGTTCGATCAATTATTGATATAATATATTAAATAAATCTATAGGTGTATAAAAATTTATAAATTCTCAAGTGTGCAGTAAAAATCGAACCCAAAGTATGGAATTGGAAATTTATTGATAAATTCTTACAAAACGTTTATTCGCTATCAAATTGTTAGGGAGGAATTTAAAAGCATTTCCATTACATAAACCAAGGTATTTCAGTTATTTAAAATATTGGAATTTAATCTCGATGATCACTAAAACACTTGATAAGTACATATGGGGCAAATTCCGACATTTTTGTGTCTTTCAGAGACAGGTACTGTAAGGACAATCCTTAAATTAATATTAGATAGGTTATCTCCCCGTATCTCTGTTAGCATTTCCCACCAGGCTATTTGAATAACTAAAAAAACCATTATAAATTCAAGCATGCATATACAATTTAAGTTCTACCACAAATGCCCATTTAAATGCATGCTCTGCCCTTTTTTAATGACAGATTATCATTTCATTATCTAACTATAAAAGCAACAATCATATCTTATGATTATCTTAAGATCTGTCTGTAACAAATTGTAAGCGTTGTTTAATGAATGAATTTAATGTATTATAATTTTATGAAATGCGTGAGGCTAAGTTTCCCCGACGATTCCTTTTTTTCCTCAACAGTTGGTCCTACGCTATCTCCTGGTGGTAAAATACTCATCCTGTCTTCTTCTGTTTTCTTCTACTTATATATTGACACAATTGTTTCTTCCTATTCAGACGTGCATGCTTATCTTATTTCATGTCATCAGCCAACTACATTGACTATCTTTAGAAAAGACGTGATTATGCCTTTTATTTTAATTTTCAGTTTTATAAATGATACTAAGTTAGGCTTTGTAACATTCGAGAGAGTATTCTGACCACGAGGACATTCAACTTAAATGTATTCGTACAAAATCTACTGTTTATACTGACACAGTTGCAGTGGTGGATCATATCTGAAATAATACTAGGATTGCACTATAATTTACAAAATTCATTTTATTTCTACAGTTAGATATTAGTAATTTTATATGTATCATATACATCAAAATGGCTAAGTTTTGTTATATTTTAAACAACCCAATATACCAATAACCTACACCCGTAAAAATATTCAGTTGTGCAAACTCAAGTATATACTAACTTCTGATATGTAGATCTGCAAATTGAAAAAAAAAAACCCTTGTTCTTACTTTGAGAACACCAGGGTAAATTAACACTGCATTAATTTTTTTTTCTGCTTTGTTCTGTAAGAGAAGAAGGATACACACTGTTTGACCATGGACCCCCCCCCCCCCCCACCGGAAATTTTACATTATACATTTATTTCCTTTCAATTACATTTCTAAGGGCGCCACACACAAAAAATCCTACACGTCTGTGTATAAATGGAATAACCATAAATGTAATTTACAAAAAAAAAAAAAACAAACAAACAAACAAAAAAATAAAAATGAAAATATAAAAATAGGCCTTTTTTAAAATGATAAATGGATAAGAAAAGCAAAATCAAAGAAAAAGAATTGTTGCAAGAGAAAGATAACGTTTTTTCGAGAAAACATACTTAATCTCACATGTTTTATGTACAAGACTATTCCTGGCAAACATCCTCTGGAGTTCGAATTCTGGTGGGCCTTTTATAATTTTTACCCTTTCAAAAAGTTAAAAAATCTAAACCGGTAAAAGTATTTTGATGATAATGTACTAATATTCACATTAATATCGCCTGGTGTCTTATATCACATTAAAAATTATCTCTCTTTTGTTTTCCGCTCTCTAAGCTGTCAATCGAACAAAGGAAGAAATTAAAAAAAAACCTATGTTATGATAACTGAACATTATGTATATTTGAATAGATAATTTTAAGTCAATAAATAATACTGATATGAAGATGTGATGTTTAAAAGTAGTAGAATTGAATTATTACGTTTATTCGAAAGCAAACAAGTGTTTTACTTAATCGCGTATATTTTAGTCTTGTAAGTTTTTTAATGAATTACAACCGATACTTATAGGTTATAGAGAAAAAAATAGTGGATGTACATGTAAATAGTGAACAAGGGATCTACTTCATGGATATGGCAACACCTTTGGTGTGATTATAAATGAAACTATCTTTATTCAAATGTTTGATTATGCAGTAATTGAGAGAGAGAGAGAGAGAGAGAGAGAGAGAGAGAGAGAGAGTAACTTTTTGCAAAAGCTGAATAAATGACAACTGTGTGCTTCGAAGAATATCTATCTTTTATTATTAATTATCATTCTTTTCAGTACTAGTATTTCATTTGAATTTAAGATGAAAGAACTATTTGACCTTGGTCGCTTTAAGACAGGAAGTAACTCTTGTCATATGAATGCAAATGCATTTAAAAGATATCTTTGAAATGCCATGCTATGAAATCATTAAAAAAAAATTATTTTAAATGTCCGTGCCTTTTTAACTATAAAATATAAATGCTATTTTAACAAATGCTAAAACAAAAAGTTGACAATGCATTATTACAATGTCAAGATATGTTAAGCCTGATATCATAATTCAGATGTTTATTCTAATGTTTCCGTATGTTGTCAATGGCAAGTTCTCAACAATGGAAACCAAGGAAGTATATTATATAACTAGTGCCTGCTTGGGAGGGTACCAGTTGAAATTGACACCCCTAGAAAACCATTGTCAACCGACGCGAAGTTTCAATCCAATGTTTCCTCAGACGTCCGCGTCAATTTGTCCCCGCCCATTTCAAATGTTTTGACTGTAACGGGTGAAACTGACGTATGATGTATATTTTTCAATCTTGCCAGTTAATGTTCCGCGGTCTTAACCGCTACTCAGATCTAGACTGGCCTTCAGCGAGTTGGATTAAGCAAATATAAGGTAACATAGTTATAGATGTTCTGTTTATCAAATGCGATAGCTTTTGAGACAGTCCAAAGGAAAGGAAACAATGCTTTATTTAAAAAAAACAATTAAATAACATCTACTATGATTGTAGATCATATTAATTTTCATCCCCGGAACAATGAATAAATCAAGAAATATTGATTAATATTAAATTTTCCGCCGCTATAACAGCTGCCATTGAACTCTAATCTTTATTAGGGTCTTCCGTTTCCAACGGAAGACCCTCTTGTTATTCTATTGTTTTTTTTTATTATTATTATTCTTTTTCTTTTTCCTTCTGACTCCGTTTTGGCTTTATATCTCAAAAACAATTCAACCGATTTTCATGAAATTTTCAGGGATTATGAGAAATTCTTGTCCCTCAAAGCCTTCAAAAGCTGAAAAATGACGTCACTTCCGTTTTCCTATTACGTCAATTTTAAATTTTTCAAAAAGCGATTTTGTCCAGTCATTTTCTTTTAAACGGTTATATATAGAGATTTGAAATTTTCAGTGATTGTCTATTTCTCAATTTACTTAGGGCATTTTGACAAAAAATCAGAATTCGTCACTTCCGGTCGAAACCGGAAGTGAATCAAATTTTTCGAAAAAATAAATTTTTTGATCAATTCAAAAACGTGTGCGTGTTTTGTAGAACTTCTTTAGCTTAATCTAATACTGAAATCCGTTTTAAAATCGGACGATGCATCACTGAGATATTAGCGTTTAAAAATTGATTTTTCCGGAAATTTTGATTCCGCGTTCTTGGTAAAGAAAATAGTCTTATGTTTAAAGTTAAAGTAACTCGTACCTAAAATCATTCGAAAAATTGTTAAGTCGTACTTGAACACATTCGGATTTTTTTTGTTAAGTCGTTCTTGAAATCGCAAAGGTTTTTGTTAATTCGTACTTAAAATTATTCGGAATTTGTTAAGTCGTACCAAGAATTATTCGATTTTTTAGCTTTTTGTTTTAGTTACTTATGTTATTGGTTTTAAGAACTCTGCTTCTTACAGGAACTTTAAGGTCTACTTTCGACATTAACGGAAGACCCACTCGTTGCTTTGCAACGAGCTTTGCTCTAGTTATTATTATACTTTCGTGTTAAATACTGAAATCTGATTGGTTACGACGCAGTAGATAATCCGTTCTAGTTCCCTCAGCGTTAGCAACACACTTGACAACGAAATGTTACATGCGCGTAAATTATGCGCGTACGGTTCGCCGTAGAATTCATAACATTTCTACATAAAAGCAGTAAGATTTTCTAAAAAATTAAGACATTCAGTATAAAAAAAATAAATAGTGCCCGTTTGGGCGGTTAAGAGTTAAAATTGACACCCCTCGAAAATCATTATCAACCTCCGCTTCGCGTCGGTTGACAATGGTTTTCTCAGGCTGTCAATTTCAAATGTTACCCTCCCAAACAGGCACTATTTATTTAAAGTCACACCACTCATTCCGGTTTGTTTATTATCAACATACCATCAATAGTGGCAAATCATGATATTCGTTCCAAAAAATATGAAACAATATCAATTTGAGATCGTTTGTTACCTTTGACTTTCCGCTAAATTACAAACCATGTAAAGACAAACGGAGCAAGTTCGTTGAAATCTTTTAATGGTTTTGGTCGGAGGAATATCCGCATAGATGTGGAAATTGTCAACAGATGCCCAGTACCTAGACAAAAACATTATAGATTTTGGTTTCATTAATTACTCGTGCCACAGAAAGGCATACACAAACGTTTTATCCAGAGCACTGTGTATATATGCCAAACCCAGAATAGGTGGTGTGACGTCTAAATAATGATTTTTTTTTCAATACAAAAGAGTTCTTCATTATGTCTGCCTTCAGTAAATTGCGGGGAGTTCGATTTCTCTAACTTCAAAACGTGCATTAAAGCTTAATTAGGTAGATTATTTTCAAAACAACGTGCTCAAATGTAATAATTTAAACCGAGCTATTTGTTTATGACTTCTCTTCCCCTTTACTGATACAAATTGATTTTTGGCATAATTGATGATCCAACGTTGTGATATGTGGTTATTGTGACTTTGAAAAATAGTTCTAATCTGAAGTAGAACACACGTATGGGACAATTGATATAACTCAGTAATATCTGCAATTAGAATGATTCATGGCGTTTATGTCCTGTATGCTAATAATAGTATTGTTCATCAGCTTTGTTATGCATGATGCTTCATGAAAATATAACAAATTCCTTAGTTCGGTTGGTTATAATTAGTATTTTTTCTACACTGCTAGTTAAGATTTGAATTTCTATCGCATTTATGCCTGCTGCAAATAAAGGAAAAAAACCCCTCAAAACTATGGTTGATTGATCCCATGCTTATAAGGACAATACATGTATATCTCCAAACAAACAAACTAAGATAATAAATATATCACCGCTACAGAATGTATGTACGATATCAGGAGTATTGGTTTTAAATATTATTTATTATCTCATATCACATACTGTGCTAGTTATGTGAAATTCGAAAGGAAAACAGTTAATATATCAAATATACATACAGTGACACGTGTACATGTATATGTGAGATATATATTGATATAAATTATTTACATGTAAGACAAAGTTGAATAAATATAGCTAATGCTAAATAACGGCAGGGGGTCCATATTACTTGTAAATGTTTTCAAAATCTTAATGATTTATTTGTCGTTTAATTTTATGCAAACATATCCAGTAGCACGTTCTGTTTGTGTTTTTCTCCTTTAAAAAGTAAAATTAGTTTTTTGAGTCACTATTCAACAGCTTCGTAATTATTTTCCCCGGCACTTAATATATACTCTAGAATAAAGTACGATCTCAACGCAATTATACTTGACCCTGTTGAATATTGACCCCCAAAGTACAACGTTCTGAAATTGGACCTCATTCATATTATGAAAAATGTTCTAAAAAGCTAGCCCTTTATCATCTTATACAGGATCAAACAAGCAACACTGCAAAATGATGCAAAGAACAAAAGCTTTTAATAATAAAATCTAAATGTGTGAGTAGTGCTTTGTTAATATAACACTTATAAATCAAGTTTGATATGGATCAATTTTCAACAAACAATGGTTACTATTGATTTCTTCTTTACTTTCATTTTCGAATAAAGGTTGCATTGTGTCGTTATAGGTTTGATAATCAGATTTTCAAGAATATTTTAACTTATCAAAGTTTTCCCTGCCCAAAAAAATAATACTGAAAAATAAAACAAGCACAAAAAATGACTTTTTTGAAATTGATTCAAATTTCGGAAATGCCCGATAAGTTACGACTGTGTTTCATTCGGTTGCAGTTTCGCTTTTAACATTTGTTCGCCCTAGTAACCAAACCCTTAAGTTTCGGGTATTTCCGACAGAGCTCGTTGTTTTTTTCCGTTTTGTCGGAAAGGCCCGAGAAGAAGCGATCGCCTTAGAAACGGGCCCAAAACGTAACGATAAATGGTAGCAAACAGGAGTTATTCTTTTCTTCGTCCTAAACGCGTCAAGGTATGTAAAAGAAATGCAAATAATTCTTTTTTACTCCTCTATATATGCTTAAAAATCTGATTTTCCAGATATATGTACTTTTTCATTCTCTGAATATCAATTTGAGTAACTGATTGACTGGCTTTGATTTTGGAACAGTTATAATCATTTTCTGTCAAACGAAAACACTGAGGTTTTCCTACTATAGTACTGTAAACTCATTTTAAATTTATGGCACCGTGTCAAGGCAATTTCCAGTTTCGCTTCTATTTAATTGACCACGTAACCGAATTGCTCATGTAGATTTCCCCATATTCGCTCCCCGCTTGCAACCCCCCCCCCCCCCCCAAAAAAAAGATATATAGTTACCTAGCTATCTAATTACACATTAAAGTTTAGATATCAGAGATTATTCCTATGAGAGGTAAATGAAGCCATTGTAGACTGTATGATTTGTGCTCGGACAGACAAAATAAAATCACTATAGAGTGTAAAAATAAGTAAACTGAATGATATGGTCAATATTCATCTAGGTCTGAGGCAAAATGGGTAAAACACCGAAATACAAATTAAAATTAAAAGGTAAATATAACATAATTTTGGAAGAGAGTGTCAGATTTCATTAACATTTAATTCTGGGCAAGAAAACACCAATTCGTTTTGGAAAGAGGTTTTTACTGAGCTGGACAAAAGATATAAATGTAACAAGTAATCACAAAATGAACAGAAACTAAACATTTATGAGATTTATGCGCTGTCTTATTGTTTCTATTTACATGTATCTTCATCAAAATCACGATCAATTATTGAACTGATGACTGTTATAATTAGATCATTATAATTTATGTTTCTATTTCAATTTATACACGTGTAGTATAAACCACTGAGTGATTGGCTCTGGAGTTTATCACACTGTTTTATAATCTGTTATATTAAATTACTAAACATTGACGTCATACACACATGGTTAATTTTCGTGTTCTTTAAAATTAAATTAGAATTGTGGGACAGTTTCTCAAAGTTCACATAAGATGCACGTATATCTTAGGGATAATATCACCTACATGTGTTTTTTTAAAATTCTATCCTAATAATACTTTGAAAAAATGATTTCAATATAGGTTATTTTATGACCTCTAAAGATTTTCAGAAAAAAGCAAAATTGGTCACATGTTACTTCTGTTTCCGAGGGGTACAAGTCATCATGCATAAGTAGGTCATTGACCTTCTTTCTATATCTTATAAGTTATCTGAGCTGATCTACTTCCGACCACAGTTGTTTCCATATGAGGTATCAGGCAAATTTTACTATTTGCGCACGCATTGTGCCTTGCACTACTTTATTTACCATGCAAAAACAACCTCATTTAAATCTTAAATAACACGTAGATTATTAAAAACGTTACTCTTATCCGTTTGCCTTGAAAATAAAACATCTATACAGTTACATATATAATGATTCAAATCACACATATCTGAACAATATTTTTCGGAAATATAATTCGCCAACTAAAAGTAAAGCTTATTCATGCCTAATCAACACAATAATTTATTGCATGCAGCGTAATGATTTCGTATTACATTAACTGAGTCGAGCAATTATATTACATTCCGATCATTCCTTGTTTCGGTTTATTTTGGTGTTTTTTTCTAGAAATGGAAGTAAAAGTACCGGTACTAGTATTGTTGAAGAATAACATTAATTCAAATACATATATACATAGATAACCGACATAATCAACGTTCATACATTTAGTAAACATGACGCATTTCAGTGGAATTCCTATTTTCATTCTCTAAGCTTAGGGGGAAACCCTGATAGGAACTGTATTTAAGGATGTTAATATTAAAAGAGCGTGCTCGTGGGGGCCTTTAAAACATACAAAGAAGGTAAGTTACATGTACACATGTACATGTATATGCATGTGCATTTTGATAAGACAAAAAAGGACCAGATGTGCATTTATGACTGCACATGCATCTTTAACATTTTGAAGGCGAATTGATTCGTATAAGGGATGCGTTTGATTTGAAATTCATTTTCGACCTGTATGTTTAAGCAAGAGAGTCGGAAGTATTTTATATTCAAAAAGCGAACTGGAAAAAAAATTGTACCAATGCCGTAGTTGTACTTAATTTGAATTTCACATACAAATTCAACTTGCAAGGATGACTGCACTTAAGGACATGCGATATTTGCGAGAAAATAAACTTTTAAAAGAAGAATTTTTCTTTCAATTACAGAAATAGTCAACATCTAAACTGCAACTTTACGTAATTGCGTTAAATAAAAGTATGTTGTTACCAAGTACGAATTTGTTTTCATAGGCATAGGTCATCACGATTTCTTGAATCTCCATACGATAATGAGGACGCCCACTTTTATACTGACTTCATACATAGTCAGCGCATGTTTGTCTATTGTTCTCCGTTTAACAGTAGTTGTATATTTGCATTATCAAAGTTATGTCAAAGGGAGATTAATAGACAAACATGCGCTCGTGGTTAAAATGAGAAAAAACTGCTTCTTCTTACTTTCGCTCTCCCCGTTGTAACCAAGGGTTGGTGCATGTTGAATATTATAATTCACCACGTGATTTCTCACCCCAGGTAACTTTGTGAATACAAAATTCTATCACGTGACGTGTAAGGTAGCATGTTATGTGCTAACTAGGACAATGTTTTCGAACACGTTAAGGTTATCAAGCATTGATTTATTTAAAGTCTTCTGTACTTTCATGTACATGGGCGTGGTCTAATTGTTGAAACCATAGTAAATAGTATACTTGTACCATATAGAATAGATAGGTTTATGGTGAAAGAGTGATCACATAGATTTTTATACATGGCATTGTTATTAATGCTAGTCTAATTTTAGTACCTTTCTCCACCTCTCATGCATATTAATATTAATCTTATGTTTGATCAAGGGCAGATAAGCGAAAATTCTCCTTTTTTTGAAAGTTGTAAGGAGAAAAACATAGAATGAGCTTATTGTATCATAGTCTAAAATCTTAATTCATGTTGGAAATTGACTAGACTCTTTATAAAATTCAACAAAAGTGATATTAAGTTAGGAAATAAACGCAACAGAAGCGACCGAAAAGGGCCCAAAACCCGGCGCTAAGTGCATCATCCTTTCAAAGTTTCTATGAGTTAATGTTTTTCTGAATATATTTTGATATATTTACACAGGCAATTAGAACCATTGTTCAAATAAATCAATTAAACTACTCTTTAAATGATATTTGTTGTCAAAAGCAACATATAATAAACGTTGTTGTGTTTTGTTGTCTGAATATTTCGCAAAGGTTAAATGAATATTTCATCATTGAAATACATGCGATGTTTGAAATGGAATTGGGCTTAGGGATTCCCAACAAATTATTTAACTAAGCGGAATGTTTTTCATGAATACTTCATATTTCATGATAAAGTTTGTTGTTTAAGGTATTTAAGTTTTTTTTCTATCCCCAGCCTTACAAATGTATTATTGTCATGATAGAATCATTATCTGTTATTTACAGATAATACAATTATTGATACTAAAAGATATTTGCTTTTTAAAAAGTCTTACAAAGAGAAAAGATGTTTGATAAGCTAAAAATGGGGAAAAAAGGTAAAATAAGGTAAACATTTGAGGGTTAAACCCACTTTAATATCCTCAACTTGAATTATTGATGTTTTCCTTGTTCTCGGAATATTTGATAAAGGTAATTAAAACAATGTTCAGTTAATGACAGATTTTCCAATATAAAAGCCGAATTGAGGAAATTTCCCGGATTTTAGAGCTATCAAACAGAAGATTAGAGATCGTTAAATAACATGCTAAGGTAAACCTGTAATTTTCTTTTATCATGACAAGTTTTTTTTAAACCTTATTGTGCATTCGGTTCACAATTGTATATTTTTTTAGGAAAGGATACTGATACTATGTACATACCTGAAGTGTATACGTAAATTAATCATCAAGACTGATCCATAATTTTTTTTTAAAAACATGTCATAATTAAATCTGCATATAATTTCCATAGCAGATTTGCGTGACTTTAATTTAAATACTGGATGAAGGAGTTTATCTTAAAGAAAACATAAAGAGCAACTAAATATTATTATATTTTTAATATTCAAATAAGAAAAACCATCCGCTGTCAGAAGTTTCAGGAACCATGCAGATCGTTTTCAAATCAAGTTCTTCGGTCGATCATTGCAAAGATCACCGATTCATCAGACTTTACATTATACATGCATATAATCTATCAGGAATAATATTACATTCTCAACAGTTGCTGTGATCTGAGATATTTCTGGTATTCTTCTTGTCGAAATTATTATGTACCAAGATTTAATAAAATAAAAAAAACTGAAATACACATCTCATTAAACTAATCAGATATCATCACAAAAGAATCCAATACCGTAGCAATGAAATAGAAGTTTATTTTTTTTTTTTTTTTTGGGGGGGGGGGGGGGGATGGGTGGGGGTGTTATTATACTTTTATCAAGATGTCAATATGGAAGAGTGTATCGATACAGAAATATGGCATTTATATAAAATCAAAAGAATTTAATCATTGATATATATTGCATTTTATATATAAGAATTGTATTTACATATATAACGTTGTTACTTAATTTATTTGCTATTTTGTAAACTAGATAAGGGGTTCCATGCATGTTTTATAGAGACACGTGTTCGTTTTTAATATATGACGGGAAAACTATTCTAAAATTTGAAAGAAAAAAATTATATCTTAAAATAAAAACCCGAGTCTTACAGCGTGCATGCACTATCCGTACACAAACAAACTTCGGTTGCATAAACATAATAATGATTGACGCCCGGTAACATCTTGGATGTAAAATGGGCACGTTTACGTAAGTGGCACTTTCGTAAAAGAAGCACATCAAAAGAGGTGCAACATC
Source organism: Magallana hongkongensis (assembly GCA_016163765.1). Lineage (NCBI taxonomy): Eukaryota > Metazoa > Mollusca > Bivalvia > Ostreida > Ostreidae > Magallana > Magallana hongkongensis. The sequence continues at coordinate 24,872,539 of WFKH01011925.1, read as the reverse complement.
TGAACATTTCTCACGAAATATTCAAGTAGAATATAAAACACAAACTAAGAACTAAATCTTCCAATCGATTAAAAAATATTCTTTAAAAAGTGAAGACTAAAGGTTATCAACCAGTAAACCATAGGTAAGTACAGGATAAGGTGATTGGGTAAAATTAAGTACATAACCTTCTCCTTATCTTTAAAGGAGATCCAAAAAACTTTTGAGGTAAAACTTTTGAGGTAAAAAACAATTACCTCAAAGAAGCTTTACACCCGGAAGAAATTTAAGAAAGTTTTTTTCTTTTAAAATGTACGCTAACTTTAAAAGCCATCGAAAATGTCAAATTAAACAAGGTTTCTTAGAGCTGCTTTTAGTCGATATTTTCTCAAGACGTTATTTTTGAGGGGCTTAAAGAACCATTTTCAGTTAAGGTGATACATGAATATTTAGGGGGAATTTCCTATCGAGTACAGAAAGTACCAGCCACTTTCTGGTATAATGGTTCGCTATAAAAGACAAGTTTTCAGTCCAAAGAACTACATGTATGTACCAGTACATTTAAGTGGATGTTTTGAACATCCCTCGTTTTTATACTTACAAAATTAATGAGTTTAGATATTTTATAATGTGTTAATGCATAAACCAATTTAATGCCAGGTTTAAAGTTAAATACAGGAAATAGAGTATATTGAATTTACTGGCACAGGAATTAAATAACACATGCAGACCTCGTGAATGTATGAACTTTCTGTTTTCATACTACAAAGAAACACATTTGTCTCTAGAGGAAAGCAATATGATTGAGAAGATCTGAATTAGAATTTACAAAAGATATGCCGGTATATTAAAATTATTTATTTTTATTTATTTTCTTATTTACAGAAAAGATTGTAAAATTTGTGGTGCTCAGAATGCATTATCCGAGATAACAAGAAAATGCCTTTCATCTGTATTAGCTCAAGATCAACGTTCAAGGTAACGACTTAACACAGTGAAAATGAGAGTAAATATGTATATCTTTTAACAAACAATGTAGTGATATTCACGTTCTTTTTTACTTTACTGCCCGATAAACTAGGGAAAATATCTATAATTGTTTGAAAGTTACATTGCATGCGATGTTATAGGTGAAATAGAAACACGCGAATTAATCATTTTATTAAGCTTATTTTGGCACAAACAATTTCTTAATGAGAAATATTAAGATTTTGCAAGAGTCCATGCATATATACAAAGAGGATAATGATAATAAGGAAATAATAATTTTTTTCAATTCTCCATTTTTCTAGAAGCAAATTATTGTACCTGTAGGAAATTTCTTATATTCGGTGGATTTAATTCTGTTTATAAGCCATGATTTTGGAAGTAAAGGAAATACCATCATAGAGTGTTGAAATCGAAGGGTCTTCTTTTGAATATTTCATAAAGTAATACTGAAGATAAATATGGTTATGCATTGTAACATTATTTTAAAGAAATAATTGTTTGATTTAAATTCTTTGTAAAGCAATTGAATTTTTTAATGCAGATAACCGCTTCAAAGCAAAATCATCAACGAAACCACGTAGAAATAGATGAATTACGAGAGCGAGAACGAAAAAGCGTCAAGAAAAAACTCGATAAGGGGCATTACTCAACTATTAAATGAGGGGAAGAATCAAATCAAAGAACGTCATTTGAATCCCGTCAGTGACACCAACTTTTCGAACACAGATGCGGGAAAAGTAAGGTTGGAGACAGATTGTGTGCAAAACAAACAAAATGGCGTCCGTGGAAACTCGTCAAAGGAATCACTAAATACCATATCAAGGTTGGGGTTATTACTCAACTTGTCATACTTGTATTATGAATACACAAGTGAACATGCAATGTAATGAACAGATCGATAAAAGCATAATTTTTATCATTTTTATCATAATTTTGAAATTCACAACAGTTAGAAAATTAAAATCTCGTTTGCTAATAAAATTCACATTATTGAGTTTCTTCATTCCATATTCAGTGGTCTGAAAATAAAAACAATATAACTGCTAATTGTACATATACGGTAAAAAACAATTGCTCAATCAATCTGTGTACCGTTAAATTATTAAAGTACCATCGTTACATTTTTACATGCTAAAGGAACAGACGCTTTCCTTTAATTATAGAACAACAAGGCTTGCAACTCACCGCAAATGTAGGGACCTGCTCTTTTTCATAACAAGCGAGATATCACATTGAAAAAACAAACATTTCATGTTTTAGGTATACCGGAAGCATTGAAGAATTTGTTCAAAAAGAAATATCATCAAATAGAGATCTAGAGAACCAAGCACATTCACTAGCGTCATCATTGTGTCATTCCATGAACATGGAGTTCATCCGACTCAGGTCTTTCCATAATTTCCCGTCCTCAAAATCTGTTTCTACACTGCGACTGGCTCGCCAGGGGTTTTATTATTCTATGGAGCATGACGCCACAATCTGTTTTGCTTGTGGCTGTCGAAAACGAGGCTGGAGGTCTGACGATATTATTGAGGTCGTTCATCGTAACATGTCTCCTGACTGTCCCCTTCTGTCGTCACAGCCGACTAGTAACATCCAAATTGGAAATAACGCAAAGAATGGGCATTGTATAAACGAACTTGAACAACAACATAACGCTAGTGGCAACGATTTTCCTAGCAATAGCATTAGACAGCCGTTCTCTCTAACTTCAGAAAGTGTTTCGTCTGGAAACGAAATCAAAAGAGAATCAAATACTGATAATATAGACAATAAAGGTAGCGGTAAAGCTCCTTCGTCACATAAGACTTCAAATGACCTCTTGACTAAGACGAGAATACAGCAAGATAAGATAAATGCATTCATTCGGAACTTGGATCCATTAGGAATTAACTTTGACCGTCCAAAATATCCGTCGTACTCAGTCCTAGCTGTAAGGGTGAGTTCCTTTGCGGATTGGCCGTCTAGTCTATTACAGACTCCTAGAGATTTGGCAATAGCAGGGTTTCTGTATGCAGGTTACGGGGATTACACCCGTTGTTTCTTTTGTGGGGGAGGATTGCGTAACTGGGAACCTGGTGACGATCCATGGACAGAACACGCCCGATGGTTCCCGAAGTGTGCCTTTGTGAGACAGAACAAAGGAGACGAGTTTGTTGCCTTGGTTCAAATTCGGCATCAAGAACTGGTACTTGTTATACTCCTTGACATAAAGATAGTACCAAGAATTAACAAAATGAATTTATATAATATACATGTATATGTTACATTAAATTTCAGGAAGCTATGGGGGCACCAAACGAACACCAGACGGAAGATCAAGCAGCTGGACCCGAAAACGTAGCCTCTGAATGTTCATCAGAACCAGATGTTTCTAGTCTTCCAGCTTTCCAGAGTGTTCTAGAAATGGGATATCCATCTCATGTTATACACCACGCTTTCGATCTTCTAAAAAACACAAAAGGTCAGAGAAAAAAAATTAGGAAACTCATGAGTATTTGTTTGTACTAAGATTGATCTTTTAAGTTATACTAAATGGTTTTTATTCGATTTCAACTTTCAGAGTGGATAGACATTAAGGCCGAGGAGGTGATGGAGGTCATTCTGTCAGGTGATAACATACCACCATCTTCTGTTGCGAAAACATCGGACAATGTCAAGGGCATCACTGCTAGGGCATATGAAAATAATTTAAATGCTAATGAGCAGCAAACGAAATCTTCTTTAATGACAGATACACAAGAATCTGAGGAAGCAGGTATGCTAATGTCTCTGTGAGGTCTGATTAAACCTTTGATTTATACATTAACGTGGAAGAAACCATTTTTGAAATTTTATGGACAGTAATTACGATCTTTTCCCCTTCTTTTTATTACAGACACTCGTTCGTTGATCGAGGAGAACAGAAAACTGAAGGACCTCAGGATGTGTAAGATATGTATGGAGAAGGACGCCTTCATCGCCATGTTGCCGTGCGGACATCTTTGTTGTTGTACGGACTGTGCTCCCGCCATGAGAAAGTGTCCAATATGTCGGCAGTTCGTAAAGGGCACAGTCCGTACCTGGCTCGCGTGACTACATGTAACTTATTTGTTCAATAGTAAAAAGATTTATCACATCTTTATATTTGTATGGTTTTTTTCTATCTGTTTTATACATGCATTGAACATAAATACCACGACATTAACAATGTTCACAGGATAATGCTCTACATTTCAGTCAACTAAAATGTGACTGAGAGGAAACAAAAATGTGTCTGAATATCATAGTCATTTAGTAACCTTTTATTTGTGAGATTTCACAAGGATCTTAGAAGTTTTTAAATTACATAGCATATTTCAAATTTACATGTAAAAGTTTGTCATGATCAGATAAGTGTATGCCCTTGCAATAAAGTGATTTATTTAGGCACCCAGCTTAAAAATATACGATATTTTATACAAAACCGAGGTTGCCTCTTAATACGATGCATAATTATAACAAATTGAAAATAAGACTATATAGGTAGCATTCTACTAATAATAATGTTAAACAAAATATTCATTTATAATTTTCCGTTAATCTATGGAATTTATTTTTCATCGCTAAAAAACCGCATGATAGCCTTCAATGACTTAACTTAATGCGTCATTTTGAAGCATATGACGTCATATTTTGTAGTACAGCGAGAACGACCTCTCGCTTATTTTTCAGTGTGTACGATATAACAGACATCGAAATTGTAAGTAGTAGCATTCGTTGTTCTTGATTAAAAGAATAGCATAAATTAAATTTGCTAATAAATGAATTAATTAGTACTTTCGACGTTTGTAATATTCTGTGATGTCATAATGCACATTTCCCGTACTTTTTGTCTGAACGGAATTTATTGACAGCCTTAACTGTGCTGCGCTGTGTAATGTTTGAATTTGTTTTAGAGATAATTTTATTCCTTTTCCCACCCTCTTGTCAAATAATTTCTTTTTTAAAAGAAATATTTTCATTTAAATTTACACAAAATTATTGTAAATCATGGGAAATATTACAAAGTTAAGCAGTGACTATATGTCTAACAGGTGCTTGAGGACATAATAAACCGTCTTCTTACGTATTGAACCTTTTTTCTATGAATTTTACCACCTTTCTCAAGATAAACCAATTTCATTCAGTCAACTGAATGTTAACTGATAGATCTCAAAACTTGACTACATCAAAGAGCTATGTCATTCAGTCACTTTTTGTAATCTTTCAATCGACTAAATGACAGGGACTCATCTAGGGATTTTGATAATCAACTCTTTAAGATACATTTCAGATATCATTTTTAAGCCGCAACTTAAAATATATCTGAAACAAACATATATAGGTGATAGAAATGTATACACAAAAACTATATAGTTGAACTAGACTACGTATTGAACTATATTGTTATACAAATTTAATTTTAGGCTCTTTTGAATTTTACAATTTCTTTGTAGTTTTTGGACCAGCCAGCACTTCTTCAGTTATGCTCCCCTTACATAAAGTAGTAAAAAGTGTAACATCTTGGTTCTTCTATCGACCAAGGTTTCCCAAGTTATTCCACTTGTTTACATTGATAAACATTTTTATAATTATTTTCTAGTAAAATAACAAATGGAAACGACCCTTATTAATGCGTTGATATTCTCTTTTTGCATTGGCAAATATATATTTTCGCTGTATAATAACGTCCGTGTATCCGCCTGTCTGTACATTTTTATCATTTTCAACTTTATCTCGAGAGCAAACATACCAAATTGAACAAATTTCACACAAAGAGTTCTTAGTTCAATGGGATTCAATTTGTTAAAACGAGAGTTTATCCTCATACTAGGAGTTATAATTAAAGAAACAAAAAATATGAGGTCAAGAAGGGAAATCAAACTCTAACATTGGAGAAAATAATCACATGATATAAAAAGTATTCGTTTTAGGAACTTAAATGGTTTTATTAATGAATGAAATCATAATGCAAGCTTTATGATAAAGTTCTCATTTTTTGATTGTGACCCCGGACAATTATTGAGCCTCAGTAAAAGTTCAAAATTTGAAATATATTTAACTTTGCAAACATCCTGATATTGTGTAGATTCTAAATTTTAACTGAACCACAAAGAGGGGTTCAAATATTACATGTAATATAGAAATAAAATTTAGATTTTGAGCTGTTCAAAACATGATCCCTAATCGATTATGGGTGTCTGGAGAGGATAACAAATTAATATGTTAAGAATTGATGAGTTAATATCTTTAAAATGTAGTCTGTTCAAAAAATGAAATGCTACGATTAAACATGTATGACATGTGGTGATAACGAACAGTGTTCAAATTCAAAAGTCCAAATGAAAATAACAAAACAGGAGCAGAGCAAACACGGACCTCTTTAAAAATAATAGAGGTAGGATCAGGTGCCGTGGAGGATTGAGCATCCTCTGCTGACCGATCATACCCGCCGTGTGTTCTTTGTCCTAATCGGGAAAAACGGAAAAGTCTTGATATAGTTTTTATTTTTAATGGTTGAAACAACACTGGGGCATATATGTTAAATGGAATAAATGTTCAGCGATAAATAAGATACTGAACTAAATATTATAGTTGTTTTTGTATTATACTTCATAACGTTACTTCGTTCAGTACCATGGCCATTGTTGCCCAGTAAACGATGTGGCTACTAGATTTTTTCGTTTCTATGTAAGTGTGATTTGGATTGAGAGAGAGAGAGAGAGAGAGAGAGAGAGGAGAGAGAGAAAGAGGAGAGAGAGAGAGAATAATAATTAATAAAGATGGGCTATATGCTTTTTGAAATATATTTATCAATATTTAATCTTAAAGTCATAACAAATACATAACTATTACAGATATTCTTATTTACTCTAATATACTTTGATAACATGAACATGGTTTATCTTAAGAAATCAGAATATTGAGTTAAACTAGATAACCTAAAGGTCAAAGACTTTTTTATTATTCATAAGCAAAAATATATCCGTTTGATTTATATGTTTTTCATTACATATAATTTTACTTTTGTTTATATGTGTATGTTTATTTCTTAATGGAGAAATCTCTGATTTCTTTATTTATTTCATATTGACAGTTCAATATCAACGGTTGTTTTGATAAATTGAAAACATGGACTTAAAAGAAGTACTGAGAAATCGAAAAATCAACCCTGTGCAGTTTCAATCTCATTAAATATGTCTAAAATGGGGTCGATACTTCCATTCTTCATTTTGGTTTCGCTGCAGATTCATTGTACGAGATCACAGGGATTTTAATTTTCATGATTTTCTGTGTTTTTTGCAAATGCCACCTCTCAAAATAAGTGGTTTAATTCACTAATACATTTATTACTTGTTAGATCTAAAAAGTGACATTTTAAACCATGATTTTTATAAACAAGAGATTGATACCAGCTCTTAATTATTTTATGTGAATTATTTTGTAATTTTTCAGAGAAATTGGAAAAAAAGCTTTTGCTGCAAACAAGATATTTCAGAGTTTGAAATACTTGAAAGCGTTGGTATCAATCTCTTCCTTTTGAAATTATGTTTCAAAAATGATACATAATAGATCCACCAAGTATTTTGGAGGGTCAATCCAACTTAATCAGAAAAGGATCTAAACGCCTTTAATGACATAATAATGAGGTTGGCGCTAAAAGAGAAGTTTTTATAAGACATGAAAACAGTCGACAGACACCATTGGTTGACACTTCGGGAAAAAATTAAAGAAATAATAAGAGTTCTAACTTATGTTATAGAAAAAACCCCACTTCTGTTCAGTTAGAGGGACAGCGATCTATAACGAGCAGCTTGAGACACCTATTGACATCGGTGTTCAATATCGTCCCATTGAAAGAAATGAAAGTGATGTATAATCTGATGGATTTATGTACTCGTGTACTCCACAACTTAGAGGGATTGTGATTTTAAAAAAAATCCAATAAAGTAGTTTTGTGATTTTATAAAATATTCCTCAATTCAAAAATAAATGAATGAAAACGATTGGTTCCTAAATATATAACGTTTTTTTCAATAAAAGAAAGGTAAACGTAATTATTGATTTGGTCGAAAGTCGAAATTCTTTTTTAGAAAAATGATGCCCGTGATCTTTTTGACTCGTAATGTTAGATTCGATTAAATATAGCCAAAATATGGCAGACCAAAAAAAATTGTACAGAAGAGAGAACTGTTATATTTACGCTAAAATCGAAAACACCTTAAAATAAAGAAGATTTCATCTATAATTTTTAAAGATCTGTAGCTGTATTTCATGCTTTGGCGAAAATCAATGTACTCGATGAGAATTTTTTTTCAATTCTCCTACTTAGTAATTTGTGAAAAAAACATGAAACGGCAGAAGCTCAAGCTGGTAAACCGGAAGTGCAATGCTGTTTAAATCATCCACAGTTCATGTTATCAGTGCTTTGCATCTGCTCATTATTTTATTCAAGACTATATCGCAGTTCCAATGGTGAAAACAGTCGAGAAACCGAGAAATAAACGAACTAGTTGTTACATAAGGAGATACAGTGCATATGCTCTTGTATGAAAATAGCTTATTGTGTTAAGAATAAGGTAACTGCACTATATAGAGTCATCACTGATTAAATTCTTCTAGTCATGAATTGAGACAGACCACAGTCATCGTTTTGTATCAGGTTGCCTTCTCAAAATACAAGGGCTTCCTGTACAGTTTTACTGAGGTCTGTAAAATTGGTGTTAAAAAAAAAGACAAAAGACATACCCTTTGCTGATGTCATTTTCTATTGAACCATTGAACCAGATAGGATGCCATCTGAGAACATATGTTTAAAATCAACAAACAGTAACTTAAACGGATGGAAACTACAGCATAAATTGTCAAGCGGATAACACTATCTAGAGTAAAATTCTCGCTTTTCTCTTTTTTATATGATTTTTTGAGTTTGCACAAGTTGCTTTCAGCAATGGAAATGATAATGTTATTGAAATTGAATATGCCATCGTGAAAAAAAGGAGAAGATTAAAACAATACGCAGACCATTCAAAAAGTGTTGTCCTTAGTGCAATAAAACTGAGGACATAACATCATTTGCATTCCTTTATTTCATTTATTTAAATACCCCCATTTAACACAATTTTTTTCAGACAAGAAATCCACTCCTAACATGGTTTTCTATATTCCTCTTTCGGCGGACCCAAGTGATGATCTAGAGTTATAGCGTATTCGAGGTAAATGTCTTTTAAGTTTTGGGAAGAGAAAACATTAATTCACAAGTGGGACGGGGGATCTAGAAAGTAAGCAGGATGAGGGATTACATTACCCTCTCTTTGCTGGGAACATCTGTGACTAATATTGACTTGTGGGCTGGAGCATTACCGTGCAACAATAAGAGACCATTGATGCCAGTTTTGTGTTTTGTGAACGTTTGTTTTTTGTATTGCTGTTTAAGTTTATGCAAAATTTTATATTTGATCATCTTTTCAGTCACACTATTCTTTTTGGAAATAGGAAATTGCAACATAAAACCTCTCCTATCAAAGAAAATAACATAGGAAATCTTTTGTGGCTCTGACAGCGTTTGGCAATAACTGGACGCTTTCCATGTTTTGTCACACACACTTTATTTTTAAACTTTCTTTGCGGCTGAAAATAACGAAGTTTCATCTCCTGTTACTATGTCTGAAAATAGTTAACTTTTCTTCTTTTTGAATAGTTTAATTTTTTATTTGCACATGAAACACGGTTAGATTTCTGTTTCTCATTTAGTAAATAAGGTATCCATCTTGCAGAGATCTTCCTGTATCAGAGGTCTTATGTAAGCATTTCATGAAATGCTCACATTGATTTTTCTACTATTCGAGATAAATTTTTAACAGTGTATCCTACCTCTCTTTCTACCTTGGTCTTCCGGATCGTACACCATTTTAACTCTTATTATTTCATCTTAATGTGTTTTAACCATCTGAAAACGGGTTCTATATGACGGTTGTAGGTCTCCATAAATATTGTGTACGTCTTTGAACTGTTGAATGTTTTCTTTATTGAATTTTTTAAGTTTAGCACAGGTTTTTATGTAGCTGCATATTTGTGCTGTTGTACTTACTTTCTTCATTAAACAAAAGAGTATCACGTGTAGGATATTTTCAAAACTTGATAAATCTTCAAAACCTCAAAAACTTTTTTTCTGCAAGAACGGTGTGGTTGAGAAGAAATTAATGAACCGTATCAAGTGTGTTTAAAGTGATCTACATTCAAAATTTTATGGAGGATTTGGAACGACAAAACTTTTTGAATGGCCCTCGTAATGTTTTCCAATATTGAATAATTGGGTAAGGGATCAACAACAAACTGTATCTACCTAGAGTAGAATTGATATGTTTTCAAACATGAATTATTTTGCTCCAAAAGACAAAATGAATAATAATCCTTCCCAACATTATTCGGTTTGTCACTTTTAACATAATATTTCGATATTCACAAATACATGGACATTCGCTCCCAAACTATATTCATTTACTATAAAAAAGATTTAGTTTTTTTTCTGTTTTGAAAGGATCACAGCAGGTTTTGAAACACAGATAAATTAAAAACTTTGAGTTTACACTACAAACGAAAAAAAAAAAAAAAAAAAAAAAAGAATTTAAATAATGATATTGAAGAACTGTGCTAAGAATGCCAAAAATTTTCAAAACAATAAACAATGTCATATGTTCTTTATACATGTAGATTAAAAATGTCTTTTTGTTCGTTTCAATTATTTAAAAAAAAACAAAGGAAACATGTAAAAAAGAAATCTTTAAATGTTTGCTTTATATAGATTATAAACGTTCCTCACTGAAATATATGTTCAATTATTATGAAAACAACAAAATGTAACTTTAAAAATACTGAAGGTTTATCTTCTTTTGTTTTATAATCAAATCAAAAGTGTTCATGTTTACCATGACAACGTTTCAAGGAAATGTCCAGTTGTTGCTTTTATTTATCAAATTAAGGTGTTAATATCTGGCGTACTAAATCCAATTTGCATCATAACAGAAAGTTTGATGTAATCGTTCTAACGAACAGTAAACCTAGCATGCTCTCATGTTGGTTGCATGGTTAATGTACAAATCATGTGGTGAGACCTAGTATAGCCTTGTACTTATATATTAATTTTTCATGGGCTTCCAAACGTACTGGTAGAGTTATAGAATTGAAATAGATTTTCCTAAATTATTAAAGTTGATGAATATCTTTAGAAGCAATATTTTCATCAATGTGCCAGATTGCATTATTCTAAAATAAATTCATGGTCAGCAATAACAAATTTTTTTAGTCAGAAACAAAAACTATTTAATGTCAAATTTGGAAAAGAAGAAACGACAACTATACGATACACATATTGGTAAGCGGTGCAGTCTAATTTACATAATCATCTGCAAATATTTGCTATATTTCCGTTCATAAAAACTAACTTCGAAACTATTATGGCAAACTTTTGACAAATACTGGTATACAATCCACTGAATTCAATAATTGATAAAGAAAGAATTGACTGTATATATTTTTTGTTTCGAGAATTAGATCATTTCTTTATATGAATATGAAGACAAATGCTAAAATATATGAGTGATATCGATTTTAAACATGAAATCTTGTATCGGTTGATGCAAGAACACGTGATTATTGGAGGAAATGTATCAATCATTATTTGAATTTGAGCAAAGCAAAGACTCTCTTTTCATTTTTTTTTCTCCTAAACATTTTGAGTACATGAAGAAAATCATTACCCAGCATTCAGACATGAATACGTCTACCCCCCGATATGGATAGACTATATCCAATCGCTGAAACAGGACATTTGCCCATTAAAATTTGATCAATGTATATTTATTCTGTGGACGCATTGCTATTCTTAGGAGACTTGCAAGGCTAGATTTCTGTTAAATTATTTAATGCGTTACTGTAAAATGAAAAGAAAACAAAAACCGAGACACTATGGTTAACGTTTAAAATATGAATGATCCATGCTATTATACATATTTAATTACATGTATAATATATGTCCTAATGACGAATTTGAGGTAGAAAAATCAGATTAAGGTTCTTACTTTTCACTTTAATTTAAAGAAACTGAATGATAATTACAATTTGAAACCATAAGCCATCTTCGACAATTCTTAATTAACTGCTGTATGCACTTTTGCATGATCATTACGTTGAAGAGTCACGGATGGTCTTCTATTGCACTTAATAATAGATGGCTGTTTTCGTTTAATGAATAATTATCAAATTTGATAATTTAAAAAAAATCCATGAGAAAACACAACTCGTTTTGATCTAAATTATTCATGAGAACGAGATAAACACGTAGAGTTCACCATAGGTCAAATAGCGAATGCAACATCAGTTGTCTGTTTTTGATGAGACATTATAGCAAAGTTGTTTTTTTTTATTTCACTAGATTAAAAATATTATTTTTGAAATCATCTTCTTAAGTTGTTAAAATATAAAACTAACAATTCTAAATCAAAATAAAATAACAATACAATTAAATTTTAGGTAAATTAAATAAACATTTCGTAGCAATAATTAGTAATACTAATTGTAATGGAATGATACTTTTAGAACCCGTAACTAATGAATTATTTGGCAGATGTTTCATTAACAAATTAAAGATCTTGAACCAAGTTCAAATCGATTTTGCGGTCTTGTAAAACATATCACTTGACAGATCAAGTCTATACGGCTCATTTGTTAAAAAACTAATTATACTGTTATATTCAAGACTTGATTATAATTAGGTCACATAAAAAACTTAAACTTGTTAAGTTTATCAATGCCATTTTCATCACAGGTTATGTGCCATTTTCACCAGAAAATTTATTGATATACAGCAAAGTTCTTATACACAGAGATTTCTTATAATTACGTGCACGTAGATGGGGATGAAGACAATGAAGATATAATTGTGTAAGCGGACATTAGTTTCATCAAATGCAATTTTTAGAAGGACTATATATGATTTGAGCCTAAAACACCCCCCTTAAATAAACATCATCATTTCACTGTCCGTCTTTGTTTTCTTTGTACAGATATAAATGTAAAGTTTTTTCATAAATCCTTTTTGATTCAAGTGCCCACAATATAGAAATATGACATCATAAAGTTGACCATTTCCCGCCATTTTTGCATTTTTAGCATAAAACGGCTTGTTTTTAAGCAGTTTTTCTTTCAGAAAGTATTGAGCGCATTCTATTGGCTATAAAATAGATTTAATTTAATTAAACAGATAATTAAATGCATGTATTATCGTTTTGATAACTCGTTTAATAATTTCCGTTTAGTCTGGCTTTGCTAAAATCTTTGTACATGCTTCACATATTGCATTGATTATACCCGTGTTGTGGTTTCGGTTCAGACTGTATATGCCGTTTCGTTACATTGTTTGGAGTTATTCAACAGTTGTCTTCGTAAAATAATAATTATATAATAGTGTTAATAAAAAAACCCCAAAAAACAACATAGACTTCTAAAAGAAATATTATTAAGAGTTTTGTTTATCATTTTACAAATCTAAAATCCCCAAATTTTCGCTTCTCTGTTTAACAATTAATTAACAATAAACATGATGTTCCCGTGGGGTGCCTCGTATGAGAACGAAACAACGCGGAAACGAAAGTAACTATGTACAACGAAAACCATATGATTGTGTGATTTGTGCATATTATTAGCTCGTCTATTTTACTGTTCTGGTCAGTTCTAAATAGATACACAATTTATCACCTAATTAAAAAAAGAATTGAACACATACTGATATCTATAATTTTAAAAATCAAATTTTCCTGTTTCGAAGAGTCTATTCCGCTAATCATTTATATGATAAAAAGGGTATACAGTTTTCCTTTATATCAATTAAAATGATATCTTTAAGCATTTTTCGATTTTATCAAAATACAATGAAGCACTTGCCTTAATTGATGCACAGCGTTAAAAATCAAAGTACTGAAGTACTGACGGGAGTTGATTTTATCGATTATTATTTATTTTAGAATCAACGATATGTTATTTAGCATGACAAGTAATTTCTAATCTCTATTTAAATTACGCACATTTTTATAATATGAATTCTCGGACTTTTTCGACAAGAATTTCGAGAAAACCCCATATGAATCATGTTGTGTAATATTTAAATATATTTTAATTCCATCAAACTATGTATCAGTAATCGAAATATTTCTAAAAATTGTACACATGTCTGGATTCAAGCAATATTGAACTCTAGTATCGTTCAACCAGACGCTCGGCTGTCTCCGTTATTCTCCGACAACCGAGAGAGACTCTCTACTTGTCGGAGATTTACGGAGACAGCCGAGCGTCTGGTTGAATGCTCTGGCGTAGGAATACATACGATCGATTACAAAAAAATATCTAAATTGTTCGTACTATTTAAAATCTGGCTATTTTCAAGGTATTTATAAATACATTTTCTTGAAAAACAATGGTTCAGCATACATTACACCGCATTTATCTATTTTTTCAAGAACTAACTCTTGTCAGCGGTGATGATTTGTGCTTAGGTCCAAACACTGTTTCACTTTCGGTTTGCCAGAGTAACTGCATAGGAGAGTTGATTAAAATCAACTCCCAAAAAATTATACACTCCCTTCGTAGAAGTCAGTTGAATAGTTGACAGTTCAAATCTATGAAGTGTAGTCATGACACTTGATCCCCCCCCCCCCACCCCCCAAAAACCTTCTCGCCTTTGAATGAAATAAGTTACATGATTTGGTGTTTGTCGCGCAATTATTAAGGTAAGAGAGAAACATATTATTTCTTGATTTACAAACAATATTTTTGGGTCTTTAGTTGATAGGATTGTAGATATATTACAAAATAATGCTTATTCAAGGGTTATTTAAATGATATCTAAAAAAAAAACTATTAAAGTATATGAATTAATCTGAAAAATAGGTTGAATTAAACACTTATGAAAAAGTAAAGTTAATGTATGTATGATAACTCATCATTATTTTATTCGAAATGTACTGTTAGTAGTCTTAGTATTTTCACATATATGTATATATCTACCTGTGAAAATGGACATCGTTTACATGAAGTTTTGCCACGTATCGAAACACGTGGCCAAACATGCGCGGATCCATAATTTTCCAGATGGAGGGGTGGTGTCCGAGGAATAATTGTCTATGTCAGGGGGATCCAATACCTATATTCTGCAATATATTACATGTAAGTTTAAAAGTTGGGATTTTTTCAGGGGAGTTCGGACTCCACCCCATCCCCGCCCTTATGGAAAGCCAAAAAGTTCAATATTTGAACACAGATCAAACTAATTAAAATGTCAGCTACTGTTTCTATGAATATTATATACATTAAACAATTATAACATCCTTTAATTTCACTATAACAATGGTAGTTACTATTGGTTCAAGTACAGAACATACACACACATCCATGATAAACAAACCAACAGATTATTGGAGAATTTACACTCTCATATTGTGACTGATTCGATATAGTGCACCATTTCAATGTTATCAAATCACAAAGTTTTATTGATCATTTATCGGTGAACAATGTAAAGTAATCTAATTAATCTTGAAAAGGTAAACGTATAACCGGCGTGGGTTTATCTAAATGTAAAATAAGGATGTAATTTTACACAAATGCAAATGTGGCATTTTTTTAGTAAATAATTGTGATATTATATTCACAATAACAAAAGGCATGATCAGAGAAAAAAGTCATAAAAGGAGGACGATATAGGTAAGCTGTAGTGATGTGAACTCTTGAATTTACTAGTATGTAGCTACTAATCAATCATCATACTTCTTACATGTAAGAGTGATGTTGTATTATTCAAACAAGAAACCGTTTGGAAGGTTCTTCGACAAAAGAATAAATTTATGTTGTCTGATGCATTTAATTAATTAGTTATGGTATTCTTTAAAACGTACAATCAGTTTAGAACCTAAATCTTTAAGTTTCGGTAGAGGGGTTTATCCGAAACTAAATGTTGTAAGTGATGAATAGTATCCAACCATCGGTGAGATTTTAACTAAAACCTCAAATCATTACAAATTTGAATTTTTGTGTCAAAACTTTACAATGGATTGTATGTTCCTGACTATCTTCAGATGTTTTGTGTAAAAGGCTATTGTTCGGTAGATGTATAAGATTTATTTATGAATAAAACGTCGCAGATTTCCAATGCAAACATAAGGGGACATATTTTTCCTGAATGTAAATTTTGGACATCTTTTTAACTCCCTACAATTTTTTGCAATGCTTTCATGCCCGTACGTATGAAACACCAAAGAAATGATTTTTATTTTGAAATGAATCCAGTACTGCTGAAAAATATCACATAACCAACTGACTGACATTGCCCTTATCCCAATTCAACCACCGAAGAAAGCATTTTGTCATTAAGATGTATAGACACTTTACATGCATTATATAATATTAATACATTTTGTTTTACGTAATGACTACATCGTAAAAACTACGAACTTATAATTTGAAATTTTTTTAAAGTGCGTTTAATTTGGGACCAAGTCAACGCTATTTGAAAAAAAAGATACTTTTTTTCAAAGTGCGTTGATATTGTCGATATTAACGCACTTTGAAAAAAAATGCTCAGAGTTAAGTCAACATAATTGATACTTTTATATCCATACATAAATGATTGTTTTAACCTTGTTTAGCTCAATGTGATATATTTAATAAAGAACCCTGGCATTCTCAGCTAACAGGATATACAATTTCTGGATTAGAATTATTTTTTTCTTATCTCATAAGACAATATTGGCACTTTACACACAAAGAACAATTCGGGAGATTTGAATTATTCAAATATGACATAAACTCCAACGCTTAGCAACTGCATTTTCCTTTTTTTTGAGTATGCAGCAAAAAATACACATAAAGAACAATTCGAGAGGTTTGAATTAGGCCTATCTATGTTTGACATAAACTGCATCGCTTAGCAACTGCATTTTCTGTGTGTGTGTGTGTGTGTGTGTGTGTGTGTGTGCAGCAAATTTAATTCTTATCTGGTATATTGAGCTATGCCAGAAAGAATATGATTTATAAATACTGATAATGGAAGTCAATGTATAACATATATTCAACTGGCTTATTGATGTGCTTGTAAACCACATGCACCCGACGTTATAATTTTTTCTCATAATGAGAAAAATATATAGCGCCTGTGTTATAAACAAACATGATGTGAAAAAAGGATACGTTAGTTATGTTTATCAAAATCAATATGATCTTTTAGAAGATCAGTGCCAGAAAAAACCCACACCCCAATGCCTATTTTTATGTTTATAATAATTAAATGTTTGTTAATGTAATTTGTTTTATATTGAAGTGATTTATTTGATTAGAATATGAAGAGAGGGTTAATGTTGAACACTTATAGATTCTTCATTATCAACATACCATTGGATAAATTATTGTTTGGCCAGCTTGTTTTTTTAATATCACTGTACGTAAATTACAACATTTCTTTTTCCGATATTAAACGTTTACTCTAAGTTGCTGAATATGTTTTGGAAGGGAAAATTAGGGGTAGGGGTCCTTCTTCCTGTAATCAATTAAATGATGCACTTGTAATTGACCTGTATCTTTGGTTAACCCCCAACCCCATCCCCGTTCTCAAATACGGTAAATTAGATTCACTAGTGTTAACAAATCATCATACTATCATCAAATTAGAAATTCAATTCCAGAATTTGTGATTTACTTTGTGATTTGTGATTTTACTTTTTCAAAGTGCGTTAAGAGTCTCGATACTAAAAAATGTTGAT
Source organism: Magallana hongkongensis (assembly GCA_016163765.1). Classification (NCBI taxonomy): domain Eukaryota; kingdom Metazoa; phylum Mollusca; class Bivalvia; order Ostreida; family Ostreidae; genus Magallana; species Magallana hongkongensis. The sequence goes on along the minus strand of WFKH01011925.1, from coordinate 24,854,762 downwards.
GTACCTTCATAACGCACTTTGAATTTTTTTTTCAAAGTGCCTTAACTTGGTCCAAAATTTATCACACTTTGGAATTTTTTTTTTTTTTGAAAGTGCTTATTTTTTTTTTCAAAGTGCGTTGCCACAATGGTTGTAAATCGTAAATAGTACCTATAATTTAGGTTGAAAAATATTACAAAATTAAAAATAGAATTGTAATATCAACAAAATGAAGCATCCTGTATAAAACAAATCTTATGAATCTTAAAATCTAATGCAGGAGATATATGGAGAGAGAGAGAGAGAGAGAGAGAGAGAGAGAGAGAGAGAGAGAGAGAATTATTATCACAGGTAAACCCGGCGATAAAAATAAGTACAAACAAAGCTATAAATATGACCGGTTTTACTTTCGGTTTATTTTCTCAAAATCGTCTTTCAAAACGAAGGTATTTAAATAAGAATATTAAATGCATTAAATATACGTCTAATAGTTATGTCCCATTTTTCAAAATTTTGTTTATTTAATGGCACTCAAGTATGATTAAAACTTTTGAAATGAAATTACGGTATGTTGTATTTGTCTATTTCTGTAAATGATTTTAGATCACGAGGCTTAAATTAAATAAAATCTTGCAGATACTTAAGTATGTCAAACAGTGTTCAAAAAGTGTAGATTAAATGTTCTAGTAAATAAATGTTTGGCATTTATTAATTGTCATTAAGTTTAAATTCCAAACCAAGACCCAAAGTAATACTGAGGGAATACACTGGTAGGATGCATTGAAATAGGGTGGAGTCAGGATTGGGTTGACGTAATACTTGGCAATTTATAAGAGGATAACTGTTAAAGCTATTTATTTAAACTACAAATGTACGTAAATGCTTTGTAAAAACCCAAGAGCACGTTCAATCCTTTTTCTTCATCCTTAAATCATATTTCTTCATACATACCGGCTATTGAAAGGTAAGAACACTTTTAAACGGTGCTTTCCATTTCAACTAAAAGCCTATAGCATTTTAGTAATATGTTAAACAAATTAAGGAAACTATACATGTAAATTGAGGGGATAATTTGGATTTTAGATACCCTGTACCTGATAGTGTAAGTTCACATAAAATTATAATTCATTGTGCAAAACATAATACATGTAACAAATTTTATAACTATATTCATCCGCAAGATAACCTGATTAAGTATTTTCCTGTGAAAAAAAATCATGAATGATCAATCAGATCAAATAACAGAGTTAAAAATGACGGCAAAAAAAAAAACGAAAAACAGGAAGACGGCGAAGTCAATTAAGCCGAAAAACAGGAATTTCCTATTAATTGGTTTATCTGAAAATATTTTCGGAACCATAAACAAGTATATCACTATAAGATTCACGACCCTTTTTTATATTTACTCTCAAAACCGAATCACGCAGATATCATATGCGAAATACAGAGCTCACCATTATTAATCTTTTGATAACGTAGCATATAACAGTTTAAAAAGTTTAATTTTAACTTTTTTAAATTTCCATTAAACGTATGATTATCATGAACTTAAAAATATATTGTTGTTTGTCACATATTTTACATTTAAATTCAAAAGTGTTCTACCTACATGTAACTACTAAGACAGTCTCATATCTACATGTACATGTATAACGCACACTACTGTGCCTTGAAATTGAATGATATCCATCCGATCTTGCATTTTTTAATTTTTTTTTTGTTGGGGGGGGGGGGGGGGATTAAGAAAGGGGAAAAAGAATTGTAAAATCCCCGTGCAAATTAATGAGGATGTCCTTGAATATTTACATACTTCTTAAAATTGGTACACCAAACTTCCTTATACTAAATTTGATCGATTTTCTTCACATCACACGCTGTTAAATGTCGTAGTCATATTTTTTCCTGATTTTAAGGTATCAGATACATAATAGCCCCAGATTCAATGAATCTGGATGCATCACAGATATGTATGGATTTAAGGTATCCGATCCATAATAGCCCCAGATTCAATGAATCTGGATGCATAACATATATGTATGGGCTTAATACTCAGTATACTTGGACATAAATTTCAAGTTTAAGTATCAGTATGTAGGAGTGGAATGTGTCCTAATTAATGACCTTTTCCTGTTCTTGAAGAGTTGCTCCCCTTTGATCTTAATCAATAAAAATCAATTTAAAAAAAATATATACGGTATAAAATGTATTTTAAATAGTTTTTGTACTCCTAAGGATTAAATTCATCTTTTCACCGAAGCATTTATTGATATTCTTAGTGTTTACTTTTTTATTTTAAAAAATGTGCTTGTCCCCATAGACCTTAATGCAATCTTCATTAATTAATTACTGCTTAGTTAATAGTATTTTTGAAAATTTCTCTCGGTTAATCTTTTTCTACTCTAAAAAGCTTTGAATTAATATCAGAGTATTTAATGCGTGATGGACATTCAGGGTTAGAAAAATTAGGTCCTAATATGGGTCGGATACCTTAATGTTCAGTATGCTTGGACATAATTTTCATGTTTAAGTTTCATTATGTAAGAGCGGAATGTATCCTAATAAAATTCCTTTTCATTTTCCTGAAGAGTTGCTCCACTTTGCTTTTAATCTATAAAAATTTTTTTTTAAAGAAGTCTTTAGGGTATAACATTTATTTTCAATAGTTATTCTCATTCCTAATGATGAAAGACAACTTTCTACCAAAGAATATATTGATATTCTTAGTATTTACTTTTTTATTTTAAAAAAATGTTATTGTCCCCATGGACGTAATTAATGCAACCTTCATTAATTAATAACTGCTTAGTTAATAATATTTTTGAAACGTTCTCTCGGTAAATCTTTTTCTATTCTAAAACGCTTTAAATTAATATCAGAGTATTTAATACATGATGGATATTTAAGGTTAGAAAAATTAGATCCTTATATTGATCGGATACCTTAAGTTACAAAAGATTGAAATTTCACATCTAAATTGTCAAAATATACACTTTTTATTGCGTCAGTATAAATTGGACAAATTAAATAAGTTTGCTATAAGAATACCTACTATATATTAATAATGAAATGGAAGAATGGAGTCATACATTGGTTTCAAAGCAAATCAGTGAATATTAATTTGGTTTTATGTCGTCAATAATCAAATTTTAATTTATTTCCCTTTTCAGAAATCAATTGAAGATGAACACTAATATGAACGATCTAACTATATAAAAGAGTATGGCATTTATCTGCAAATGCTCAGGACTAACTTATAAGGTAACATAAATAATAAGCGTCAAATCTATGAAAAAACATATGTAACACAGTTTACATTAACCTAGGTACGTAGTTAAAACAAGCGTGAATTCGAATCAACATGTGTTTGTTGTTGTTGTTCCCTATCTTAATGTATTAAATTAGGATATTTTGAAGGTACAAAAGAACGTATCATTTATCTATACTGAACCAAATACCAATCATGAAATTTTTTCTTTGGATCAATTTCTAGTATCAGAAGGGTGTCACACAGGTGCTTTAAAGTATCGGTAAATCTTAAATTTCTTCTTATTGAGATTATAGGGGCAATAAAGATTTTTGAAAGTTTAAGTTAATGTTTCTAGAGTTTCTTTTACCCGGCTCCGAAAACAATGATACCTGTATGTGATCAAAACATTTAATCTTTAACACAGGTTGCGGTCTCTAAACGAAACCCCGTAGAAGTCGATTAATTACGAGGTAGAGAGAGAAAGCATGTTAAGAAGAAGAACGCCAGCGGGGGCAGCTCTTCTGTCAAATGAAGAAGATTGTGAAGTAATACGACGTCAGATGAATCCAACCAATAACAATCAGTCTTCTAACGCATGCACCGAAAATGTAAAGTCTGTAAATATAGCCAAGTTGGAAACTGACTTGGTAGGAGACAAACAAAATGGCATCTGTGATAACTCGTCAAAGAAATCACTTAAATCCATGTCAAGGTTTGAAATTCAACAAGTTATGTCCGTTAAGATATATACAATATTACAAAAAAATCAAATACGATTAATATATATTTATATAATATACATTGCGGGTACATGCATGTATGACTATTAACAGAATTTCGTCATGTTAGAAATTTAAATTGGATTTAATTTTATAGACACAATTATATAGTAAAATCATATATGTATATATATGTATATTTGATGATTTAACTGTATATTTATATTATTTTATATATATGCACGATCTACAACTCTTAGATAAGCTTTAGATCACACAAAATTGTTTGTTTTTGAACGTGGGTGGTAGTTTGCATGCCATTTAAAATGAACATCAAACATTTGGAATTTGTGCTATTGATTGATCTATCAATTATTCATTCGAAATCGAATCAAGAAAAACATACAAAAAGACCATACAAATCACGGACCAAATGATTTTGTTTTAGATATACTGAGAGTTTTGAGGAATTTGTTCAGAAAGAATTATCTTTTTCGAGAAAGAACGATGCCCTATCACCAGAACACACTTTGAGTCATTCTATGAACATGGAGTTAATCAGACTCGGGTCTTTCCATAATTTCCCGTCTTTTAATACCATTTCTACAATAAGACTGGCCCGCCAGGGGTTTTATCATTCTGGCGAGGGTGACACCGTTATATGTTTTGCTTGTGGTTGTCGAAAACGAGGCTGGACGTCTGACGATATCGTTGAGGTTGTTCATCGTAACTCGTCTCCTGACTGTCCCCTTCTGTCTTCACAGTCGGCAAGAAATATTCAAATTCGGAATGGTAACAATAATCAGCATTATGCTAACGATCTCGAAGAACAACTCAACGTGAGTGGCAATGATATATCTAGCAATAGTAGAAGACTACCATCCTCTTCAACTTCAGAAAGTGTTTCGTCTGGAAACGATACTAAAAGAAAACCAAAATACTGATAGTAAAGACAAAAAAGGTAGCGGTAAAGCTCATTCGTTCAAAAAGACTTCAACCGATCTGTTGACTAAGACAAGATCACAACAGGATAATATAAATGCATTTATTCTGAACTTGGATCCTTTAGGGATGAACTTTGACCGTCCAAAATATCCATCTTACTCCGTGCTGGCTGTCAGGCAGGGTGAGTTCCTTTGCGGATTTGCCATCTAGTCTAACACAGACCCCTAGAGAGTTGGCAGTTGCAGGATTTTTCTATGCGGGTTACGGGGATTACACCCGTTGTTTCTTTTGTGGGGGAGAATTACGTAACTGGGAGCCTGGAGACGATCCGTGGACAGAACACGCCCGATGGTTTCCAAAGTGTGCCTTTGTAAGACAGAATAAAGGGGACGAGTTTGTTGCCTTGGTTCAAATTCAGTATCAAGAACTGGTACTTGTTAAATTCCTTGACATAAAATGTATGAAATTGTACCAGGTATGATCAAATGTATCTTTTAACAACATATAAACTAAATCAAATTTCAGGAAGTTATTGTAGCACCGAACGAACACCAGGCGGGAAACCAATCAACTGGACCCGAAAACCTAACCTCTGATCGTTCAGTCGATCCAGATGTTTTTAGTCTTCCAGCTTTTCAGAGTGTCTTAGAAATGGGATATCCATCTGATTTTATAAAACAAGCTTTCGATGTTCTTAAAACTACAAAAGGTTAATGAAAATAAAATTAAGAAACTCCTGGGATTTTTTGTACTTAAACTGCTATTTAAAGTCATACAAAATGTTATTTATTCTATTTCGACTTCAGAGTGCATAGACATAAAGGCCGAAGAAGTAATGGAGATGATACTCTCGGAAGACGATCTACCTTCATTGTCTGCTGCGAACTCGTTAGATAAGAGCAGTCTTAAGGACATTACTGCAAGGTCATATGAAAATTGTATAAATGCTAATGAACAGCATACAAAATCTTCTTCAATGGCAGATACAAAAGAATCTTAGGAAGCAGGTAACATTTTTGCCTGATAAGACTTTGAGATATCCACTCTTTACCTTATCTCTAAATTAAGAATAAGATGACATTTAGTACACTTAAAAGGAGCGCATTATACACTTTGCGTATCTTTGAACTCAAACATGTAAAATGTTTCAAACGTTACAGCAATTTTTACTTCTTATGGATTAATCATCAATCTAAACATTGTTTTAAAATCTTCTTCACTTCTTTCTCTTACAGACACTCGCTTGTTGATCGAGGAGAATAGACAACTGAAGGACCTTAGGATGTGTAAGATCTGTATGGAGAAGGACGCTTCCATCGCCATGTTGCCTTGTGGACATCTTTGCTGCTGTACGGACTGTGCTCCCGCCATGCGAAAGTGTCCAATATGTCGACAGTTCGCAAAGGACACTGTCCGAACTTGGCTTGCATGAGTAATTTTGTTTGTAAAAAGTAAAAATAAAAACATATCAAATCTTTTTATTCGTTTGCTTTTTCTCTTGGTTTGGTATCATACATATATTTTATAAATATAACATGGCCTAATCAGTTTTGCCAAAGTATATGATAATTAGATACTGTAAATGTATACATGATCATTCATTACAATTTTAATGTAGTATCCAGTAACTTCATTGGAATGCATCGTAATCTACGTCACGTTTGTCGTCAATAACCTCAATGACATTTTAGTAAAAAAGTAAATATATTTTTTTTAAATTACATAAACTATTCCTATAAGGTCCTTATTTCATCTCACCTATCCTCTTCGTGCCAACTAGCACACAAGGCTATGATACACTGCTTCCCCCTGCCTCTGTTTCTAGCTGATGCCCTTGCTGACATCGAACTATTCAACTCCTGTTCTGTGCTTTTTTTCGATGTTGTTTTTGATCGGCCTTCTTTTCTCCTTCTTTCTAGGTGCCATGTTATTGCCGTTGTATATATCCTTGCGTCTCAATTTTTAGTACATGGCTAATGAAATCCCACTTCCTGAGTGCAATTTTTTCACTTGCATGTATATCTTGTATTTGTTCTTTTAAGGAATTCTTCATTTGAAATTTTATTTTGCCATACTAATCTAATGATTTTCTTAGGCATCTATTCTGGAGGGTGTTAATTATCTTTTTTGTCTTGATCTGTTGTTTTCCATGTTTCACTTCCATACAAAAAAAAACTGACAGGAACAAGAACCTTTGTATGAATGGAAATTTTTAAAAGGTCCATATTTAACTAATTTTTAATTTTAATATTTAACTGAACTAAGAATTTTTCCATTCTGTTTTCAATATTTTGTCAGTTCTTTCTTTTGTAGTATCTACCTCCTCAATGTATTGTTCATCGACCATTATTGAGTCAGTTTCCTTAGGGTTGAGAGTCTCATTTAAGTGATTCTCTTCATTATGGAGTCCACATTGGAATGACTTATATAGAATTTTCACCATTTTGGCGAGTTTGTCTAGGATGCCCTAGAACTTCATGATGGACCAAAGACTCTCTCTCTCTCTCTCTCTCTCTCTCTCTCTCTCTCTCTCTCTCTCTCTGAATGAGATCTTATGCCCTGTTAAAGTCAGAATAGCGTACAAACAATGATTAATTTCACTCCGCAAATTGTTCAAAGATAAAACTTAGTGAAAATGTTTTGTACTTCAGTCTTCCTCCTCTAATAAGGACCGCATTAGACAAGTTACAGGTAGTGAATAAACACATTTATCTTGTTACTATTGAGCATTGTACACATAAACTATTACATGAGATGTCTACATTTTTAATATAATGCTCCTACCCCCCTCCCCGGGCCAGAGAAAAAAAAAAAGAAATCAAAACACGATTTGAATGATTTTATATAAAGTGTGCCTCATTCTCAACAATGAAGTAGAATTAGAAAAATACACTGATAAAAAATTAAAGCAACAATCTTAATTTTCATAATATAGATGTCTGAACTTTATCGTTGTATTTAAATCAGTTTAATGAACAACGGACAATTGTTGCAAGTGGACAAAATGTCGAGGTCTGTTTATTAAAAGATTTCCAAGTTGAACGCCAGAAACAAGAAAATCGTGATATAAAGTAGTGAAAACATTGAGTGCACTTTTAATTCCTAAATATAGTAAAAGGGACACCCTAAAGCTGTCAATTCATGAGTGCGAATAGGGAATAAGGAAAGTGGTGTCAAATATTCGTGTGTATGAACAAGGTAAAAAAGTTATTTTCGTGATCTAAGATATACATGTATTATAACTTCATTAATTCGCGCAAAGAACCTAAAATAGCGATTCATGTAAAATCGATCGTGATTGCATGAGGAATACCAAGATTGATGTTCTATAATAGCAAAGGCTGAAAGAAAATGAAAAAGAAATCCAAATTATTAACATTATGTGAAAAACGCTTAATCATTCAAGTTCCTATATGAAATCCACGCTTACATGTATTTAATTCTTTATTATCAGAACCGATTTGGTTGAATTTTTCCGATAGCGTCACGTTCAATTCTGTCAGCTACGTCATGCATAAACAATACTCACACCTTAACCACAAACTTTCTTATCGGTGGATTCAGATTACCGCTGATTGGCTGCTGGTTCAGACTAAATTATGCACGGACAGACCAACAACTTATCAGAGAATGAAAATTCACCGGGTTACTCGTGACTGTCAATATTGGGGTATTTTCTAAATTGTATGCTTGTGACAAAACAAACATACGGTTCATATACATGTAGCTGTAGCTCTACGATGAAAATGTGGGTTAGACTATATAAAGCTACAACGCATGCGATACTTACAAAAACTTGCAATTTACGGCGCACGAAAAAAGCCCTAGTTTTGAACAGATTAACATTCATATCATACCACAGTTTGTGCAAACAATCCATTAAAAAAATCTCCATTCAGTTTACTATTGTTAATAGTTGTCGCTTTACGTGCCTTAAACTTTCTCCTATTAAACACCTTTTAGGCTAACCGACCTCAGAAAGCGGATCAAGAGTCGTCATTTTCATACGTAAACAAACTCGCCACTGTATGGAACTGATGATCGATGTAGAAATCGAGGAATTTATCTCTATCAATTCGACTGGTAAATAAGTAGATAATGCATGTACATTATACAGTGTGCGAAATTAACTTTTTGAGCAATAGACAATCGGTCTACTGCATTTTCAAAATCTATAGACCTGGCTCATTTACTATAGACCAAACAACAACAAATATTTTTATTGTAGATTTTATTTTGAATATATTCATATAGAATGTTAATGCAAGAGATGGAGATTTCAATTTTGAATTATTCAAATTACATTTAAATTTCCATCTTTTGCATTAACATTCTATGATTTCATTTTGAATTATTCAAATTCCATTTCAATTTACATTTCTTGCATTAACATCCTATTAATTTCCTTTTCACTTTGCTCAACATCAGAGTCCGCCTCTATGTCACTTTCAGTTTCTGTGTCTTCTTCATATTCAGATTCAATATCCATGGTGTCTTCTGGGTCATCCATTTCTGCTGATGTATCCTTTCCTGTCTTTATTGTGTTGTCATTTTCTGCCTCTGTTGTGGTGTCCTTTTCCGTCTCTGGCTTTCTTTTTCTTTTTTGTGCCCCAGATTGAAGCTGTTTGCCTATGCAGAAATTTGGTCTACGCTTTCTCCCTGATGGATTAAGCTATTTAATAAATTTATATATTTAACAATAATAAGACATTCAGTATTATTTAGTGATAATTAAAGTAACATCATGTAAACAAACTTTAAAACTCAGCTTGTGAAACTTCAATAAATTTACTAATAGCTTGATTACACACCATCCAAAGATTCACAGCTTTAGTGGGGTCAAACTTGAAAATGTCTATTGCAGGGGACTCGGTTTTTATGGTGATCGATTCTGACAAAGTTTTTGAGGACATTCTTGACCTTTTATCTAATTTATAAAAAAATCATTTTAAACAAGATACTATACTAAATTATCCAGTTGTTTTTGTGTTATGATTCAAAAAGCTGTTCGTTCAGAATAATGGCCATTGTTGCCCAGGTGAGCGATGTGGCCCCTGGGTTTCTTGTTTTTTTTCCGTTTCTTCTTGATTGTGATTTCAAGAGAAGAAAACGACAGAACACTAACTAATAAAGATAGACTATATGCTTTTTAAAATATATATATTTTCATTATGATATCTGAAAAATTTTAGACTACATATACCAAAGTTTTATCTTAAATTCATTACAAATTAATAACTAATAAGAATATCCTTTATTTATTTTAATCTAATTTGATACGATGAATATATAGTTAACATTAACAAATCAGAGTATATCACCTAAAGATCAAACACTTATTTATAACCAATAAGCAGAATATATCTGTGTGATTAATACATTTTTTATTACATATAACTTTACTTCTGTTAGATTCATATGTTTATCTCTTAGTGAAGAAATCACTAAATTTATTCACTTACTTCAGATTAACAGTTTAATATTAACACTTATTTTAATAATTTGAATACAGAAACTTGGAAGACGCATAACTAAGTTGACGAATTATCCCTTGCAGTTTCATTAGCATTAAATATGTCTGATATGGGATACAGTACTTCCATTCTTTGTGTCACATTGAAGATTCATTGTAACAGATCATAAGGGTTTCGATTTTCACTGTTTTATTTCTTTGCAAATTTCACCTCTAAAAACTACTATTAAACGGGTAACTGTCTTAACGCTTTCAAGGAAATAATGATCAAGTTGGAGCTAAAGGTATGAAAACAGTCGACAGCCTGATGACACTTCGAGAAAAAAATAAAAGAGTTCTAACTAAAAGAAACTTCTGTCCTGTTGACTTCAGAGGGGCAGCCATCTATAACGAGCAGGTTGAGATACCTATCCATGTCGATGTTTAATGTCGCCCCGAGAGTTATGCCTAACTTGATGAAATTGTGTTATCAAAAATTTTAAGAAGTGTGTTTTAAAAAATAAAGTATAAAATAAAAGCATTACTCTTTAAGAATGTTCCTTAATCCCAAATATAATGCATTAAACAATTTTGTTTTTATATTTTTTAATATCTTGCAGACTTTTGCATCAGATAGAGTTTAACTGTAAACTTGATTTTAAAGGAGGTTGAAATCAAATTAGTCATCAGTCGTAGGGTTTTCTTTTGTAAAGCGATATCCTTAATGTCATGTCAGATGTGAGATAATAAGTGAAGCTAATCTTAAGATAACAGACAAAATATGTTAATTGGTACCCATGATTGCACTTAAGATGACAAAAATATCTAAAGATCTATAGCTTTATTCAATATTTAAAAAACTCTCACCAAAATATTTAGTGTGCCTTTTGAGATTGCTTACCATTGTCCGACTTGTGACACAATCAATGCACATCGGAAGTGCAAACTTGAAAACCACACACCTGCAGCTATTTTTGTACAATTAAAGTCATCTGGGCGTAAAATCTAATCATCGTTGTAACGCAAAGGATATATCATATTTCGAGAATTGAAGACAACTGTTACCATATTTATTGAGTTAGGTGCGTTGCAGGTCATGCTCAGAAATGAAAACAGCTGACCTATATATATAAGAAAAGAGAAACTGTGAAAACAGATGTAATCACTGATGTTATCTGCCCGTTATTATTTAAGACGGACCACAGTGATTGCCGTTTGTCAGATTGCATTAATTTTTCAAAATGCAATGGATATCACATCATTTCCTTCCAATACGTCATACTATCAGTTTGTGCAGATTTATAATCGGTGTTTTAAAAAGAGCAACTCCACCCACCCACGCACCCCTCCCCCCAAAGTAAAAAAAAAAAAAAAAAAACCACCAAAAAAAACACCAAAAAACAAAACAAAACAAAACAAAAAGACACACCATTAACTGAATTATTACCTCTTGTACAGGACGGTATGACTTTCAAGAGCACATATTCGAAAGTTTATAGAAAAGGCAGCGATATGTACCAAACGATACATAATCCATAATAAGCGTAAAGCCTTTTCTTAAGATAATCTTTTAGTGAACTCTTACTTCACGCAAAGACAAAAAAAACACAATTCAGTAAAAATAATTTAAAAAAAAGGTAAATGTGTTTTTCAATGCACATCAATTTTGAGTTCTCTTCTCTAGAAAGAAATTATCCAAATAAATTTCTTGATGAAGATCATCCTTTAGCAATATAAAGAAAACCAAGATATCCTAAATGATAATTTGTTCCTCTGTTAAGGTAAGTGAATATTTGATGTAAAATTATACAAATGACTTCATTTATATTGACATTACATTAATATATTTGAATAATATATAATATATATATTCATAAAAATATGTTTTAAGATCGGGGCTTGTCTTTAACATTAAAAGTATTGAAAGGAAGTACATGTACGCCGATTTAAATCTATAAAAAATATACACGTAATCCCTATGTTATTTTTTATCTCGAAAATAAATGTTACTAATTTGCAATTTATTTTATCTTTATACGTGTATATTCATGTTGATGTTAAAATGTAATTTAAAAGGTTCACGATCCATGCAGGAAGATCTATGAATTTCTGTCCTATGATCAAACACTTACTTTTTAAGCGCTAAGCGTACGCAGTACATAAAGCACTTATTGGCATTGCTTTTCAGGGATGTCACTTCCGAATAAGTGCCACCTATAATCATCTAAAATAATCTGATGACTCGATGTCTAATAATAGAATGCAAAGACGTACTCGGCTGCGGTATCGGTGTTAAGGCAAAATAATTCTAATTATTTGCAGCAGCACACAAATTATCACAATACTTTTTTTTTCTTAAACATCAAGTTAAGATAAAAGAGTATTTGTCGGTGCATTAAAAGGTAAAAGAACATACGTAGTTTTGTAAACAGCATGTTGCAATGGGGTTTCATACATAAGTACACGGGCTGTGATGTCGGTAAAAAGGCGAAACAAGTATTCCTTTTAAAGGAATGATCGGCAATAATGATATATTGATAGCTAGAAGCAATCAACATGATCAGTTTGATGTAAAATAATAAAAAAGGACTGTATTTTTACAAAATATAGAATATTTTGAATCTGTACACCATAATTTCATTATTATAAACCGTCAACAAATTTAATTTTGAAATAAATTTGGGAAAAGCCGTTCGTAAACTCCTTGTCTAATTTTATATTCTTAACGTAATTATTAAATGTTAATGTATCTTCTTCAGAATACTCAGAAGGGCTCTTCAAAGAGCATTAACACGCATACAAGAAAGAGTTGTATTAAAATAATTTAATGCGACTGAAAAACATTGAATGCCATCATAACTTGCTATTGAGGTCGCATTATAACGTAACCTTGTTTATAAATCAAGCGGTCTTCCTAGCTACTATTATGCAACATCAATAGATCGAGGTCAGTTCATGGAGCATCTTCTTATGATTGAGGTCAGTTCATCGAGGTCAACTGCATTACTGAATGAATCTTTCGATCGAAATTCTTACGCGAGACAAAATGTGCATTCTTGAATTAACAGGTCGAACTGTATTTTATGTATGTTTGCATCTCTTAAGGTAAATGAATTGAAATAAAACCGAGTAAAATGTTATATAAATACTAAACCAAACTTCAAGTTTTTATAAGAACTACTTATGCAAGCGGAATGTGTGCGCACGTGGAAGCATTTGCCGGATGCCTCATATGGACACAACAGTGATCGGCCGAAGCCGATCACAATAATTCCTAGAACAGAACTGACAATACAAGATGGATAGCATAGTGTTTTATGTATTTTAAAGGTAGTACAAGTACTATTGGGAAATAAGAACAGAATTTCAGACTTTCACATTTTTTGAATATAAAGTCGATCAACAGTAACGCATTTCATAAGGAAATAATCTGCAACTAAGTGTCGGAAGAAAAAAGATTTGTTTCAAGTGTATGATATAGGCATAACAACTTGTCATTTATTTGTTTACATTGCACATGTAGAAGAACTATAGTGTTATGATTTAACGCGAATTCTGACGCCACTCCTTGCATACGACAATGAAACATTATGTTGCATGCAATTTTACACTAGTCAGTCTTTTATTTCATATAAAGTTGGATTGTTTTCTTCTGTTATTGCACTAGTAGTTAACTGTTTTCTGTTTTATAAAACTAGTATTAGAGCTTTAATGAGTTATTACAGAAGTAGCAGTGCTTTTGTAAAAGTTTGAACTTTTGTGTGTTATTGCAGTAGAAGTAATAGTACAAGTAATGCTTTTTTGTAAAAAAAAAAATTCTTATTAAAATTTTGAAATGTACATTCTCAAATCATACAATGTTGTTATAAGTCTGATATACTTCACTATTTTCTTCTTTCAAAATTCATTAAGGTGGTATTCTCATCCTTCCCTATTACAGGGAAAATCTGCTTATTTCTATTCAAACATTTATTTCACTGAAGGAAAACTCCCTACATATTATTAAGTGCATTTCTATAATTCAAATTATATGTTTTAATGGCTCTTTTCTACAGGTATTGCATTAAAACTTGATCAGACTTACAGATTTTATTTTTTTTCCTCCTGAAATAAAAACATAAAATTGCTTATGTGTTCCCAAATATTTCGCAATTATTTCTAATTCTAATATATGTATTCAAAAATTTTATATAGGAGAAAGCTACACCGACACAAATATTTCGGAACTCAGTTCGAAACATTTTAATCTGTTAAAACCGTCTTTTCAACCCATTTCTTCAATTAACTCTTTAGTCGAGTGGCTATAAGATTGTGAAACCCAGATCCTAGAGTTCGATTCTCGCTTTATTCTGTGTTCATGATTGTATTGGCTAGGTAGCCACTAGGTTGTTCAACGATTAGCTAGTTAGCCGCTAGGTACATGTAGACATACCTAGCCTAAAATTGTATGACTAATTATGTCAAATTCAAGATGGCTGCCTTAGTTATCAAGTTGCAACAAACAAACAATTTATATTATTTAATGATTTTTCATTCGTTTGATAAGTTAGTATGAATTTTAACACATACTCGTATATTTCTGCATGAAATTGCCAAATCATGTCGATAAGTTATTCATCTGTTGATAATTTAAACTTCAAATCAATGAACTAGAGGCTAGGCTATCTTATAATTCAATAGACGTAGATATCTATAACCTAGCGGCTATGCACGCATCTCGGTTATTGAACGCAGTCCTGGATATTGTTTGTAGTTTAATTTATACAAAAATGCAAAATTTTGGCTATATGTATGACGTATGTAAACTTTTAAATTCATTCATCATGATACATGTATAATGTAATTAATTTTTGCTCATGTAGGGACAGCTTAGCGTTTCTCAGTACTTTCAGTACTTTGATTTGAGTTGTAAATGGTACATGTCATTTCGTCTTCTACGCGTGAAAACCGTGTAAATATCTTGCTGAAACCAAATTAACACGTTAGATTGATCACTGAACCGTAGCGGAAGAAAATTGAATGTTCACAATTTCACTGACCTAACTACTGTGTACAATGCTTTATAGCGTATTCATTACACTATACTTAAAATGACTAGAAAACTAGCAGCACTCGAAATTAGGGCCGATATAACAAACTTGAATCTACCCTACCTGGGGATACTTCCACATTTAACTTTTCTGGCGAAATGATATTTGAGAAAAGCCTTTAAAAATAATTCACCTTTCATTTCACTGTATAAAAACCCCCCAGAAATGTGAAAAGTTTACAGATGGATGGACGGACCATGTGAGCTAAAAACACGATATCACTTCAGCTGTGTAGCTAATTATTTATACTGTACAAAAATTATTTATGTCTCATACATGCTACATCTCGTGTCGAATGCATAGACTATGTGTCATGCATTTTATCTCTCTAATATATTAAAACCTGTTTCAGTTAAGATATTTCGGAAGGGTCTTCAAACCAGTTTACAGATTTTACGGTAAGAACTTGATTACCTGACGTTTCTTATAATGTATATTTGGTTGAATGAATAATGTTTTACTAGTATTTCGTTTCTTTCTGTATTTATTTCAACTTTCTTTTGATCGCAAACATCCAAATAATTAATAGAGCCAGCGTCCACGTGTACGCTTATCAACAGCTTTGCACATTTATGAATAAAACAAAAAGATTGTGAAACTGACTCACAATTGCCAATTTTACCTTGTCCTTAAAAGTGCAAGCATTGTAACATGTAGAACTAGACAGACTAGATAGACTTAATTTTATCTTTAGATAGAATGGATCTGTAATCTGTATAAATCTGTATTAATTTCTAATCTGTATTAATCTTAATAAGAATAAATATTTTTATTGCTATGTGAACGAATACATAATGAATGAAAAATGCACAATTTAAGGTGACAAATCTAACTAATCATGTTAATCATGTAATGTGTCAAGATAACGACTACATGTAATATAAATTTAAAGTGAATAAGTTGGCTATGTTAAAAATTAGGGCTTTACTTCTTTGCAAAAGGTATTTGTTTTTAGAAATGATTTAAAGACTGAAGAAGAAAAAAATAAATACATGTACGTGAATACATGCAGATTACATGTACATTTGTAAAAAAGCCAAAACAAAGCAAGAAATTAAAATACATATTTAAGTGATGAATATCGATTGGATTATTGTAACAGATGTCAATGTAACAAATAGAAGTTGTGTTTATGTCTACTTCGTAATTGTTTCGTTCTGTAGTATCGTATATACTATATACATGTAGTGTGTTGTTCCATAGTTAAGATGCATAGATTGATATAATGTTTAGATATCCTAAGACTTTACAACAAGAATCTATTATTTCCATCTTTTCTTTCTTCTTTACTTCATTATCCAAACACTAAAAAAGGGCGGGGTGTTAATTACGTGAAAATATATATAGACATAAAGGTGAAGTCAAAAAGAAGGGTAATGTTCTATATCAGATTACACACTTTCCAGGCACGGAGCATCGTTTTTGAAAGTGTGTGGGAGGGGGGGGGGGGGGTCCAGACTGACATGCAAAGAAAAAATAGGGGAAACAACTCCATCTGTATTCACTTTTTAAAATATGTAAAAAGAGAAATGTTCCCTGCGAGAAAAAAGGGGGGACCTCCTTGATGCTACGTGCTTGCTTTCATACACAGTAAATTTAAAAATGGAGGATAAGAAACTTTTGAAGAAATAATAAGGTAAAATCGAAATTAAAATTCAATTTTTATCAGTGGTTAGACTTTCAGATGACCGTTATATTGCATAATTTTACCTCTCTCTCTCTCTCTCTCTCTCTCTCTCTCTCTCTCTCTCTCTCTC
>WFKH01011925.1:24800403-24823642 GCA_016163765.1 Magallana hongkongensis | reverse complement strand
CTCAGATAGTGTAGATTCAAGTTTGTTCAAATCATGGTCCCCTGGGGTAGGGTGGGGCCACAATTAGGGATGAATTTTTACATAGGAATATGTAGAGAGAAAATTTATAAAAATCCTCTTCTCAAAAACTAATTGACCCGAAAAGTTCAAATTGGAGCGGAAGCATCCTCAGATAGTGTAGATTCAAGTTTGTTTAAATCATGGTCCCCGGGGGTAGGGTGGGACCACAATTGGGGATAAATTTTTACATAGGAATATATCGAAAAAATCTTTAAAAATCTTCTTCTCAAAAACTATTAGGCCAGAAAAGCTCAAATTGGAGTGGAAGCATCCTCAGATAGTGTAGATTCAAGTTTGTTAAATCATGGTCCCCGGGGGTAGGGTATGGCCACAATGGGGGATGAATTTTTACATAGGAATATATATAGAGAAAATCTTTAAAAATCTTCTTCTCAAAAACTATTAGGCTTAAAAAGCTCAAATTGGAGTGGAAGCATCCACAGATAGTGGAGATTCAAGTTTGTTAAAATCATGAACCCCAGGGGAAGGGTGTAGCAACAATGGGGGATGAATTTTTACATAGGAATATATCGAGAAAATCTTTAAAAATTCTTCTTAAAAACTGGCCAGAAAAGCTCAAACTTGTGTGGCGGCATCCTCAGATAGTGTAGATTTAAGTTTGTTGAAATCATGGTCCCCGGGGATAGGGCGGGGCCACAATGGGGAGATGAATTTTTACATAGGAATATATCGAGAAAATCTTTAAAAATATTCTCGGAAAGTTTTTAGTCCAAAAAGCAGTAACGTGTGTGAAAGCACGGGTTGTGCAGATTAAAGTTTGATGAAACCATGATTCCCCAGAGAAAAGTGGGGGCCACAAAGAAGGGGGGGGGGGTATATAGGAATAGAGAAAAATCCTACAGGTACAACAACAAAAGGAGCTTGGTATTTACCATAAAAATATGTGGATAAAAATCGGCAGATATTTTAAATTTTTTGAGCAATATCTACTGTACTTACTTTTCAAGATATTTTGATTTTGATACTGCAATGCAAATTCGATCAGAGTTAAGGCTATTGTTCCTCAGGTGAGCGATGTGGCCCCTGGGCCTCTTGTTTAATTATATTACAGACATTGTGTTCTTTTTTAAAGGGAACAGTTTCAATTGTTTAATAAAAGAACGCGGATTTTTACCTTCACTGTGTGCATGTATATGCTTCCACAGAATGTGAAGCAAACCAAACTTTTTAGACGAGTTATTTATTACTGAAATTAAATGTCATCAAATATTATAATATCTCAAAAGCAAGGAGATCATACAATCATTTTAACTCAGGGAATCGTGTGTAGATATGTAATGAGACAAAGTATATTTGTTCATTCATCTGTATTAATACTTTCAATTCCTTTTGAAAGGTGCAAAATTTAGATTCTTAATTTCAAAAAAATATATATACATATCATTTGTATTTGTTTATAAACTAAAAGAAAATTACAACTATTAAGTTTAGTAAATAATTGAAAATCACACAAAAGTGTGGACATTGCATGGTTGTACTATGTTTTGTAAAAGAAACAGAAAGTGAAAGAAGTACCTATTCAAAGAAGGCTGAATGTAGTAATTTTCAGAAAACCATTTATTTGCCAGATTCTAATAATAATCCATGGTCAGCGGTAAAATTACTTGTAGTCTTCTATTTATTAGCATTTGATGATTGGAAAAAGAACGAAACAGCGATCTAGGTAAGTGGTTCAGTCTAGATCTCTATAAGTTTAAAAATCTGCAAATAATTGCTCAGATTTTGTTGTTAGAAATAACTAACTGTATAAACATTTTAGCACAAATTTTTGGTGTATTTTATTCAGTCTATTTAATAATTGATCCAAAAAAAAGGTTATTTTTTCTATATTGAATATTTAACGTTCGCTATTTATGTTGAAGCATAAGAGATAACTACAGAGTGTGATATCATAATGCTAAGTTGTTATGTCAGCTGATGTAAGGAAAAGTGTTTGTATGATATAAATGCATCGATCATTCTCCTTATCAGCTCCTAAAGCAATTGATTATTTGAAGCAATGCATCTCTTAGCATTCCGGTAGTAATACCCCCCCCCCCCCAGCGCAAAATATATTTAAGCATTGAATGATGCTTATTTTTTGGATGTCGTTGGTCCTTTAACACACCAGGCCGTGCAGACAAATTAAATACCGCGCGTTGATGCGGTATGATAATTTGTCTGCACGGCCTGCTGTGTTATGGGACCGACGATATCCAAAAATAAGCATCCAATGCTTATATTCATATTCATATTTATGTTTATGTGTATGAAATATTTGTGTATCATTGCTTTAAAACCATTATATACGCTCTTAGTCAGAGATATGAATAATAGAACGAACAAACATATTAACATGTCATTTGGTTCGCTTCTGCGACTAAAAATATAGTGTCAAGAAAATTTGTCGAGAAAAATCTTTTTTTTTAACGAAAAGATAAGATTTAACGATCATTTTTCATAAGTACATAGAACTCAAATTGGTTATGTAAGTTTGAACGTTTCATTTAATCTTACAATAATAGATATATTCAAAACGCGTGATGACGTTTATACTTGTGCTTATGCGCCGCGACAAGGCTAAGTGTGTTTACAGGAAATTGAACATCGCAGATTTTCAATGCAAACATAAGGGGAAATATACAATGAATGTAAATATATTGACTTGAATGTTCAATATTACATGTAGTTGTCTTTCTTGTCTTTTTTTAGAGGCGCTGTCGTTTTCGTTTTATAAGACCTGCAAGGTTAGTTTTAGGATACATTTATATAAGCTATACAATACTTTATAAAACAAAATACAATTAACTGTGTTTTACTCATACAATATGAAAGAACAAAACTAACATATATTTTTATTTAAAAGAGATGCACCTTGCACACAGCCCAAATGAGATTTTCATGATAAAACATGGTTCCGTTCTCTCGTTAACAATAATTGATAAATAGTACATGTATACATACATGTATTCCCCGTGTGTTTTGTATGAAGGCAAACCAATGCGATAACGAAAGTAAGCAAAGCAAAAGCTGAATTTGTCATTAGTTAGCATTATTAGCCCTGTCTATTTTACCACAGTTGTTAATTATTTGCACGAACACATGTATGTTGAACATACGTTGCAATTTTACCTGTGTACTCACTCAATTTACAAAGAAGCTATCAGAGTTTGATTACAATAAAACAAGTATATTTTCGCTATTTCACGGAAATATTTTTTACATCATTAATATAAAATCAAAATGAGAAAAAAATATGAATTTCTCCAAATATCAAATAATTGCTTTTAAGAATATCGTGTCATGTCTTTGAAATAATGTAATGGAACCAACACCTTGACCGATGCATGGCGTATAGATTATGATCACACAGACATGATAGAGTAAACAACGTTGTTCAAGTCGTTAAAATGACCGACAACTTATTCTATATGATCTATAACTTTGACACTTGGTTCCGCCCCTTTGATGGGAAACCTTCCCATGGGCATGGCTAACTATATTTCGCTTTTTCACGCATTATGACATAAAGTAAGGTCTGCATTTTCTCTAAAAAAGATTTTTTACCTTAGGTAAATTGTATTGTTTATATGAAAAAAATATAGTTACAGAGTAAATATTTCAAGGTCTTTGAAAAGCTACATGACGAAATATAACGTATTGAATGTATTTATTGATTAATAATGAGAAAATATGACTTAACACTTAATGAAAAATACAGTTAATGCAAGCAATCTGGTAATAGCTTATGCTTATTTTATTAAATTTGTCCTGTGTCGAGTATTATGGTTTGTAATAATGGGCATTGTGTTTGCAGAAAATTGCCACATATTGTAAGTTCGGTCAGGATTTTCTGTTTTCAAGGCGATTAGTTGACATCTGGTACATGTACAAAAGTAACGAATGCAATTGTTTTAGTACGGCATTCTATAGCACAATCCTAACTTTACGACCGGCTTATACTTGTATAAATCAATGAATAAGACTATAAGTGTAACTTCATTATTAAAAGCAATGTCTACCATATGGTAAATTGTTATTTTACAAAGTCGAGACTCTACCTTCTATCAACACGTGGCGATGTTTATCAAATTTATGAATGAGTCGCAAAGCATGACGGTCTACTACGTGTTTACTATATAACAGCGCCACGTATGTCATTGTGTAATCGATATTTACTAGGGTTGGATAATCTGTACAACCTTTTAATTCTTCACTTTATAATCAAAAATACAATTACAATAGGGATTAATAAAATCACTTTTATCTCCAGATTATCAATCAAAACTCGACATTTTATGTATAATCTAAATTGAATGTTGCTGGAGTTTAGATAAAATGCTTCACTGCAACATATTCCTGAATTCATGGCTATACATGTAACAGTATGCAATATTTAGGTCAACATAATTCCTAGTAAAGAATACTTTTCGAAATTCGCCAGTTCTCGGAAACAAATATCAAATATTAATTTGATAGTCTAATCGTAAAACAAATACACGTTTGTGAAAATAGTATTCTAGAAGTACATATAAATTGATAATGATATAGGTTGGTGAACCTTCGTATGAACATATATGTATATACATGTAGTATAATGCTATTCACATTAAAGTATTCCTCGCAGAACGACACGAACATTTTTTAAGCTAAAAGAAGTTGATAAATTTGATTTCATCAAACCTAATAACAAAGTGATAAATAAATGATATGAAAATATGTGATTTTTTCCCATGAAAATATACGTGTATGTGTGAAAAAATAAATTTCACGCTATTAACCTATGTTAATAAATATAGAGAAAGAATGTATTTCTGATGATTGCGGTGAATATTACATACCAAATGTCCCCCATAATTTGTTACGGAAACGCGTGGCAATGTTTACGTCTCTAATCCATAAATAAGTCGCAAACCGTGATGGTCTACACATATTTATATCGTGTGTCCGATTTAACAGTGCCACATTCATGAAGTTTTCATGATCCATCATTATTTTTGCATGTATGAATCGCTGGGAATTTCAATATATCATACTAACATTGAATATTTAGATGACATAAAATAATGAAGTAATTCTACATTATTTCAAGGTTCTAAATATATGAAAAGCAGCTATAAAATATTATTTCTACTTGAGAAACCTTGCACTTCATTTACGCCAGTAATATTCCACGTAAATTTCCATTGAAAAAAACCATGATTATAAGATTCAGATAACCACATAAAAACGCTACATAAACAAATCTTACTGATATCCATCCAATGGCTACATGTACTATGTCTTCATTAGTAAGATTTTGATTTCTTTTTAAAATTCAGACATTTGGCAATCCTTATAAATATCTGTAATGTTTCCCTGATTTTGAGTTGATACATGTAAAACATCTTAATTATAATAAACCAATTGTTATTGGGTTATCCTAGCCGTTAAAAACAAACATAAATGGGGTAGCGAACATGTTTAAGGTGTTTATACATGTGTACATGTATTACATGTTCAAACCGCGACCAAAATCAGAAAATACATGTATACATATCTTTGGACCCTGAACCTTTACATATACGTGTGAAGTTCCCAATGTTCTCAATTATTTTGTGCAATTCAGGCAACTTCTATTTACTGAAGATTTTCTCAGAGATTAACAGTTCAAATAATTCACAATTAAATGTCAACAAACTTGATAGATTGTTTGACTGATATTCAATTACTTTACTAAGAAATTCTAAGAAAGGATAATATTTCACATGAATTAAATTAATGATCCATGACGTTAAAGTAGAAAATCAATTGAGTCCCTCATAGATTTTCTTTAATTACAACCCCCTCCTCAATTTTGATTTGAAAAGAGTTATTTTTTGTCCAGTTATTACAATAGAATTTTATTGATAGGTTTTTCTCAACTTTTTTCAGAAACGCTGTTTAAAGCTGAATTTAGCTCTAAAATTTGTGTTTCATGACAACTTTCTATATTTCTGATCGAGAATGATCCCGCAAAATAAGAATACTATAATAAACACGTAGGATAAAAACATACCCCCTCGTAAGACTATAGATTTCAGGATAAAAATGGACTTAATCCTACCTGTTAGCTCTTTACTTAGTTATTTACCTATTGATATCGATCCTATAAAATCCTGATAAAAAAAGACGACAGTGAGATATGCATAGTTTCTACTATTTAAGATGTGTCATCTGATTTTCTTTCCGGCAGATATGACTATACGGGTTTTCATCTTCATCATAGAGTAGTCAATTGTTCCATGCAACAGCATGAACTTTCAACCCTTTGTCACATTGTTTTTGTTTTAAACCCGGTGTTTTCTATTCGGTACTAAAAGGTAAACAAAATATGGCTTTAGCATTTTTGAAATAATAGCAAATACTTGTGAGCCCTACACACAGACAAAATGATAGACGGACAGACAGTCAACAGACGGACAGACAGACCCAAATCAATATTCCCCACTTCCAGTGAACGCGGAGACAATATTTATTTCAATAGTAGTTGTGTTTCAATAGTGGCTACAAAGTGATATTTATAACGAATTTCATTCCCAACTACTATTGAAATTATCATTGTAATAATGGTTGTATTTCAATAGTGGTTGCAAAGTGATTCTTATAATGAAATACATTCACAACCACAATTGAAATAATTTATTTCAATAGTGGTTGTATTTAAAACAGAGATCTCTATCTTGTTTATTAATCGAAGTCTGAAATTCAAACTTTGGTTGACCATAATACCTCTAAAAAGCACTGTAAAAAGGAGTAACTGTTGTAAAAATTACAGTAGATTTAATAAAAATATCAAAACAAGTAACTAGCTAAGGATCTTTTTAACCCGAAGAAAATGAAGGGTTTAAAACTGTGCCGGATAATTATACCAGTGCCAAGGTGTCATTTTTGCACCCGTCTAAGCTGCATATATCGAAAAATTCAAATATGCCATATGATAGACCATTGCTTAAAGAGTTAACAACCACCTTTGTTATCATTGTATCTCACCTGTCAGGTAAGATATTAACCTTTCAAAAATAAATTCCTTCAGAAAAAAACAATCCAATAGGAAAAACAATATTCCTATTTAAAATTTAAAATTTCCTATCGGAATACAAGAACTTCCTGTAGGAATTTTAATTCCGATAGGATTTGATAAAATCCGATAGGAAAACTTAATATCCTATAAGAAAACTACTTGTCTGAATCAAATTTCTACAGGAAATACCATTCTCCTATAGGAAATATAATTCCTATAGGATTTATAGAAAATCCTATAGGATTGTCAATATTTCCTGTAGGAGAATCATTTCTCCTGTGGTAATTATCATTTTCCTATGGGATATTAATTCTTAAAGGTAGATATCTCACCTGTCAGGTAAAACACACTTAAAACAAAAGTGGTTATTAACTCTCTAGACAATGGTCTATCATTTGGTATATATGGATTTTTCCGAAACTGCATCTTAAGCGGGTGCAAAAATGCCACCTTGGCACTGGCATAATTATCCGGCACAGTGTTGTTTCATTAATCATTTTTACCTTAATTTTAATTTGTTTACTTTTTCTGTTCCAAAAATGTCATTAAAATATTGAACTTTCAAACCAGATCGCCGTCTTCAAAAGAAAACTATAAGTAAACCAAGTATAAGTTGATGAATTACGAAACCGGAAAATAAAGTCTGTTAAGAAAAAGATGTCATTCAGCTTTTCAAAATGGCGACGGCGAAGAACATCATTGGAATTCAACTAAAAACAACCAGCTTTTAGGACATGCACAGAGAGTGTGAAGACGGACGGACCAAACAGTTGAAATGACATCCTCAAGAAACCCTTCGAATGAATCACTGGACACAGAATCAAGGTTGGAATTACTATTACAACAAAGAATATCTTTCGTGTTCATTCAAAAAACAAGTACTAGTATTAATTGCATATGAATTGATAGCATAAAAAGGTTAACTTAACAAGATTCACATTAAACGCTCTCAAAATGATGCTAATAGGTAGAATAAAAATAAAGTGAAGCACTGGCGAGCAAAGCGAGCTATATAAACAAATGCGCAAGAAAAAACGTGTTAAAAATCACAATTGTGAAGAATAAAGAATACTGAATCCTGGAAATCCCTCTAAGTAGTCAACCGCCAAAAATAGCTGACCAATTACTGAGAATTCATGATTATGTGACGATTATTAACTTGTCTTGACTGTCATACAAGATTAAAAAAATCCAAGAGATTTCCAGTTGGCTTTTATTTACCTTGTATTTTGTAGAGAAATAAATTGAAGAAAGGTTATGTATGACGTCATAGAGATTAACCTATTTTTTCGCGTTAAAATGTACAGGTGCATCAATACTCGGCACTTCTTTGACAATATTCCTTTTCCAGAAGAAGGCGACAAGTTTTATTCACATCATTTTATAAATGATAAAATTAGCCATGGTACAAGATTTATATTTATGTAAATAAATAATACAAAAATACATAATTATTAACTCGTATGACATGTGAAGACATATAATCAAGGAAAAATTGAGTTTGAATTTAACTCCATCCTTCGAATAACTAAAAATGATGAAATATTAATTGGTTGATCTAAAGATAAATCAATCAAGCTGAAACAAGTTAAATAAAACAATAGAAACTATTCAATTAATTTTAGATTTACCGGAAGTTTTGAAGAATTTGTTCAGAAGGAAATATTATGCCAAAGAAAGTACAATGTCCCATCAACCGATCATCCTTTTTGTCATTCTATGAATATGGAGTTAATCAGACTAAGGTCTTTCCATAGTTTTCCCTCCTCAAAAGCTGTTTCTACGATGCGACTAGCTCGCCAAGGGTTTTATTATTCTATGGAGTATGACGTCACAATCTGTTTTGCTTGTGGCTATCGAAAACGAGACTGGAGGTCTGATGATATCATTGAAGTCGTTCATCGTAACATGTCTCCTGACTGCCCCCTTCTGTCGTCAGAGCCGACTAGTAACATCCAAATTGGAAATGACCAAAGGAATGGGCATTGTATAAACGAACTTGAGCAACAAATTATCGATAGTGGTAACGATTTATCTAGCAATAGCAATAGACTACCATTATGTTTATCTTCAGACAGTGTTTCGTCTGGAAACAAAATAAATAAAGAACCAAATACTGATAGTAAAGACAAAAAACCTGACGAACAAGCTCTCGCGTCACATAAGAAGGCAAACAACCTGTTGACTAAAACAACAATACACCAGGATAAGATAAATGCATTCATTCGAAACTTGGATCCATTAGGTATTAATTTTGATCGTCCGAAATATCCATCTTACTCCATGCTGACTGTCAGAGTGAGTTCCTTTGCGGATTGGCCATCTAGTCTAACACAGACTCCGAGAGATTTGGCAGTAGCAGGGTTTCTGTATGCAGGTTACGGGGATTACACCCGTTGTTTCTTTTGTGGGGGAGGATTACGTAATTGGGAGGCTGGAGACGATCCATGGACAGAACACGCCCGATGGTTTCCGAAGTGTGCCTTTGTGAGACAGAACAAAGGAGATGAGTTTGTTGCCCTGGTTCAAATTCAGCATCAAGAACTGGTACTTGTTAAATTCCTTGACATAAAATGTAAGTATATTACCAGGTATTTTCAAAGTTGATTTTTAACAACATACATGTCAAATTAAATTTCAGGAATCTAGGGGAACAGCTAACGAACACCAGGTTGGAGACCAGGCAGGTGGACCCGAAAACTTAATCTCTGAACGTTCATCAGAGCCAAATGTTTCTAGTCTTCCAGCTTTTCAAAGTGTTCTAGAAATGGGGTATCCATCTCATGTTATACAACAAGCTTTCGACTTTCTTAAAAACAAAAAAGGTCAGGGAAATATAAAGAAAACTTCTTCTTATCTTTTCTTTGCGCAAATTTTTATTTGAAGTCAAACACAATCCCCCACCCCGATTTCTATTTTCAGAGTGCATAAACATCATGGCTGAGGATGTAATGGGGGTCATATTCTCTGGAGACGACATACCACCACCGTCTGCTGCGAAAACGTCGATAAAGGTCAAGGACATTACTTCAAGGTCAAACGAAGAAAGTGTAAATGTTCATGAACAGCAAACGAATTCTACTTCAATGGCAGTTACAAAAGAATCTGAGGAAGCAGGTACAAATGTTGTCTTATAATACCTTTGAGATTTGCAGTCTTTGCCTTATTTAAGGAATAAGGAATCATTCTTTTTGTATTATGAGGTGATAATTTCGGTCGGGGCGTGATCAAATACAATAAAGCCCGAAGGGCTTTATGATAGATTTGATCACGCCCCGACCGAAATTATCACCTCATAATATTCAAAGAATGATTCCTTATTACTTATATTTATATAATTTTCAGCAGTTGTACGATTAAATATTATAATATTAATTATGCAACCCGATTGCGCCCCCAACAACACGTCATTTGAATTTATTGGGCTGTATAGTACAAAATCGATTCGTAGTGTTATCACGACAGAGACACTGGAAAATGTAAATACATGTATATTTAAGTAAAACTTAAATGATATATAATCAGTACACTTATAAGGGGCGATTAAAATCTTCGCGGAACTTTGAATAAAATCATGAATAATACTTCAGCAATTGTTAATCTACTTGTATTTATATGTTTATCCCTTAATGGACAAATTACTAATTAAATTATTCGCTATCTTTTTAATTTCTCTCTTTCTTACAGACACTCTCTCGTTGATCGAGGAGAACAGACAACTAAAGGGCCTCAGGATGTGCAAGATCTGTATAGAGAAGGACGCCTCCATCGCCATGTTGCCGTGCGGACATCTTTGTTGTTGTACGGACTGTGCTCCCGCCATGAGGAAGTGTCCAATATGTCGGCAATTTGTGAAAGGCACAGTCCGTACTTGGCTAGCATGACTAACTTCTTTGTTCAAAAATTTGAAAAAAAATAAGTTATCTTTACCTTTGACTGTTATTTCTTTTTTATTGATATAAATTTTGTCACAATTTTAAAAGAACACAAAAACTATGTGCCTAGTGCATTGTCCAAAGATTTCAACCAAGTGAAGAACACTGAATAATGTGATTTGCACGTTAATGCCCTCTGTGTTCAAGTAAATGATAGGTTTTCTTAATAAAAAAACATATGTTAGTGATTAAGGGTATAATTATTGACATGTAAATACCATTCGACCTTTATAGGTAAACTTTTATTAAACATAAATACTGTTGATTCCTGAGCACAAGAACTTCATTCAGCGATCCTGACGTTTGTATGAAAACGCAAGAATAAAGTATCGCAAGCACTAAACTTTTGTATTGATTCTATATACAGTAAACAACTACAATATACATGTATTTACAGTAAACCGTATTAAAACGTTTATTGGCTATTGAGCTATTGAATCAATACAAGATTTGCGTTAACGCAGAACACGCTAAATTGCCCTGAATACAAAGGCAGGTCCATTATGAATGCGCCTCGCAATCATTACATTTATTTTGATCAGAATTTTTAAATCATCCTAAAATATCTGGAAAACAAATGTGTATGTGTCTGAGAGACAACATCATAAACTGATTATTCAAGACCTTTTTTAAAATATTATTTCAAATATCAAAACGTTTACCTAAAACGTATGCTATAATTCATATATTTTGACTTAACAAGGAAAACTTAACTTACTTAACTTTGTGCAATTTGAGCTTAAACGAGATACATGAAGTTAAGGAATATTTGTTGTGAAACCTTGTTGTAAATTCTAATTTTATTAAGGAAACAGAAAATACCTCGAAAAGGAATGGTAAAGTACACCATTGTAACACTATACATATTACAAAAAGGAAATATTCCTCTTTTGTAATACGCCTGTATTACGATAAAAAACCTGATTTTTTCCTTATGCTCGTGTTTCTGATCTTGGTCGAGGACACTATTATCGGTCGTGGTCCCCCGAAGTATTAGCTTTCCAAACAGCTTGCCTAAATAAACAAATCTTTTCCATTGGAAGCATGTATCAATCACTTTATAAGAAATAAATCTTAATTTTCGCTGCTGTTTATAAATTCATAAACGAAACGTGCAGATTCATGAGGTAATAGGTCTTTTTCTTTGATTTTAGTCCATATATATTATTTGCAATTAAATTATTTTATTATATCCTCCACCGTTCCATTTCTTTTTACTTGAAATATTTTGCTTCTGTTGTTTATTACATCCCATATGACATTAATTTTCTTAGTTGTTGACACATAGAACATGCATCGTGTCATCTTATAAATTAAAAATATTGATATTGCTAGCTCCCATTGCCTGCCCTATCTGAAAAATGCAACTTTCAAACCTTAGATATGCCTGACGCCATGACGCCAGGCAATTATTAATGTGATAATGATTAGAAGACACATGACGCAATAATTGTAGATTTGGTCACAAACCATCTCGACATCACATTAAAATGTAACTCTGGCAATAAAATACTATTTCCTATAGTGGTCAAACTTTTTGATTCTAACGTCTGTCTGCCATTATCAGATTTCCAAATTCTCTAAATGAATTAAGACATATAATTCCCGTTAGATATTACAAAAAGCAAATTTTTGATATGACGTAGCGAGTATCCCAGAACTTAGACGTCAAAATATCTGGTGTGCATATTTAGTATACAAGTCAACCAGAAAATGATTTGATGTGCATTTTCATATTTTCGTTAAGTATAAAACAGTTTAAACACTTCGAAATGATGCTCTTAAGTGTTTTCATTTGCTCTCGTATAAATTGCAATATGACTGTGAACTTGTACGTATGATAAGCATTAAGGAAGATTCCGATAAAAGTAGAGTGGTTTAGGTTTTTGTTGTACAGAAAAACAATTCTTAACTTATATGACACTCAACAATATTTGTTTATAGTCAAAACAAATGACACAATGTTGCCTTAAAATAGAAAAAAAATGTATTTAATATTTTATAGTTTATGCTTAAAAATAAGGGTAACAATTTATGGTTTCTGCATTTTTTGGTTACTTTTGACTAAGCGTTTGATCATCCTTCATAAGGCAAAACAACTTGTGTAGTTTTTTGTGACCTGTCTAAGGCTTTCGATCGAGTATGGCACAAGGGATTGTTATTTAAGCTTCAAACGTATGGAATCAAGGGTATTTGTTGAGATGGTTTCAAAGCTACTTAGTTAATTGGACACAGAGAGTTGTGTATCGTGATTCATATTCGTCTGTTAATACATTATATGCAGGGGTTCCTCAGGGATCTGTATTAGGACCTCTTTTGTTTTTGATATATGTGAATGATGTAGCTAATAATATGCTTACTTTTTGTAGACTATTTGCTGATGATAATAGTTTACAAGATTCTTCGGAAAATTTAAAAATTATAGAAAACAACATAATTAAGGATCTTTTAGAATTAGATAATTGGTCTAAAAAGTGGCTCCTTAAATTTAATCCGACAAAAACAAAAGCTATGTATTTTAACACAAAAAATGTTTTTAAATATCCATCACTAAATTTTCAAAATTGTAACATAGAGTTTGTGTCTAGCCATAAACACTTAGGAATAACTTTTTCCGAAAATCTCAGATGGACAGCATATATTGATAATATAATAGCAAGGGCACACAAAAAATTAAATTTAATGAAAAAACTGAAATATAAATTAAATCGTAAATCTTTATCGCTTATGTACACATCCTTCATTAGGCCACATTTGGAATATGCTTCAGAAGTTTGGGGAGGATGTTCTCTTGCAGACACAGAAAAGCTTGAACAAGTACAACTAACTGCTGCTAGAATTGTTACTGGTTTATTAATATTTGCTTCCAGAGACTCGCTCTACTTAGAAACAGGTTGGAATTCTTTAAGTACAAGACGTAAAATAGCTAGACTAAAAACAATGTTCAAGGTAGATAAAAATATAATTCCTTCTTACATTAAGGAATGTTTTCCAGATAAGCGGTGTAATTTGTCTAATTATACGATGAGAAATTCTCAGAACTATTCCTTACCGAAATGTCGATTGCAAGTGTACAAATCTTCTTTAATTCCAACAGTCATTGGGGAATGGAACTCCCTACCTCTGCATATTAGGGAGGTTAATTCACTTTCAACCTTCATCAATTCAATCACTTCAGATAAAGATATTTTAAATATAAATAAATCTCCGCCATCATACTTCTCTTTTGGTTCTATAATATAATCCATACTAAACTACGTCATAATTGCATACTTAATTGTGACTTATTTCGATATAATATCATTGATAGCCCTTCATGTACATGTGGAAAAGTTGAAGACACTTATCATTATTTTTTCTCTTGTACTACATGTAAGTATGCACGCGCCAGGGACGAGCTTTTTAATAATGTTTTTAAGATTCGAAATTTGAATATAGTCAACACACATGTGTTGCTCTTGGGCGATGTTACATTTAGTGATAGTGTTAATGAAACTTTGTTCTCTATGGTTCACCTTTTCATAAAAAAATCTGAACGTTTTTCGTAATGTACTACACTTTATATATTTATATCTATTTTATAGTGCCATAAGCAACTTTAGTAATGTATGTGATATATTTTGCATCTGTTTTAAATATGTGACCTTTTACTATGCTTTATACTAAGTTTTTTAATAATTTTGTAGGGAGAGGGCTTAATAAGTTATAGAACTTGTGCCCAATCCCATTGTGTAAATATACAATAAAATATGTTCAAATCATCCTTCATAAAAAGGTAAATCATCCTGATAAAATTTCAAAGGATGATTTTTAATCGGTTGACTGTATCAAACTTGGATCACAATTTAGACAGTATGTGCAACATTGATTTGACGGGTATTGATACCATGATATTATAATCTGGTCTTTCTCCATTAACCGAGCTGTCGTTGGTGGTTATTATATTTCATTGTTGGTAGCAAAAATCTTACGGATAGTGTTCCTAGCTAGGTGGTCAATTTAAAAATTGGAAATCAATTAAAAAAAAAAATTTGGACTAATTAATATTTCAATTTAATTTTTTTACTCTTCGTCTATGAAGGGTTACATAGTTACGATATACTACTGAATATAACAACTGTAGGTACTTGAATAATTTATTTTTAAAGCCTTGCTATGTTTATATGGCAAGGACATTTGCTCGCCGGTCACATTTTTTTTTCAAGCTCAAATACAAACAAAATATTCCAGTTATATTGATTAACACTTTATTATTGTTTTAAACTACACGCATATATATATATATATATATGGTTTTTTTATTACAGACACATACAGTTTAAAACAGATATTACATAATTAAAGAATATTTTGTGGAGAAGTCTTCCGGAATGGATTATCTATTTAACGAATATTTTGATTGCGTTTGATAAAGGAAATTTGAGTTTTACTTAAAATGCCTTCTAAATAACATGTATATTGATTTTACAATTTTTTGTCTTACGAGTTATCACACTTTTGAATGTGTCTTATTAAGACTCGGTGAATGCTATAATTGGTCACATACATGTAGTGTCGGTGTCATCATTTAACCAATGAAATTAAACGCAGAAATTCTAGTGACTCTCTTTGTTAAGAAACACGCGCTGATTAACTTTTTCCGGACGCTACACTGGTAACATTTTCGAATACCGATTATGTTCCTCCGGACCATATGCATGTATTACAAAATATATAATGTAGTGTAATATTACGTACTGTGTTACAATGTAATGTAACAATCCCACTCAGGCTGGTGGCAAAGAGCAACATATACATGTACCATGTCTTGGTTTGTTTATTTAGTATGTATCGAAACATCAAGGTGATGGTTTTGCGTCAAACAAATAACATAAGTTATAGCTTCTTCATACGGAAATCAATTATAGATAAATATCTTACTACATACTTCTTTGACTTATTCAACATTGATTTTTTTTTCGGGAATCCCCCCCCCCCCCCCAAAAAAAAAAATGGTCAGAAGGTATTATAATTCCGATTTAAAAAAAAAAAAGATGTTAAGGACTGTAATAATTAAAGAGGTATCACATTGAAATTTATTTATCCAAAATATTTACATTTCTACTGAGTTAGAAATAATAAAATTAGCATCAGAGATACAGTGTAATTTAGGATGCTCAGTTTGGGTTTTTACTGGGTATAGTACAACGGATGCAGTTTTTATGTTCAGTCGAAGTATTACAAAAGGGAAAATGCGGTTTTGTAGATAATCAAAAGGCTTTTGACAAAATTGATAGAAATTTTATCTCAAAATAATATTCTCGATTCAAGGAATATAGTATCATTAATTATAACAGTTTAACTGAATATTATGTTTATTTTCGTCTATTCCAGCGATTACGGCATGCCTTTTCCCCGCATCAAGCTTTTGCCATATAAGGTCATGTCAGAATTCGACAAACCTGTAAACCTTACATTTGTTTATTTGTAACATGTCAGATATGTTATATCTGATAATAAAGATACAAATGCAGAAACTATAATTAAAAACGTGCAAAGCTGAAGGTTAAATTAACTAACAAAAAAATTAAGCTGCAAAATGTCCTTAATACAAAGGAATAGAGACAAATCGGGAAGTGTTTATGCCAGGGTTTTTATAGGTTATACGATCAGAATTTCATAAATTCATACCCAGGCTCACATACCAACACCATGCGGGGTTCTAGAAGGGGTGGGGGGGTGGGTTGGTAAATTTGTAGAAATATCGCAAATATGCCTCGGACCCCCCCCCCCCCCCCCCCCCCCGGCAAACACAATTATCCTCCGGAACCCCCTAGAAACATTTTCTGGATTCGCGCATGAAGACGATTGAATATTCGAACTTATAAGATTACAGGCCTGGAATTTTGAACAAGAATACTAGTACCCTCCATACTTTTTATTATTTGCAACTTTTTCTTCGTTCGTTGAATTTTGCTTTCTTTTTGTATAATACATGGGAATATTATTGTTTTCATGTGCCAGTTAATATAAGAAAGATAAGAAAAAATGATAACGCTTACAGTAATAGGAAGTTTAGTACATTTGGTCAAAACTATGAAACTATTATAAAATGAGAGAGAGAGAGAGAGAGAGAGAGAGAGAGAGAGGAGAGAGAGGTGGATTTTCAAAAAAAAAATTACCAGTCAAGTGGACTTGTGATTTGATGAAAGTTACCGGTTTGAACAAATATTCACAATTCTATATTTGGCTTTCAAACAAAAGATTCAGAGCAGTATTTAAAATGACCGATTCATAAATAGTCCAAGATAAAATTTCTCCCGAATCTCCACTCTTAACCTTTAATTTCTTTTCATTGAAAACGTAAGCATAGCTTGATTGTATAAAAATAATAACAATAAAAATTTACGAAAAAAAAATATTTTAGGTTTTTAAATACTTGTTATCATTTTCTATTAATGAAATTAAAACAGTTTTTCAATGAACAATAAATGGGAAATCAAAGATGTAAAATAAATAGCTATCTGAGTCCTTATCGTAAGTATCTCATCTTAAAATTCGCTAAGTAAGATCTTGCCAAGTGTAAATCGATTTGTTATATCCAATTAAGGTGTTTGCAAACATTTAAATCCTGCTTGTAAAGATGTTAATAGCTTCTTCATTTGGTAGTTTTTATATTACCAGTCATTTTGACCGATTAGATAAGAAAAATTACATTACATTTGAAATATTTGCCAGTTTTGAGAGAGAGAGTATGGAGTAAATTGAACTAAATAGTGGATTAAAAATCCTCAATTTCAATATGTATTTAAACATTTACTGCAGTAGGCATAAAATACATTTCGACAGGTACGATGTGTGAACTTTGAACTGATTTAACTATTTTTATCCTACATATTTACATCTAGATAAATGTAAATAAACAATTCAAAGGCATGAATCTTAAACTAATAGTATTTAAATTTCCTACAACATATGTGTATGTACACGATTTCAGTTCTTTGAAAAATTAAATATACAGCCGGTAGAGCTACATGACTGTAATTTGCAAGTGATAGCTCCATACCAAGCATGCATTTATTTCACGTTTTTCTCTGGGTCCAATTACCTTGACTTATAAGAAAATCACGATGAGCAGCTAATTGTTAACATATTTGAAAAATTGATGTACAACCATCCTTGTCAAATTATACCATGTATTACTTGTTATCATATATTCGACATCTTTAATTAGTACATGTAAAATATCTAAAGTTGCTAGGCTACGGAGACGCGGAAGAAGATTGTGCATGCAATAAAACAAGATTTTCGGACGTATAGTTAGTCTTCCTTTCATGTTTAATATTGTTTATTACACATACTTTTTATACTTCAATTTTTATTCGCATTTTGAATATGGTTTATACTTATCCAATTTATATATCTAATGTTATTATTGATACAAAATAAATTGACGTTTTTAGAATACGGCTTTTTAAAAAATAAACATGGTCCGCACAATATCACCATCACGATTTTTTGCATACACCTCAAGATAGGTAAGTTCTTTAATGTGACAAAATTTGGCGATGGTGATTTTATGCGGACCTATCCAAATTTGCAAAACATTCACAGCATTTCATGCATTTTTCCGGAAATATGCATTCCCACGGCATTTTATCGCAATTTATTTAGCATATTCACCTGTGGAATCACAAGTTCTTATACGTTTTTGAAAACAAGTAAAACCAGAAAGTATTTATAAATGCACAAATATATGTTCCGACAACTTTGAAATTTTACCCTATCCGAGGGCCAAAATAAGCCACAAGTGAACCAAGTTCTTTCAGGTCTTTACCATGAACGGAAGTTACCTATTTTAAATGATAAAAGGCTTAATTACACAAAAATCAAATGAACACCATTCAAATGTAGGTTTCAAAATTATCAAAAAACGCTGTATCTCAATTTTTTTCTGCCTTGAGTAATTCATGGATATGATTTATATTATTTTCTTAAGATACCGGATTAAGATTAACTTTTACACAATATTAAGCCATTATTTTGTGTATTTGAGAACATATTTCAAAGAATTATTTTCACAGGTGTTTCGTACTAACTTTATGAAGCAAGCATTTAATTGAGTTTTGATCCAGTGTTTAGCAATGAAAAGTCATATTTAATGACATTATTTAACCGGATCATTAATTGAAAGAAAAAATAAACATTTAGAGAAAAGGAATAGTGTAGTACATTGGGTAATAAAAGGTAATGGTCATCTATATAGAATGTTCTATCGTGAAAATGACAGATGTCCTACGGACCCGGTTTAACGATAGAATTCGTCCCCTATACTTGCTTCGTAGCAAATAAAAAAAATCGCATTGTATGTCAGTTAAATTTTAATATGATTGATCTCAAATACCCACAATGTTGCTCTTTTATAATCCCATTTTTCCCCACATCAACTGTGTTTGCAACGAAATCACTGCCACTTTTGACATCACGTTTGAAAATTCGGTGTTTACGGTCGGCATGTTAATGATAAAATCCAAAACATTTCGAGTGCGATTTCCGACAAAATGGCAGGCAAATTCAAACGTGTATATTAACAAAATGCCTTGTTACGACTCATGAAATGGATATTTTGTAGACTTATCTACATATGCATGTTCAAAAAGGTTTGTAATGAAAAAAAAATGTGTTTTTCCTCTGCAGATTATTTTTAACAGACTTAAAATCGACGCGAAGCAGATCCGCTTTGCGGCTGCTACATTGCAAGTATAAATTATGGGAAGAAGAACTGCGAACGCTAACGCCCGTTTTCCGCCTACATTTTACATCCAAATATTCCGGGATTTCTGTCAGATATTCAAAAACAAAGTTATCTACTAAAAAGTATAATCAATTCCTAATTGATTTATATCAAAATAAAATTTGCATTAAAATAATTAATTTTTAAACAAACGTTTTGCTTACGGGGGGGTCTAGAAATTTCTTCATTGAAATCGGTCTCTATGAGTGAGGAAAATATTATTTAGCGGCCGATATGTGTATAAAAACTTTAAAATCACATGTTTACGTTGGATATTAAAGTAAATATTCATTTTAATTCATATTTGTTAATTATTTTTTGAAACGTTACAAAGCAAAATGCTTTTTTTTTTTTGGAACTGCTTGTTTACAATTTAACTGGGCATGTCACACAAAAGGAGAATCACGTGACTCTATACAGAACTCTGTAATATTCATTACGGCTGACAAGTGTGTTCTCTGTAGTTATAACACTAAAAAGACACAAAAAGCATACAAAGGGCGAAGAAATGTAAATAATGATGGTTTTTTTTATGGCCAAGAAAAGAACTAGAAAGAATGGGTATCAGATTTTCAAAAAACAGCGTAGCTTGCATGAAATGTATTTCTTCTACCAAACGACATCACGAGGCAATTCCAGGTCAAGGTATGGATGAACAGATTAGACATAATTCTAATGAAGCCGATACGTGTTCGGGTGGTAGTTCTTGTTGCAAAGTTACCGTTTTAGAGGGGTTTACTTCCCTTGCTAATCAACACACACGTTGCGTTGTTTGTCGTCGTCCAATAAAAACTGGTTGTAAAACTATTTCAAGATCATTACAAGTCGATTTTCTTCTTATGTATAAAACGTATGCACCTAAAGGTGTTCGATTATTCAATGAACATATCGAAAACTCAAATCTTAAAAGTGGTCTTGAATTATCATCAAACAGTCAGCCACCCACACTTGGGCATAATAATGACGAAGACATGCTGTTAATGTTAATTGAAATAAAAAATTGAAAGTCTCATTTATCGTCAGAACTTCTAACCAATGAAGAGTGCAAGATATGGACTGGCTGGAGTAGAGAGAATACAGATGCTATGACGTATTATGTCAATTGCCGCTATACTGTTGCCCGATCTAAATGTTTGGCATTGTTGATATTTTGGGTCAAACTAAAAACAAACCTGTCTTTTTCGCAAATAGCTCCACTTTTTGATCTTGGTAGTGGTGACAGTGGTCGAATGGTAGCTTCAAGAGCTTTTCAAATGGTAACGGAAGAACTGTCCGCAAATTTTGTACCTTTTCATCTTTGTGTGTCACATATCTTGCGTAATGATGCATTAGCTCACATGACAGAAGTTGCTAAAGTTTTTTTTATGGCGAAGACAAACTTGCTACCGTGTGGGATGGTACATATTATTATATTCAAGAAAATTCTCAATATGACTTCTCAAGAAAAACTTATTCTGCTCACAAACATCGCCCCTTGGTCAAATTCATGTCTATTGCAATGCCTGATGGTTATGTATTGGAATCTCTTGGTCCATACCAAAGCGATGGCAAGCATAATGATTCTGCACTAACTCGTCATATCATCGACACACATAAACAATTGACAGAGTTTCTTCAGGATGGAGATGTCTGGGTAGTTGATAGGGGTTTTAGAGATGTGTTAGATGCTTTTATTATATCTCTACTTATTTCTCACTATATAAAAGTAATTCGATATATTTCGCTGATTCCATGAAAATCGCCGTAAGCAGACTTATTTCCTGCAAAACAGACTGATTCCTTGCTAAAAGGTGCGTCAGTTCGATGAACTGATACACACCTATTCGGAACACTTAGTAATTTCTGTTCACCAAAGGAAAAGTTTCGAAATATTCCGAATAAAATCATGAATATTCTTAACCATATGATATAATTCTAGTTGAACAACGTCCTTTTTGATTGGCTATACTTATTCATCTTTATCGTAAAACATAACTTGCCTACGTCACAATTCGACGCGCGTGCAACTTAATTTTATTTATTTTGACATTATAACTTGTTGGATACACGGAGAATTATATTAATTTGAACCTTTTTGGAATGATTGTTTGTATCGGTATAATAAAACAGTTAAAGTATACCATTGAGGGAGTCAGCAAGATTCCAGTTCCCCTCAAGCACGCCTATTTTCCTCGGATTCGCTTCGGAAAATAGACTTGCTCTCGGGGAACTGGAATCTTGCTGACTCCCTCAATGGTGTACTTTAATTGTATATTAAAGCAATGGGGTACGAGTACCAGATGCCCGCTTTTCTTGAAAAGGGAAGAAATCAGCATTCTGTGGAAGAGGCAAATGACTCAAGATTGGTAACAAAGGTATCATGGGCGAATGAAAAAATGGAATTTTTTAAACTGCGTAATTGAAAATGATTTTATTCCAATAATCGGCCATGTAAACTGCATATTATCAGCGGCTATGAACGCATTCTGCCCCCCCCCCCCCCCTCTTATCTGTAATTCACCAGATGACCGACAAATGGCCTTTTGTATGATAGAAAAACGTCAAGAAAGACGCAATCGTTTATTGGAACAGGTTGAACATGCTCCAGATTTCCCCGTTCTAAGTGTATCATCATTGAGAGCGCTTACGTTTGGAGTGTATCAACTAAAACAAGCAGCCAGCTACACTCGAGAACATATGGATGATAAGGGCGATTACATCGTTGACATCCATCATGATGCTGATGATATTATTCGTGTCAGAATTCAGTCGCGACACATGTCGTCAAAGAAATATTTCCTGTCGGTCCAGTAATATCTTACAGACGGTGAAGCTGCAATAACTGTTTGGTATTGCCAATGTAAGGCAGGCATGCGTAAAGTTGGTTGCTGTGCCCATGTGGCATCT
Source organism: Magallana hongkongensis (assembly GCA_016163765.1). Lineage (NCBI taxonomy): Eukaryota > Metazoa > Mollusca > Bivalvia > Ostreida > Ostreidae > Magallana > Magallana hongkongensis. The sequence continues at coordinate 24,800,946 of WFKH01011925.1, read as the reverse complement.
GTGGTATGGTTTTTGGGTCATGGAAGGCATATTAATCAACCCAAACCAAAACGAAAGTTAAGATCATTTGTGAAAGATGTACATAAATAGGTATTTTTTGTCAATGAAATGGAACGACACCGCAAATTATTTTTTTTGAAAAATTGAAATTAAATTTGATTTAAAGTGCTTTTATCTATTTAAATAAAACTTAAGGAAAAAAAAGGAAAAGAATAGAGAGAGTGCCAATATATGATAAAGATTTAGTTGATATATTTCACTGAGATAATAAATCTGTTATATACTGTATATATTTTTTATGTCAATGTTATCTGCTCAATTCATGATTTCAATATAAAATCAAATAAATCTGCGTTTAAGAATGTTATACGCGAATTTCTGCAATAACCGTTCCGTCAAAATATGCACTAATGATAATGACTTTTAGATAGCATTTGGAGACTAATGACTAATTCAAAAATGAATTATTCATTACACAAATTGTTTTACAGATGTTAAAAACATCTTTTTACCCTTTTTAACATTTTCACTTTATTTCCCCCC
>WFKH01011925.1:24768039-24779176 GCA_016163765.1 Magallana hongkongensis | reverse complement strand
GGGGCAGCAAGGGCAGCAGGCCCCGCAGGTCCAGCAGGGGCAGCAGGTCCCACAGGGGCAGCAGGGGCAGCAGGGGCAGCAGGGGCAGCAGGGGCAGCAGGGGCAGCAAGGGTAGCCGGCCCCGCAGGGGCAGCCACCCCAATAATTTTGCCAAAATAATAATAATACAGCCAAAATGGAAAAAAGACTAACAGCTAACCTGGATTTTGTATAATTTTTCTGCAGTTTCGCTACCTTCATATCCCGCATGAATCACCAGGGAAAGCATTTTATTGTGTAAATAAACTTCTCTAATTGAATGTGAGTTGCGTTCTCTTTATATGCCTTTTATGGCATCATTCGTAAATAAACAAACTTTAAGTTCAATTTTGTTTTGTTTCTTATAGTGCCTAAATAAGTGACAACAATATATATAATTTATTAGATTAAAAAATAATTGGACACATCGTAGAATATCTTCATTTCAAGTCAAATCCGGTTCACAACAACTGTGAGCATTTTGCATCATTCTGTGTTACAGGAGAAATGTTTAGTGTGCAAGTAGCGAAGTAGGTATACAATGCTTTGCATTTTTATTCCCGGTGTTATATAGTGCCTTTTGCCTCTAGCCATCTTCCCCCCCCCCCCCCGGAAAAAATGGATATATAGCATTTTTTTTCCCCGGAAAAATGGCTATATAGCAGTTTTTCCCCCACGGAAAGCTGACTATATAGTGGGTTTTCCTCTCTTTTATAGCCAGATTACCCCCACGGAAAACCTACTATATAGTAGATTTTCCCCCTGTTTTTCATTCCGGTCATGTTTATAGCGGACCATTCGTGGCAATAATTTGCAATATCTTAGATGATATTGATTACTCATAATAAAGGGTAATAAATGCATTTATAAATACATAGTATAAAATACATGTTTTTCACCCCTGATATGAACAAAGGCACGCGCCATCATTACACTTTATTTTACCCTTTGTTGCATCTTTTTGGATCACTTTTGCATCTAATTATTCGGATTTCGGAATACTTCGGATTTTTTTTTTCGTTTGTTCTTTTTCTTTTAATCGATGCATATCTGCAATTTGGACTTTGACGTTATGACATGGACATTTGTTTTATAAAAGACGTCACATTTGAGCGTCAAAAATACGCGGGTTTGAATATTGGAAAACTAGAATAAGATGAATAAAGTTTTTCACATGAAAATATAAACGAGGTATATGTATCTATCAAAAATATGATCAAAACAACAGTACATGGCAATATCTGTATCACACTCATATCAAACCTCGACCAATTTCAGCCCTATGGCTTTTGGGCTGATATTGGAGTCTCGGATTGATTATGGGGTGGAATATTGACTTAATTTTGCGGAGGAAGGATTTATTACCCCCTTTGTCCCAAAAGGCTATAGATTTTTAGTTAATACCTTTAGATTAGAATTGAAGATCTTAAATGTAATTACATATATCTACTTCTTAATATCAAACAGGAGACCGGGAGCATTGATGAGAAACTGCAAGTGAAATGGAAAAAAATATTAAAAACAATACTTGTGGTATCAATTTGAAACACAAATTACTTATATAATTCAAATCGCTCAAAACTGAAGTTTAAAAAAAAGTCAAATTCGGAAGTGACGGGGGATTAACTTAAATCCCTACGAAACATCTACTACAAAAGGTTCTTTATACGTAAAAAAGAGTCATTCAGAAGTTGGAGTTCTATTCGCTTTTCGCTATTCACTATTCGAATAGCGAATAGAATTCTCTGGTCGGTTTGCTATTCAAATTACTGTAAACATGCTAATAAACGTAAATTCAAAATTTCATATACGTTTCATTTTTTAACCGAAAGAAACAATAATATACTAGAGCAAAGCTCGTTGCAAAGCAACAAGTGGGTCTTCCGTTATTGTCGAGAGTAAAGCTAGATATTCCTGTAAGGATCAAAGTTCTTAAATCAATAGCAAGAGTTACTAAAACAAAAAGTTAAAAAATCGAAGAATTCTTGGTACGACTTAACAGATTTTAAGCAAGAATTAACAAAAACATATACGATTTCAAGAACGACTTAACAAAATAAAAAATCCGAATGTGTCAAAGTACGACTTAGGAAAAATCGAATTATATTTCGTACGAGTTAATTTCACTTTGAACTTTACGCTATTTTTTAAACCAAGAACGCGGAATCAAAATTTCCGGAAAAATCAATTTTTGAACCCCAATATCTCTGCAATGCATCGTCCAATTTAAAAACGGATTTCAGTTTCGTTTTCAGCATTATAAATTCTCCAAAGATCATAAACTTTTAAAATTCAAACAAAAAATTCGAAATTTAGAAAATTTTCAAAGACTTCCGGTTTGGACCGGAAGTGACGGAAGGTAAATTCCAGCCTTATGTCCCAATAAAAATCATAAATGTATAAATACAGAAAATTTCAAATCTCTATCCTAAAGCGTTTTTGAAAAACGCCCTGGACAAAATCACTTTTTGAAAATTTTAAAATTGACGTAACATTAAAACGGAGGTGATGTTGTAATGGAAATCAGCACATGGAAGGACCCTTCTACAAATTGTCAATGGAAATCTCACCGGCGTACGCTACCGAGATGAAATTATTCAGCGTCATATGATACCCTTTCATCAAACTCTAGTGAGATATGAACCCCTGAAATGAGCCCGAACCACTGGGAGCCACTTGGTGGGCCCCTACAGCCCATATTTGAGACCGAGAAATAATAGCCCTATAGGCCCCCTACACTGCCCTGTAATCCGTTTGATGCACACTTTAAAGATAAAGGATATAATGGTCCACTTTTCACCCCTTTATCATTGTGAAATGCTAGAAAATGCCAAAGTTCGGGTGAGCTAAATAGTCTCTTGTATATATCTTTGTATTTTTTTCTTGAAGGTTCACGTCAATACATGGCTGACACAAAATAATCCCAAATTAACCTTGGATTGTTCTTGTTTGGTTTTTCATTATGATAGAGGCTTTGAGAATTAAATCACAATAATAAGATATCTGATAGTCTTTTTTTTGGTAATAATTAGACTACTTTTCTGAGTTTTCGATGCATGTTATTTCCGGGGAGAAGTAAACAGACCCGGGGATCAATTTTTAAGCACACGTATAGACAAATACCAATATTCATTAATTTCATTAAACGCAAACGCATTTATAATTCTTATTCAGGCGAGCTTTACTGCCTCCGAAATTGTCGATGCCCATACAAATTATTCATGAATAAATTGTCTTGTTATTAATTAAAGAATGCCGATAATAAAGTAAAATATCATGTTCGGTTCGAGTGCTCTCAGTACTTTGATGATTTTCCTTATTGGCTGCTAGCTTCTACGGGCTTAGTGGCTGCTGTTAGTGGCTGCTAGCTTCAGCCTGGTGTAGAATCAGTCGTGTTACTTTGCTATTAAAATCATACACTCAAAAGTAAACAACAATTTGCTGTCCTTTAAAAAAAGACTGCAATACGTGGAGAATATGCATGTGTTTCTGACGAAAATGTGAACGCCTTAAGGTACTTCACTACACCTTCAAAAAGTTTCTCAAATCAGCACAAAATTACTTGATTATGACAGAGAGCATGATGGATAAGAAGTATGTATGTGAAGTAGGCGAAAAAATTTGCATTTTTGGATAAAAAATGATATTTTCAAAAATTTCATTCAGTAAACATGAACAAAAGCCCCAGGCGGATTCGAACTCATGATCTGCGGTTCACAAGCCTGATACTTTAACCACTGAGCTATGACGATATACACCTGAATCGATTGATACAAACAGTTTAACAATACATTTAAATCGCCATCTTGTGACGTAGTATCTTAAAAAATATAAGTCTCGGTGTAGTGAAGTACCTTAAGGTTATCCGAGATTTCACCGACTCCAACCCCCTGCTTTTATGAAATTATGACGTGCAGGGAAGACCTCTACTTGCAAAAGTATTATAGATGCAAACCTGGATATTGCCTTTAACCTTTAAATGTGTATGTTGTATCACGTATAGCTTTGACCCATTTACCTCAGAAGTTAACTAAATGTGTATGTTGTATCACGTATAGCTCTGACCTCAGAAGTTAAAGGGTCGATACCTTTAACATAATTATGAATTATATTAATGAAAATAATTTGTATAGTATCAGGCATTCGGTGACTTTCACTATCTGTGCACACATTACGCCTCGCACTGCTTTGTTAACTGTGCAAGTAACATTTTTAATTAAAGAAGCTGGTTGAATGCACTTATTTTTAGAAAACCATCCATTTCCATAATGTGTTATTTTTTTTAAATGGCCATGATCAGCGGTAAAATTACTTGTAGTCTACTTATAGTCTAATGCTTTTTAATGCCATTTGTAATGCAATGACGATTGGTATGCTGAGCAGTCAAGATATCTTTAGGTTTATAATCAATAAATATTAGTATTTGTTTTTGCACATATAAAACGCTAACTGTAAACTTAAAAATCATTTTGGCAGAATTTCGGCCAATATTTTATTCACTCTATCTAATAATTGATAAAAAAAAATGTAGATTTTTGTACATGTATTTAAATCATCTCTCTGAAGTGGGTCTATTAAATGCTTAAACATATATGATATTAGGATGCTAAATCATACAACCAGTTGATCATAGAAAAAGTGTTAGTAAGAAACAAAGTATCATTCAATCTCTGAGCAATGCTTCTGCTTTGTTTCTTTAGAAATAAATGTAACGTGTGCCCAGATGAAGTGTAATTATTTGTATGTTGACACGTACCCGGTTACACCCGGCATTCTGCATAACACTTTATTTTATAAAATGGCCTCCTATGGCATGCCAAAACGTTGCAATATTAGATCTTTTCCATTTGTACTGTATAGATTTTCATTTGTATTCTATAACTTTCATTTGATTTCTATAATTTTCTAATTGCATTGTATAATTTTTCATTTGCATTATATAAATCCAATTTGTATTGTATAATTTTTTATTTGTAATGTGTAAATTCTATTTGTATTGCATAAGTTTCATTTGTATTGTTAAATATTTCATTTTTGTTGTAAACTAATTCATTTGTATTGTATAATTTTTCATGTTTATAGTATCTTAAGTATCGTTTATATTGGTTTGTTATAAAGAATATAATTGGTTTTATATTATCCTCTATCGAACTGGGTACTGATAAGGTTTCTGGCGCCACCATCACCAAATTTCCAATCCCTCAACTCAGTCCTCAACTCAAATTCTCAAAGGAAATGTACACATACTTGAGGTCAAAACTCAGGCTTGAGGCTGAGTATTCACTTGAGGAAAATTGGTGACGGCGGGGCCTGGATGGTTTACACGAGGTCATCTGTCTCAGGCTTTTCTGATAGGCTAATTAGATGTTAAAACTATTAGACAATATTATGAAAATAAAATTGTTCGAAAGCTCTTGATTGTGATTGTGTCATTTTTGCATTTACGTTGAAATTTGATTGGGTTATTATGTATACATGTGCAACTAAATTAACAAGCAATGATTCAAATAATGATAATACTGGAATAGGAACGGGTAATAAGAGGCTGCAAAGTTTAATCAAAGAAATGAAAATATCACCCTCGGTAAAATATGTACGCAAATTATGTGCTACACGCAGATTATTTAATGGTTTCTAAAACTATTTAGCTCAATAAATTAAAACCAACTACTGAGTATATCCTTCGTAAAAATAACTAAGACAATACAAATAAAAATTATCCATTACAAATGTTAAATTATAAAACAAATACAAAATCATACATAAAAATGGAAAATTATAGAATACATATTGAAATTAAAGAATACAAACTGAAATTATAGAATATAAACGGAAAATTATAAAATACAAATAAAAAGGTTATCCAATACAAATGGAAAAGATCAAATATTGCAACGTTTGACATGCAATATCCTGTTGTCTTTCAGGCAAAAACAACTGAATTAATAAATTTAGGCTATTTATTTTAATAAATTTACTTAATCAAGATATTTACGACGTATTGGTATACTAAAATCAAATATTAATTTCACAGGAATTTATATAAGCTCCAACCTAATCAATGCCCCCTTATTTATCTGAGACCAATATTCCTAATAAATAGTCAAGGCTACCGAACTACCCTCTGACCAATGCTCCCAGACAATTGGCCTTAACAAGGGTCCTGGCTACTGACGAAAGGTCTCTTACTAGTTGATATTCCCAGCTCACTTTGACACTGGTATACAAGCTCATTCAGCCTTTATTGCCAAGTGTCATAGCTACCGTAACGGTGGTTATTCAATTGACGCAACCTATACTATAAGGCTATCACCATGGCAAACCCTGTAGAACCCTATTTTATTTGATTGGTATGATTTGAATTGTCACAATATATTAAAAGACATCTTTTTGTACTTCGGCATTAAAGAAAATCGAGAAACTGTGATTTACTCTTAAAATATAAATGATAAAAACTATCATTTGCAATATTTATGTTACATCGTGGAAGATTTAAAGGGGACGTATCATGCATCCCTCGTGGCGATGTTGATGGATAAACGAAAAGAGGGTTCCTTTTTAAAAGTTATTTTTAACATTATAAAGCTTATTGTTTATAATATACGACCTTTGTGTCTCTCTTCAACAACTGGCTAACAGTACATATCTTTTGTGTGTCCTTCGTATGAATGCAAAACAAGGCGATAACGAAAGTAAGCAAAACAAAAGTTGTTAATATTTTAATCCTGTATATTTTAACATTAATACATACACAATTATCAATTTATAGAATCGATTTAAGTGTCAGTGCTACGCACCTGAGTTCTTTTTCACTTTTCTACTTTTTTCCATAATATTGTTAAGGTCAGAATATATGCATTTTAAAGTGGAATAAATGCAAGAATCTTTTTTGGGGCATCGGCCTAATATACCTTTAGATATTTTAGGTTATCTTTATTGAATATATTTCACTTTATCCGTGTACCACTCAGCCACAAAAAGATTCTCTGGTTTCAACACATAGACCACATGGAAGTTGTAAATCACAGTTGTTAATATAGCGAAGGAACAGTCCATACTAATCTAGGATATGGATACACCTTTAAAACCAATCCGCTGTGAGGATCCGATACTCACTGTCTGTGGTGATGCCGTATGAAGCAAATTCTCCTTTAGGGGTAGATGGATGACCTGTGTAAGTGAACTGGTAATTCATTCCCGGCATGATTTACAACCACTACGGCAGAATTTGTTAAGTCGGACACATATATATTTACGGAAACGCCCAGATGAATATAGAGATCGTTTGCTTTGCCATGGCATTGAATCGTTTGTTTCTCTGTGGTGCCTCCGTAACGCACGACTTTTGTTGGTTTATCATCATTACTATTCATAACAACCTGAAGATCACCAGATCTACAAACTCAACTACAAACATTAAGCGGTTTCCACCCTGAAAGTTCAATCGCTTTCCGTATGTGTATTTTCGATATGTTCACTGCTCTATCATTGACATCAGTATAAATTAGTTCCACACTCGTTGTCACTTTTATGTCCCGTGATGAGTTTCCTGACTTTGTTTCGAGTTTTTGAACTAGTTCTCCTTTCAGGTTGTATAGTCTCATAATTTTGTCATCAAAACCACATGCCCAAACATTTTTGTCGCTGAGACAGGGCACACCACGTAATCCATTAGATGCTTAATATTCGGTATTTATATCTGTGTTGACCCATGGTTCATCAATAAGCGGTCTGTCTGGGGGAGAGATGTAGCCTTGCTCCTCTGTTTTGATAGATAACGCTGACAGAGAACCAATATGTTCTTTGAAAAGTTTTTGAGGAATAAAACTTGGTAAGGTTATCGTAAGTTTCGGAGGCAACCTTCTGAATTCAGCATTCCTGGATTTGTATGTAGAAATACTGCTGATATCATTGGAATCTAGAAATTTATTTAGTTTATCAATGCTCTTCTTGATTTCAGAAATGGTATGTTCAATACTGTCTTTCTGTTTGTTTATGCTAGCAAGGTACTTCGAGTCAATTTCACTTAAATCATGTATCACTGTCTTTATAGCGCTATCTATTTCTTTGTTCAAATCTTATCCATGGTTGTTGATATCTGTTTTCAATTTCTTGGAGTCTTTATTCAGATCATCTTTCTGAACTGTGATGCTAGATGCAATCTCTTGGTATTTATGATAAATTCTGTTCTCTAGATCTTGTAAATCACTTTCTAAGACTTTTGATTTCCTTTCAAGTTCTAGTACCACGTCAACTGTTTCATGATCGCTGTGCTCTCTAGAAGAATTACACTGACCACAAACAGGAAGGTTACATTGTACACAGTAACGATCGCATTTTTGAGAAATGTTTTTGACATTTAGTGATCCATCTCCGTAATTCAAACGGCACCAATTTGTGTTCTTTGTATTTATCTGATTGATTTTTTTCCACACAGTCTTTACATAAATGTGTGTCATAAATATAACACTGCATATTAGGGTCAGGTGTGTCACAGAGGTGACACCGTACCACATCCTGATAACTGTTGTCGGGGTCCATGTTGTACCCAGCGTCCATTTTAAATACTAAATAAATTTCAAGTCTGAAAAGGTAAATACAAAAAATTATATTTGTTATTCATCAGTATTATAGAATTTTATTCATAGGATAATGTTTAACATTAAATCATACATAACATGTACACAATGAACATCGAGACACCGAGTTATGTGATGTGATAAATGCCATACTGTTTATTGGTGTCTGGTTCCGTAAGCAAATATTTTGACTTGAAATAAATCAGGAGATCCAGGTTTCAATCTCGGCCTTAATCTCTTTATATCGAATTACGAGACAGACAAACAATTTTGGGAGGCTAGACTTTTCAAACATAAAACTATCTTTTTACTTAAATTTATGATATTTCACGAACAGGCCAGAAAATATGACGATAAACACAATTTCTACACATATGAATAACGCACCTGCAAGAGATAGAGAATCAAAAATGGCGATTGCATAGTTAACCTGGTTGCATCGCAGATTTATCAGACCAGAACTTGTGCTTAAGCGATCTTTGGCATCCTATAGAAACTGGCACTTTAATTTTTAAAATATGCATGCCAAATTATGCACGGATTCAGAAAAAGTGCAATTTGAATTATTTGAATAATGCCGTTGATAATCTATCTGATGTTACTGTATAGCAGGTTAAAATCAAGGTCGGAAAAGATCGCGATTTTTTCATTTTGCAGCAAATCGCGGTAGATTGAATTCGCGGAAAACAAAAATTTGTAAAACTCAAAATTCAAACCCGATTGAAATTTACAAAATACCGACCATGATTATGTGTGCATGGTATATTAATTAACTCACAACGGAAAAACAATAATCATTTTTATTGGGGTTTCATTTTCAAAATATATTTTGTTGAAAACAATTATAGTGATATTCTAATGAAAAGCTTTTTGATAAAAAAAAACCAACAAAAAAAACCCCAGGTTTGTTTAATATCGGTTCATAATTATTGTTCGGTTAATAAAACAGATTTTTCAGTGCACCCCGCTTTTATAATGGAAAAATTGCTTCTGACAATTGAGTTTCACACCTATTTAAGTAAGTGCTAGACACTTATGCGTAGCTTGTATAAACACTCTGAGCCCCCAAACCACACTGAAATTTGCCGATAGCAGTGGGCAGACAGAATTAATCGCGCTTCACCGCACGTGGCTTGGGTACCTGTCAAGTGTCATCTTTGATTACTGCAGTTCTTTAAAGTTATAGTTATAGGAAGAATATGCTTAATAAAGAAAGGTTTTGCACAATTCTCGTGGGTTAATTGATTATTCTATTTAAAGAAGTTATTAAAAAAAACGAATGGTCTCATGTATGCCTTGTTAGATTTAGTCAAAACCGGAAGTAGAGGAAGAAAACAAAATAACAGCACGTCAGCTAATCGAAGGTTTATTGGGGATCATGCAATTTTTCCGGCTAGTAATAGTTAATTTTAGCAAAAGCCATGATAGGTTATAATCTAACAAAATATTTATTATAATAAGCGGGGTCAACTATACTAATATATATATATATACATTTTAACAAACCGATTACGGAGGTCTGTTAATATATATATATATATATATATATATATATATATATATATATATATAGTTTTCTATTTCATTGCTTCCATCAATTAAGGTCATTTCAAGATTTTTGTATGTTTAGCGTTCGTCCGCGGACAGATTGGTTTTGAAGCATGATAAAATAAAAAAAACCCAGCGTACCTAAAAATGTACATGTACTCTTCATCTTTTAAAAAAATGTAATAAGAAAATAAAATTGCTTCGTTTCTTTACTAAATCTGCCGAAATGAATTTATATGTGTGAATTGTTGTTAGAGTATGAAGAAATACTCACATAATTACACTAAATTCTATTAATGTACGAAATAATAATGTGTGGGGTTTTTGTTGACTTAGGGGGTTTATTCCTGATGAAAAGATTGATTTTTGACTTTTGGGTGGAATAAACATAGAAAAAACTTTGAATGACCTAATTTTGGATTCTTTCATGGTTGAATTTTAGTTTTTGCATGGCAGATACAAATCTCATTATTTTTGTCGAATGAAATTCTAAAGCAACTAAAAATATATCGTCATCAGCAATGTACAATTCATAATTTCAAAAAAAAAAAAATAGATAATAAAATTAATAAAATAGATGTAAACATTTAGTGTTGATGGTTAATATATAGTTTTCATTGTAATGAATCAATGCAATATCGTTTCGTGTCCAATTAAAAGATATCTAAATTCTAATGATATATAACCCATGGCCACAGGTTATTAGGATTACACGACTCCTCAATTTGCATTAATAGCATGATCTAAATGCGTGCAACCACTTTGTAATAAGTAACATAAAATATAAGTATGCATATATTACAACTTTATTGTACATATACGCATTTTGGTGATGCTATCAAAAAAAGTTAAGAGGTCGTTTAAGTCTAATAACTCAAAAGACGATTGTTTACATAAAATTAAAGTTATTTTTTAAGAAAGCCGTAGCGTGTGTGTCTGTAGTTCCATGTATTATAGTGACTTTCAACTAAAAGGATATATATATATATATA
>WFKH01011925.1:24688112-24764360 GCA_016163765.1 Magallana hongkongensis | reverse complement strand
TATATATATATATATATATATATATATCGCACATTAATAAAATTAATTATTTTATATCACTATTTGAGTATTTTCTTCATACTATAACAAAAATAAACACATGAAATCCCAATCTTTTGCAGATATGGTAAAAGAAAGCAAAATTTAATTCTTAATAAAAACATATATTTTAAAAGATAACAAGATGCCCATGGGCCACATCGCTCACCAGAGCAACAATAGACATTATAAAATCAGCTTTATGGAGTCATATACAAAATATCTTAACAATGTTGTATGACACATCCTGTATAAAAAAAACCCCTGCATATTCTTATGTTTATTATTGAGCCTCTTTGTAACAGGATGATTTTACAGTCATATCACAGATTGAGCGTAGCAGTTCTTGAGAAGATCAGGCTTAAACAACTGTTTATATATAGATTATAAACCTACATCAAACTTTGAACCGCTTGTGAGGCCCAAGAATTGTCCAGGGGCCAGAGTCTAAACAATGTTTATAAAGAATCAACAATATGTCAAAATGCTTGCATATCAGTAAAAACCATAAATAATAACATTTGAGTTTTTGTGAATTAAAATGTTTTAAAATACTGGGAATATATTATAGACCTTACATCATACTACTTGCATTTTTAATTGAAATCTCACACTTCAAATTCTTTGAAATTATCATCATGATTATGGTTTGTTTGACTTAGAAACAAAAGCTTGCTCTGATCATGAATGTTTGTATTCGGTTGATGTTTAGTTCATGTTTGGTATGTATCAAATTTATTCCGTTGTGTGTCTGTGTTATTTATAATTTTAACGAAAGGTAAATATCGCAACTTCTTGGGATTTCCCAACTAAGCTCGGGATATTACCTCCAATGTGTCTACTTCACCGTATGTTATTATTTTTTAACAAAATAAGGCCGTATCTCATCAATTAAAAAAGTGGGTTGACAGACATAAAGATATCATCTGTGGTCAAAAGCTTATATAATTTGATTTACTAAAATTCAGTGCAAGTGTCAAATGAATATAGATGGTTTTGTATTAATATCAAGTTTAATTAAGGCTGCCATGGACGCATTCGTAATAAATTTGAGGTTGTTTTTTAACTTTTCGGAGAGTTTCCCGAAGATCCGAATGGTGAGTGATAGTTAAACAGAATACCCGTAGCGATAAGACAGACAATGCAAGATGTACTTTAGAAAATTATTAGATTATAAGTCGTTAATGTCATAAAGTGAAAATCAAATATGGTTGGACGATTGACTGTTTCAAATAAAAAAAAAAATTACATTGCTTAAAGATATTCACATATAATTCGCAAAGTAATTCGTGGTCAGCGTATACTATGCGTAGAAAAACGAGTAATATTCTTAAATAATGCATGCAGAATCAAAGTCCGACAAAAAGATAGTTTGATGTGAAAAAATCTTTTAAAAAGTCTTAATTTATTATTATTAGCATGGTCCGAGTTATATTGCAAAGTTATATTCGATGACCACGAAAACAGTGAAAATGAGAAAGATTTAACACGCGTCGACTCTGAGATGTGACAATTAGACTGGTGTATCTCCGGAGCCAGACTGCGTCTATAGAATAGAAGAATAGAAAGAATTCGTGGATTCCAGGTTGTAATTCTGTTTAAATCCTTCACGTGTATTATGTGTTCTCTCTCTCTCTCTCTCGTTACATTTTTAGAGTTATTTTCAGTTCACTAGATTCAGTTAAGGTCTTTTCCCCCGGGTTTTACCCAGGTGCATATCCCTCAAAACACCTGATTACATGTGAAACTATATTCCTCCCAAGTATTTTCTTCCCACTACACTTTGTTTATTTTTATTTTTTTTATAATCATAAATACCTCTTACATGTAAACTAACTACATTCATTCACTTAAATGAAAAACGACATTTTTTTCCGTTTTAAAACGTCTCCTCAATCACTTTAGATTTCAATTCACATCCAAAAATAAACGTCTACGGGAATTTCGCATTATTGCAAATGACAAGTTCCAAGATATATACATGTATGTTAAAAAATTGTGCGAGGAGTCTCGAGAATTCAAGAATCGATAAAAGATGTTATAAGTTTACAATTATAAAAGTCCGTAAACGTATAATTGTTCCTGTGAAGCTCTCCAGTAATAGAGAGGGATTCTTTGAAAGAAGAAATGGGTATTTATTTGTTTAAAATCACAGGAATAAATCCCTTTTGTATTCAACGAAATTTAATGAATTACGAAATCATGGTAAACATTGAACAAAAAAGAAAAATAGTGATAAAATATAAAAGAGTGTTTGTAAACAAGAGTTCTAATATTTTTTATAGCTTACAGTATCAAAGTCACAATTTGAAACCCTACGAAGTAACTAATCCAAAATGACAATATAACAGTGTAATGTGTATATTGCAAATGTAATTCACACCAGATTGCTATCAAAGAAATTATTGAAGGGGTGTTTATGTCTGGAAACATTTCTATACATTGTCTCACAAAAAGGGGACCAGACTGGAACTAATTCTGATATTTTACCTTGGCAATTTATCAATGACATAATGTCTAGGGTTTTGATTCTAATAAACGTCCTGCAGCTTTATTCGGCTTGTTTGGGAAATTAGTTAAACACTGGCTGTCATTCTTTAATACATTATCATCAAATCTGATGATTAAAAAACTGAACAAAGACATAGCTAGTAAAACGAGAAAGAAATTAAAGTCTCCTTTTAAGGTGTTAAAGCTAAAGTTATAAAGGTATTTGTTCGACATAATTATTAATTTCTAACGTCCCTCTATATCTGTTCTCATATTAACCGGTCGAAAGAGTTACGGTCGGTGGCTTTTCAATCAAACCATTCAAATTGAATGTTTATTTTATACAAAAAGAATTTTAAAAAAAACCACATTCAATAAGGCAATTCAAGGTTTTTTTGTATTTTAAGTGTCCACCCACAAGTTAAAAACATATCCTCCGATCAGAAAATACCCCACAGATCAACAAATAAAACCTCACATTTATATTACGCACATTAATAAAATTTATTATTATTATTATATATCATTATTTGAGTATTTTATTTACACTGTGACCAAAATAAACACATAAAATCCCAGTCTTTGGCAGATATGGTAAATCCATTGAAAATTTTAATTCTTAATATTTAATTGTATTCTAAAAGATAAACAGTACATCTACTTTTTCAATACATGCATGTATGTACTATCACAGTTTTTTTGTTTTTTTTTGTTTTTTTTTTTAATTTTCCTGCTTCAAAACCAATCGGTCCGCGGACTTTAAAATACAGAGTGCATAGATATTTTGCTATATTCTGCTTTCCAAATTATAATAACATATCAAAGTAGGTAACAACAGTAACTTGTTTCTTTAGATAAACGCCTCGTCCCCATCACGATTTGCTCTAGTTGATGAGCCATGAAATTTAAAGACAACGGGAGTATGTCAATCACCGCGATCACAAAATTCAATAATTCCTCGTTTGAGTTGTAACTTTTATTGCTTTAAACTAAATTTAGCAGATAAACGATTAATAACTGTACATATACACCCATTCAAACAAACCAAGATCATGTATCCAGTTACTTAACGTACTGATGAGCCTTTTCTACAACAGTTTCATTTTAGATACTGCATGCTCATTTTCTCAAAGCTTATGCTAACTTGCAGTGGATAAAAGAAATACAAGAGGTTTGAATAAAACAATCATGTAGAAAATGGGGTGTAATTAACAATGCCAAACGTCAAATTTTGCAAATATACACAACAGGGGTCACAGGTATGTGTGTAGATAGATTAAGTCGAAATGCAATGCATATTTTCTGGATTGGGGGATCTATCGTCGATTGTTCAAATAAATAAAATATAAACTATGTATATATAGAGAATCCATATCCGCTTATTTTGTTCATGTCATACAAATATGTAAAATTAAGAATTTATTGCTTTCAAAGTGACGAATATGCCAGCAATTTAGCTACCTAGTGAAACGCTACTAAGGTATAGGCCTATATCATTGTTGGTAGTGTTTGACAGTAAAATGCACATGAAGAAATTAATTGTTGCCTTATAAATTTTTAAAACTTAAATTTTGTTTATTCCTATCATGAGATTTTATCAAATTAACACTCTGTAAAAGGTTTATGGAGGTAATCCATTTTTCCCAGCATGCATATGCTACATCAGCATCTCTGACGTAGATAAGCTAGATTGCTGCTGGTGACTTGGTGAATACCTTGCTCAATATATTGCTCAATGACTTTTTTATGCAGAGTTGATAGAACTTGTTAAGAAAAATTATGCCCAGATGTGATGCAAAATTTTGTATAAGAGGAAAAGGATGCAATATAATTACTTATTAGTGTAATGCCGATCGGGTTAGGCCTACACCCGGTGGTGACGTTACCTGATATACAAGAAAAACTCTCCCTCTTATTGTGAAGCCACTACAGAGGACATCAACGAAACCCCTGAGGTAAATCAATGGGAATCTGATATCGTGTGGTGCTGGGAGCTTTCTATTATTGGCGCTGGGAGCAAATCGTGTCGCTTTTGGGAATAGTAATTTCCAGTATTTTTAGACTTTTTAGAATTTGAAGTAAGTTCACGTGCTGGTGGCGAATTTTTTCGTCTGCACAAGGAGCTTAGGGTCGATAGAGGTTTGGGAATATTGTTAAACGGGGTGACAAAGTCGGTTTAACAATATTAGTTTTATCGAGAGTGATAAATATTTTTTTGTGTGTGAACTGATCTTCAGAGTGTGGCCAATAAGCTCGTCATGTGGTTTTTCTTTTTAAGCTCACATGAGCTGTAAGCCGATTTCAACCAAACTTGGCACAAAGCATCACTGGGTGAAGGAGATTCAAGTTTGAAGGGCCACACACTCTTTAAAGGAGAGATAATTTAGAATTATTAAACATTTGTTGGCATTTTTAAAAAATCTTCTTCTCAAAAACTATTAGGCCAGAAGAGCTGAAACTTGTATGGAACCATCCTCAGGTAGTTTAAATTCGAGTTTGTTCAAATCATGGTCCCCGGGGGTAGGGTGGGGCCACAATGGGTAGATCAATTTTTACATAAGAATTTATAGAGAAAATATTTAAAAATCTTCTTCTCAAAAATCATTCAGCCAGGAAAGCTTGAACTTGTCTGGAAGCATCCTAATGTCACGTAGATTCAATTTTGTTTAAACCATGGTCCCCGGGGGTAGGGTGGGGCCACAATGGGGGGGGGGGGGTTGATTTTACATAGGAAGATATAGAGAAAAATCTTTTTAAAAATCTTCTGGAAAGCATTCAGTCCAAAAACCAGTTACTTGTGTGAAAGCACAGGTTGTGCAGATTAAAGTTTGATCAAATCATTATTCCCTAGAGAAAAGTGGGGGCACAAAGTTTGAGAGGTTATAGAAATAGAAGAAAAATCATCTTACAAATGCTAAAACAACAAAAGGGGCTTGGTATTTACCATAAAAATATGTGGATAAAAGTAGCAGATTTTTTAGCAAGATCTGCTATACTTAGTTGTCAAAATATTTTGATTTTGATACTGTAAAGCTGATCTGTTCAGAGTTATGGCTATTGTTGCTCAGGTGAGCGATGTCGCCCCTGTTTTTCGATACTTGCAATTCTTTCATCGCTAAACGGGGAAAGGAGTTTGTGTGGCGTGGGTTAAACAAACAATTTAACTAAACGGGGATAGTTCATTTGGCAGGGATTGTTTATTTTTATTACAAGTGTAGTGGGTGAAACGTTTTCCATCGCTAAACGGGGATCACAATTGATTTGGCGTGGGTTAAATAGACAAAACTTGCTATACAGAAGAGAAAGTTTGTTTGATTGCTTATTTAATAAGTATTGGGTAGATAGACGTACAGAAAGTAAACTGAGTATTAGTATCAACCATATGTACCGGTTTGAATAAATTATTAATGAAAAAAAGGGGGGGGGCTCCGCTCAGAATAATTAAAGTACTACAAGTACCGGTACGAAATTATAAAGTTATTTTTAATCAGTGTACATGTAGGTACCAGTATTTATTATCTCTACCTGGTGTAGGTAGGAGAGTAGCAGACAGGATATGGGAAATGGGAAATTTTGACCACTAAAGGGTTTATTGTTGAAGATGACTTGGCCACAATCCATATCTTAGAATTACAAGGGCATTGGTTGACTTCATTGGCTTTTCTCTCCTGTCTGATGAGACAATGACTAAAAACTTTGGATGTGATATGGGTAAGGGAAGTAGGCCTGTAAGGGAAGGGGCTTGAATGTCAAAACATGCCATATTTAATTCTAATAGGAATTACATACAAATATGAAACTCAGTGGTCCAGATCTCCATCGCCTACAACATGTCGAGGGCGGCAGGATTATAACCCAAATACATTTAGGGAAGAATTTAACTGAGCGTTTTTGGACGAAAGAACCCCAGTGAAGGAATATATTGTCAAGGATGAGTATCGACCAACACCAGTATCTCGGTACCATACTCCCGGGGGTCGGGGAGTGCATGGTGGCCCAAGGAATCGTCCAACAAGCTAGGTCAAATTAGGCCCTTACTGGAAGAGAGAGGGCGTCCACAGACAAGAGATAGTATTTCGGGGTTATTTAGCAAGGGGCTTGTGGTAGAGATTGACAATAATTAAATTGGGGTAAGGTGCTTGTGTGTAGGGAAGAGGGTAGGAGTCTATACTACACCCCTTCGACTCACCGATATGGGCTTCAGCAGAAAGACAATAGAGATAGGAGAAAATATGACATGGGATATGGCACCCCTAGGGTAGAAGATAGGGGGGTTTGACTTGAGATCAGGGAAACTCGAGAGTTATTTGGAAGAAACGAAGGCAAACTGCCTGATAGGATAAGTAAAGTAACATCTCTTCCTAAAACATCAAATTATGATGGAAAATCTAATTGGCAGGCTTTCTTTGCTAAATTCTCTCGCTTTGCAGAAGTAAATGAGTGGTCCGCACATGAGTGCAGAGACCACCTTTGCTGGTGCTTGGAGGAAAAGGCAAGTGAATATTACGCCCTGATAGTTGAATGCATTAGGAACATAGAGTATGGGGACCTTCTGCGGAAACTTAAAAAAAACGCTTTGGGTTTAAGTAGCTCCTAGAGACTGCTCAGGTGCAATTTCAGAATGCTAGACAAACACAAGGAAAGTCTCTAGACGGTTCGGACAAGGGGTTGGGTCTTTATAGTATGAGCTCTAACCAAGGAAAGAAAACTCTTAAAACAACTGATATCTCAATGGTTGGTGGGAGTGAGACTAAAAAGAATTTGGATGAAACTGGTACACCTTATCTTAGTTCTGAAAGTTCAGTGGTCCAAAATGATGACATAGATTCAGAAGATAGCCTGAAAGTAGTAGATGAGTCTGAATTTGAGGGTAAAGAGATTGCTGACAGCTCTGAGAAAGGTGAGTTAAACTCAACGGGGGAACAAGCACTGGTAGAGTGGGGAAAAGACTCGATCCAAGATAGACACAAATAAAAAATGTGCTTCCTATACTGATGACAAAAATGCTGTTACCATAGGTAAAATGAATGGTGGGAATATGTATTGGGTACCCGCAGAGGTACAGGGGAAGACAGTATAGCAATAGTAGATACTGTAGCAGAGGTAGCCTTTATCTCAGAGGAGTTGTACCAAGGATTAGAAAATTCATCACCCATTATTAGTGAAACGGTGATGAATACTGCGGGAAAATGAATGCAAATGAATAGTTATATTGAACGTAGGGCCAAATAATATACAGATAGGCCCACAATCCTTCACCACCAATGTATATGTGGCCAAAGTTTTTGATTACATGTTACTGGGGTTTGATTTCCTTCAGGGGAATGGGATAGATATCTGCATGTCCCAGGAGCATATGGGAATAAAGGGTGAACAGATGAAAATGACAATGGGTAATGTGAATGGATGTCCTCAAGTAACCAATGTCTCTGTTACCAATAGAACAGTGGTTACCCCTTACTCTGTAGTTAGGATGGAGAGCCATCTAGATCAAAAGGTACAAGAGCAAAACATAGTGGAGTCTGGGATCTGGAAGGATTTGCTAATATTGCGCACATTGCACGACCCTAAGGTTAGCCTGCTAATATGCCTCATGAATGTGTCAGATAGGGAACTCTTAATAAACCAAGGGCAAATACTGACCCAAGCAGTAGAAGTGTATGGTTGTGCTGCAGAGAGCCCATCTAAAGCTCAATCGGGGGATTTGCTGGGGGACATACCACCACACCTTGGAAACCTTGATCGCTCGAGCAAGTCATTACAGGGGGAGGATGTAGATATGCTAAAATTGTTACTGATATAATTTGAGGACGTTTTTGCTTAAAATGAATTTGACTTTTGCGGCAATTGAGCATTCCGTTGATACAGGGATAACAAACCAGTGAGACAGCGAACGCTTTGCACCCCTGTAGGGTTTGAGAAAGAGCAGGAGGCGCATTTACAAAAAATGTTAGGCGCAGGTGTTATTAAATCCTCCATTTCTGAATGGGCCTCAGCACCAGTTTTAGTACGTAAGCGGGACGGTGGAGTTCGGAGGTGCATTGCCTATCGCAGGCTAAATAGTAGGTCAGTCAAGGATGTATTCCCCCTGTCCCGGTTAAGGAATGTCTAGATACACTCCCTATAAATATGTGGTACTCGAAATTAGATGCAAATTCGGCATATTGGCAAGTAAAGATCAGGGAAGAAGACAAGGGTAAAACTGCCTTTATTACTAAATATGGGTTGTTTGAATTTGCCCGCATGGCATTCGGGCTGTGCAATGCCCTTGCTACATATGCAAGGGTCATTAATCTGGTTCTCAGGGGGTTGACTTGGAGGGTAATATAAGCATTCCTGGATGATATTCTCGTGTTAGGGAAAACGATTAGACCCATCTTGAAAATCTTATGGTAGTTTTTAGGAGGTTCAGGTAGTATGGTCTCAAGTTAAAGCCCAAAAAGTATGAACTGTTTAGACAAGAGGTAGAGTTCCTGGGTAGGGTTATCGAGCCAGAGGGTATGACGATCGGTCCTTGGTACATAACCGATGTACTTAAGTGGCCGGTACCAACCAACTCAAAAGAGGTGGAGCGATTCTTAGGTTTTGTAAACTACAACCGCTCTTTCATCAAAGATGGGACGAAGAGCAACAAGAGGCATTTAATGACTTAATTACTGCTTTAACTACTGCCCCTGTGTAAGCCATACCCAATGCCCATGACCTCTTCATCCTCGATACTGATGCATCTGAGCATACTATAGGTTAGGAACTAATACAGGTACAATATGGGAAGGAGAAAGTTATTTGTTACTCAAGTTATACTTTGTCCCCTGAACAGAGGCGATAATTTACCACAAGCCGAGAACTCTTAGCAATTAGCCGCTTTACACGATAGTTCAGACACTACCTACTGGGTAGGAAATTTATAATCCACACCGACAACAATAGTCTAACCAGGTTTTTGAGGTTCAAAGACCCACAGGGTCAGCTCGCTTGGTGGATAAAAGAGCTTATCAGTTTGACATGGAGGTACTGTATATATAGGGCCGGTGTAACGAAGAATGTTGGGGTACCTGTAAAGTGCGAAACGAAATAGAAACGAAAAGAAACGAAACGAAAGAAAACGAAACGAAATATACCGAAACGAAACGAAATCTACCGAATCGAAACAAAACGAAACGAAATCAAAACGAAACGAAACGAAACCTACCGAAACGGAATTATCAGAGTATTTTTGAAATCATTAAAAGAATATAATTATATAATTATATATATATATATATAACGTGTAAGGATTATTCTTTACTTCATATAAGCTTTACATAGTTCAAGCACTTGTTATATGAAATTTGACACCAATAAAGGCATAAAGGCTCCCTTTTCTAGTGACGTGTTTTATTTATACGTGCATACATGTATATATAATGTAAATCAGCTGCCAGCTGAAAATATGCTCGAGCATACTATTTAATTTCAAAATATTCGTAGTTTTCTCTTTTATTATGTCTTACTCTTATTTTTAGCCCTTAATTATTTAAAAACAACAAATTTATCAAAATTGATGTGTTACATGATCGAAATGGTGTTGCTATGCGAAATAAAAGTTACTTTTCTGTTGTAATGCGAATGTCTATAAACATAATTTGCGAAAAAAAAACCCAAAACTGTACACATTGAATTAAATAAAATAAAGTGATTTACTGTTATTTATACATATCATTATGTGATCAATTATACAAAGTCCAGTTAGAGGTAGTTCCGAAAAGGACTCCCCCTTTCAAGGTATATGTTTTTGTTGGCGTATTACTGTAGATTCCTTATTTTACCCGAGTACTTAATACCGCGATTCAACGGTTTTACATTGCGAGAATATAAAATACGAACGCGTATATGAGAGAAAAAAAAAGTGGCAACATGCATATTTTCATTTGCTAAATGTCTGTTTGAGGCAAAAAGTCCCAGATTTTAAAAAAGATATGCTTGTTATTTCCAAAGAGTCGGTATCAATTAAACCGGAAGAGGTAAAAGCAAAGTTGCTCTACATTGGAGTTGATGTTTAAGCAGGAAATATTACAATTTGAGAACGCTATCGCTTTGTTACTTCTTTTTGGTAAAATGATTATGAATTTAAGAAAAAAAAGGATCAATAGTTATCTTTCTTTACATTGAAATTAAAATAATTAGTAGTCAAAAATGAAGCACAGAGAGAGAGAGAGAGAGAGAGAGAGAGAGAGAGAGAGAGAGAGAGAGGTGAAATTATGCAATAGATCTGTCATCTGAAAGTCTTATCACTGATAAGAATTGAATGTTAATTTCGATTTTACCGTATTATTTCTTCAAAAGTTATTTATCCTCCACTTTTAATTTAGTGTTTAGGGGGGGGGGGGGGGGGGGGGCTCCACACTTTTTTTCTTGCTGCGAACATTTTTCTAAAATTTTTTGGATCAGTCTTCCCCCTTTCAAATACGATGCTACGTGCTTGAAAGTACGTAGTCTGACAGCGACGTCACATCTGACGGTACCCGATTGACAGCATAGAGAGCCCTAAACAAAAGAGAGGTAATATTTGATTGGCGCAGAAGTTTTGATAAGCCAATGAAAGTGGTTTATGTTCTAAATAATTTAGGCATCATATTAAATACAATTTTCGCGATTAACTGATTAAGAAGGGGGGACGCGCTCGCTCCGCCCCCTCTTAATCACATAAATTTTTCTATTACATAGTTTGGTGTCGGACAAACGCAGACCAGGAATCACCAGTAAAATCCGATTTTGTGTATACAAGTAAACATACAAATGGATTATATTAACAAGAACCCGAAAGTGACAATTTGGGTTAAATGTATAGGCACAGTCTAAAGTGTTGTTTTGCACTAAAATGAGCAATATCTTTTTAAAAGTGTAATCCATATTTACAAATGCGCACGTTTACATACGCGCAATTTTTTTTTTCTATTTTCGCTGCGTTTCAAAAGAGACTTGTTACTTCTAAAATATACACTGTAAGATATATTTTAAATCATAATGGTAAATATACACATGTATTTCATTTTGCTCGATTTCGTTTTGTTTCGGTAGGTTTCGTTATGATTTCGTTTCGTTTCGTTTTGATTTCGTTTCGTTTTGTTTCGTTTCGGTAGGTTTCGTTTCGTTTCGGGTAGATTTCGTTTCGTTTCGGTATATTTCGTTTTGTTTCGTTTCTATTTCGTTTCGCACTTTACAGGTACCCAGAATTTTGACCCGGGTTGAAATTGACTCGGGGGTCACTTTTTAACGTTGAATATTGAGACCAAAAGTGTTGAATAAAGACCCTGGTCCGTTTAATATTGACCCGCATCGTGGAATGTTGATCACGGAACCGGTTCAAAATTCAACAGCAAATATTCACACTTTAACTAACTAAGCATAAGCTGGAGCCCCAATGGAAAGTGTTCATTTGGATTTTGTACACATACTCATGATGGTCGATCAATTCACTAAGTGGGTGGAGTGTATTCCCTTGCCTTCACAAACGGCAGAAGAGACTGCACAGGCAGCGGTCAATGAGTTTTTCTCACGATTTGGGAACCCATTCCAGGTGTATTCAGATCAGGGCCAAAACTTCGAAAGTGCTCTGCTTAGGGAATTATGTAACCTGTTACACTTTCACAAGGCAAGAACAACTCCCTATAGACTCTTCATCCAATGGTTAGGTAGAGCGATTTAACCGTACTCTGATCGCTGCTGTTAGTTGTTTTGTGGTGAAAAACCAGAAATCTCCAAATAGGCTAATGCTTGGAAGGGAGGTAAACCAACCCGTTGATTTGATTTTCAGACAACCAGCTACTGATGCTATTCACCAGATGTTATTCAATACGTGAAGGACCTCGCGGATGCCCTAGGGAAGCTCACCAGTCGGCCCGTGAGAACCTGAAAACCTCACATCAGACCATGAATAAGTGTTATGACTTGCGGGTTAGGGAATGTCAATACAATGTGGGTGATATGGTGTACCGACTCGACACTGCTACTATCAAGGGGAAGAGTTGCAATTTGATCCCAGTTTGGAGGGGCCCTATAGTAGACAAAATGACTCCATACTTATACAGGGTACAAGAGAGAAAAATTGCCTTCACTGCCAATCATGAAGTTATGCAAGGACCGTGACATCCCAACCTTGGCTGTACAGTTGGCCGAAAAAGTAAAACAAAAGGAGCAAAAGATGTTTACTTGTCCAAAGCCCTGTTGTTTATTTAACGCTATTGGGGTATAGTTTCTTGCCCGGGGGGTTTCTGAGTGTTGAAGACATTCTGCAAAGACAGGGGGATCTGATGAAATTCACATTAGAAGATATGAAGAGGGTGTTCCAAACAGATAACAGGCAGCGACTAAGTTAAAAAATAGACGCTGGGTCTCAGAGATACAAAATAAGGGCAAACCAAGGTCATTTTATGCAGGTTGAGGACTTGGATCTGGAACCACTGCTCAGGGCTTCAGATTACACATCTGCAATCCATGGGACACAGCTAGGGTTGTTAGATAGTATACTGCAAAGAGGGTTAAGTAGAATGGGGAGATACCACATCCACTTTGTCACAGGGGACGATGATGAACTTAAGAAATCGAAGGAAGTTTTGATTAATTTAGATGTCCAGAAAGCTTTGGATGGGGGTTACAGTTATTCAGATCCAAACATTTATTTTACGTCCAGGGAATCAGGACGGGGTAATTCCGACCAAGTTTTTTAAAGAGATTTATCAAACTAGTACATGGCGGCTCCTACATACTTGGGAATCATTTGGGCTAAACGCTGAGCCCTTGGAGACGGGAGGTTCAGAACCAGTCCCTTCCGAAGATGAAAGTACTATAACTGAGGGAGGAGCCGAAACCTTTTGTATCCGTAAACAACCCTACAAAGGGGAGTTTATGATTCAAAGTGACAGCTGTTTTGATTAGTTCCATAGGAGGTGTGTAGGTATCTCCCCAGAAATAGCAGAGGGCATTGACAAGTATAATTGCCACTCTTGCTCTCGGGAGGGGGAAACCACAGGGGTAACAGAAACAGTGCCACAACGGTCTGATAGGCTTAAATCCAAAAACTAATCTTGTTTTCTGTCTTTTAGTAGGCAAGAAGTAAATAAAGTAGAGAAGAATGGAGCCTGATGATGAACAAAGAATAGTATTTGGGAATGGGGGAATGCAGGATGCCTGCATGATATATAAGGGAAGTCTAGAGGAACTGGAACTCCTAGCGGAAGGGGGGTCCCACTAACTTTGGTAGGGTTTTCCTTAGAGCCCAGGGAGTCGTCCAACTTGAAGCAGGCTCCCATTGAATCAGAGGGTATTTCAGAGGGTAGTCCTGTGGGAGGGAAAAAAATCCCAACCTAGGGACGAATTTTTCTTTAACCTAGAGAAGTATTGCTCCTGTGAGGAGGAGGTCCACGGGGAAGTGGGACCACCAGATGAGTTCCAAAGTCCCACTCCAAGTCCCGGTGTGGGAGGGGGAAAGAAAAGGAAAATGCAGGCCAAGCCTAAAAAAACGTCTGGCCAGAAAAAAAGGGAGGAGGAAGGAACTCGAAGGGGGTTACGGGACTGGGGATCTGCAGTAAACCTGGTCCCGAAAGGGCGGCTCCGAGAAATGAAGTCCAGGGTCTTATCCTGTGCCACAAGTGAAATTACCTTCCACGGAAGAGACTAGGTGCCATTTTTCGGGATGTGGGGCCTCGACCACTGAGGTTAGTGTTCATCAACGAACCGCTCACGTCCATGGGGTGTTCCGTTGCTTGGAGATCACCTCATCCCAGTTGGCCAGACAAAGGGCAACTTTCTTGAGCGCTAACGCAGTGCCCACGGGGGTTGGAACGCCAGAGTCCCTAGTGCCTATGGTTAGCGGATGGATATCTTCATTGAACATTTGAACAAAGCACTAATGCAGATATGTGAGGAAGGTTGGGAGGCTCCTGATGGATTCTGCTACCAGCACATTAGTAGCCCAGCAGTGTTGGCCCATTGGCAAGTGCAAATGGTGGTTATGAGTATCCTGAACCCTGTTCAGAGGGACCAGATCATGGCTGCATGTCTTGGGGCATCCCCGTGGAGAACGGGAGCGGAGGTGTCCCCCTCATCGGTGATGGCACCTGCCCCTATGGAAGGGGCTAGTGGTATGGGGATGGGGAACCTTAGTAGGCGGGGAAATAATCATTGGCTAACAACAAGGGTCCCAGACACGGACCCATACATGTACTTAATTGTAGAAAGCCATTGGCAATCCGACCGGGTGAGAAGGAGGTTAGGAGGGAGTGCACAACTCACAGCTTCCTTAATCTTGAACAGAGCACTGGCCCGTGCACCAACAGTCCCCGTTAAGATAGTAGGGAGGACCACAATATAGTGTGACTCAAAGTATTGGCGCACAGCTTGAGAACCAATTGGGCCACATACACTGGAAGGTGGTCTTCGGAGTGCACCCCAAGCAGGCAGGTCCGTACAATGACTTCTACCATAACTGCTTGGGGGAGTTACTCAAAGGTCCGAGGGTAAGTGCTCTGGGGGAGGTGGGGCTAGATTTTGAGCGGGCCAGTTGTAGGGAGAGGGCATTGCAAGATCCACCTTTCGGTGGATCCTGGGGCACGCTACTGAGGATGTCCCCTTGTTCCTATATCTGTGAGGCGCAAGGGTGACTCTGCTTTACAAGAAATTGTGGGTAAATATAGGGAAATCTTTAAACAGGTGGGGATCTCGCATCTGCAGAAGACACACGGGTTTTGCGGGGGGGGGGGGGGGGGGGTGTTGGGGCTTACAAGAATACAGAGCCCGGAGCAGCCAGCGTACACCAGGACCCACATAGGTTAGAAAACCATCTCTACTATTGTGAAGCCACTACAGACGACATCAACGAAACCTCTGAGGTAAATCCATGGGAATCTGATATCGTGTGGTGCTAGGAGCTTTCTATTATTGTACACAGAGTACAACATTATGTTTGTTACTGACTAACTACAGAAATATATCGGGTTGATCAATTTTATATACGGCGAGGCGAAACCTAATAAGTGTTTTGCTTTCTCGAGGACTATCAAGTGAGACAGTTATTCACAAAAAGCTACGATCTACGCAAATCCTAGTCCGAAATATCTGACGTTTTTCTGGCCTTTTTAACGATTTTGATATTTTACATGCCAGGAAAACGCCAGAACCGGTGCCCTTACGAAAACTGGAAATTCACCGCCTCCAACTGGAGGCGGCAATCTACAGCTGTTCTAGGCTCGAATTTAATATAATATATGTTTAAACTCAATAATATAGCTTAAAATATGATTTTACTGCACATTTTGATAATCACACTGATAAACAATAGTGTTGTTGACCTATTTTCTCGCGAGATTTGAAAAATGCACGAAATCAAAACAAATTTCAAAAGTTCGAGGGAATGTGTTCAACAGCCTGTTTATGGGATGAAGGGACCCATAAAAGCGATATTAATGTGCAGTAAAACCATCGTTTTATTAATTAATTGTGAATGTAACATTTGATTTAACTCGTAAATATTTAAAATTGAACCGAGAATGCCGCCTCCAACTGGAGGCGGCGAATTTCCAGTTTTCGTTATGGCGCCGGTTCTGACGTTTTTCTGGCATGAAAAATATCAAATATCGTTAAAAAAAGGCCAAGAAAACGTCAGATATTTCAGACTACGCAAATTCATGTAAAAGTGGCCTTACATTCGTCCAATTTTACAAAATTAAACTTTTCAAAATTATCATTCTCACCTTTTATATACTCTTTGAAAATCTTCGCTGCACCATTGTTTACTTACAATGTTTTCTTGATTATCAGTGTTAAACGTTTTCTCCCTTTCCTCCGCAAAGGTTTGAGCAAATCTCGGCGCTGCCATTTTATTCTGCTCCAGAAACAACAATGTGACGTCAATTCAAAGGGCAACTACTCTTTTTTAAAAGTAATTCAAAAATATTATGAAATGTCGATATGAGTAGGTGAAGCGTCGGCCATATTGCCGAATATTAAATCCCACCAGAAGGACATAGAGATATATCCGGCAGTCACATGTCATGTTTAAACCAATGAATGTGTGATTTTCAGTCCGAGGGAAAACAAATTTTTATTACTGACCCTTAGTAAACTAAATATGATTTGTGCAAGAAATGGATAGATATATAATTTCTGAAATATGCATGCTAAAGTTGATAAATGAAATTTAAAAAAAAAATCATTGAGTATTTTTATGAACATTCACATTCTGTTCAAATTTAGAAAAAAAAACTCCAAAATTTGAAGTGTTTATTTCATAAATATTTTCGTTAAATTATAATATTGCTATGTAAAACGGTTGTAATTAATTTTTTAATTTGTTCTTAGAATTATTGAATAAAACTTGCAAATAAACTCCATCAAATAAATTAATTATCTCAGAAAGTTGAAATTGTCAAAAAATTCATGAAGCCAGAAAAGGGGGATAAATAATTTCAAAATATCCCCATTGCAAGGCAAGTAGGTGTGCACAAAAATAATATATGTTGTAGAGAACATCTTAATGGTGATGTGTTTAAAAAAGCAAACATATTCATTGACAAATAATTTTACACAGCAATGTTTTGTTCCCCATGAAGTGTCTCGGTAATAAAAATGTTGATGTATCTTCATTATGCACTTTGAAAAAAAAATTGTCAAAGTGCTTTGATTTGGTCCCAATTTAACGCACTTTGAATTTTTTTTCAGAGTGCGTAATTCGCACAGAGCGTACCTGACTAGAATGATTTCAGGAGCCAGGGTTTGAAGGGTACCTGTAAAGTACGAAACGAAATCGAAATAAAACAAAACGAAACGTAACCAATTGCAAACGAAACGAAACGAAACCAAAAATCGAAACGAAAGGAAACCAATGAAATAAAATTTTAAACCATAAATAAAACGGTCTATATGTTTCAGGTTGCCGTTTTCAATTGATATTTTTAAATATTTATTTTCGTTTCGTTTCAATTTTTGTTTTGGTTTCATTTCGTTTGGTTTCGTTCAGATTAGTTTCATTTCGATATCGTTTCGCATTTTACAGGAATATTCGGAGTAGGTTCTTTACTGTGTAAAGCGAATTGTTACCCACTGCGTTAGCTATCCAGATACCCACTATACCGGTATGACAGTTTATGTACTCTAGATCTACGTCCCTTCCCGCCAAGAGAAAGAGAGCGAGACAGAGACAGAGGGACACAGAGACAGACAGATAGAGACAAAGAGAGCCTGTCGACTGGGGACAGACAGTGTCACACAAAATAACCTTCTGAACCTACCCCACACTCCCCCATTACTTGACAATGCTACACGTAATGAATAGCAGTACTAGTGTGAGCATTAAGGCGGTATACATGTGGGACACCTGTCGATATTAACGTGGTTAAAGGTTCATTATAATCAAAATGCTATCACCGATTTAGAATTTTCAAATTTTACAATATCTGACCTAAAAAAAATGTTTTAAAAATTGTTGGAAAGGTAAAAAAATATTAAAGCCCGAGCGTGATTCGAACTCATGACTTACATATTTGTAGTTAACGCTTTAACCTATTGCGCTACGCTGTTAGGTTACAATATTTTGAAAGAAAACCCTTATTCTGTAAAATTATACTTGATTTTATTGTTTAATATTTACATTTTTAACTGTCTTTGTCTGTGATAACATTACGAATCAATTTTAAACCTAAAACCCAATAACTTCATAAAACATGAGTGACACAAAATGGGCGTGTCTTATAGCATAACCGAAAAACGGTATTGGCTGTGCCGCGTAGTAATACATAGCATGTGCTACATAAAAAATGGTGGTTTTAAAATAATGTTGTTTTAAAGTGTACAAATTAGAAATAATATAAATATTAATAAGTAATAAGGAATCACTCTTTGAATATTATGAGGTGATAATTTCGGTCAGAGCGTGGTCAAATCTATCATAAAGCCCTTCGGGCTTAATTGGATTTGACCACGCCCCGACCGAAATTATCACCTCATACTAGTAATACTCAAAGAATGTTTCCTTATTCCTTAATTATGATAGAAAGTACGTCACAACATGGAGGTGTCCCATACCCATCTTTAAAAAGGGGAATAACTCCCAAAATATCTTCCAACAAATCTGCAAATGTCTGTACATGTAACTACAAAATTCTAAATTTGAAAGTGCCAAAATTTGCAGAAAAGTGAATGAAGCATAATTTTCTGGCAATATTTTCATCTACACATAACGTTCTAAATGCAGTACCTACGCAGTTTTACGAAATTCTGTGCAGTGGTTTAAGAGGAGTACGTGGCACTTAAAAACTATTCATTACTTTATTCATTATATAAGGCCAAAAATCAAAGTTTAAAAGGGCCGAAATTCCAAGAAAAATAAAGATATTAGAATTTCTTGGTAACGTGCACATTTATACATTACGTCTTAAATACCTACACAGTTTTACGAAGTTCATACGTTCAGCGGTTTGAAAGAATTGCGCTTAGAAGCTGTTTATTACTATTATCAATACATGGCCAAAAATCTATGTTTAAAAGGCCGAAATTCCCAGAAAAATAACAAAATCGGAATTTTCTGGTACTGTGCACATCTACACATTAATTGTGTCCTAGATACCTATTATAAAGAAGTTATAGAAAATCCTGAGCAGCGGGATGAGTTGCGACAGAGACAAAAATAACATTTTATTAATGTCTTTGGTTGAGCTTGCAAAAAAAAAAAAAACATGACTGACTGAAACACTGACTGACGAACGGGTCAAAAATATTATACCATGCAACTTCTTGTTTGGGGTATAATGAAAAGACAGTGTAATATAAGTTTTATTTCTTGGTGTTTCTTTCCATTTCTTACCATGATATTTATTCTTCGTGCAAATATATAAATCGATTTTCCTAATGAAATTTTATAATAGCAGATCTATAACAAAACATCGCTCACCTGAGGAAGAATACATGTAGGTATGATAAAATCACCTTAACGGAGTCATAATACAAACTATCTGGAAAATGAATTATAATATATGTACATATGATAGATCCTGTATAAATAAAATCCCCCCCCCCCCCCCCCCCCCGGATAATCTTATTTTTTTATCATTAGTCCCTTTTTTAACACGATGATTTTATAGTCAAACGGAAAGCTCACTTGAGCTTTTAGCTCAGGTGAGCTAAAAATAAGATGATTTATTACGTAGACACCGGTATTATCGATCATAATATGTAGTTAAATTTCACTATCCTTCTAGATAGCTCTAGATATCAATACAGATTTTTTTTGTGGGGGGAGGGATTGTTTTTTTTTTTTTTTACCTCAACATAATAGTAATCTCATTTCCGATTTAAGAGCTATTGATATTATAGCATAACTCCCTCTTTATTACGCGACTGTAGGCCTATGTGCAGTACCGTCTCGGGTAACTACATTGCAGAATAGATTCAAAATGTCTTGGGTTTTTTGGTTGGTTTTAAATCGGCGTTAAACATTCAACCACAAAAATGCCGACTCTAACAAAAAAATGTCATAAACTATTGTTATTGTAAAAAAAATTCCAAAAGTAAATAGTTGCTTTAAAAACTCCACATTATTTTCTTGAATTGGTTATTATTCATTTTACAAAGTAAACCATCATTTCTACAATTTCTGTAGCATGTCGCTGGCTAGAAATGACACTGTTCTAAATATACTTTTATACATTAAAAACAACAAGTTAGTTTACATAATATTTCTATTTCTATAATTTCAAGTCATTTTGAGAAGTTTTAATATTTTTCAATTACTATACTCGTACAATAACAAAAAAAAATTGTTATCACTATTTTCAATTCATGTACAGATCTTTTTCCTAAGCTGCATGTACTGAGGTCATACTTGTGAATAAGAAGTTTGATACTATAAAGTATGGTACATTGCCTAAAAGCCAACATCAAGTAGCTAAATACTAATAAATAAAATTTCCGACATGAAAACAAGTGAATTATTAACAATGCCAAAAATGAACATGGTAACTGTAATAATTAGCTGCAGTGTTGTACAAAATAAACAAACTAAATATTTGGCACAACTTATGAAGGTGGATTTTGTAGATAAAAAATAATGTATGACGTTTTGTAAATATTATACAATTCACAACATTTCCAAGGCAGAAAAAAAAGCATATCACATATCACATTCGCACATTCTGATCTGACACAAAAGAACCATGTTTATGAATACAATGCATGTACACTAAAACTTCAAAGCATTTAAACTTCATAACAGAAAAATATCCAAAATGTGGCTTTTTCTATTTTTAATCACACATTTCAGGTAACCCATGACTTTCAACTGTAGTTCAGTGAAAAAAAATCATATTCTTTAAATGTGCATATGCTTAATAAATTTATCAAGCAACAGGGTTAATTACAAGTTACATTTGCAAAAAACATAAGAATTTCCTATCCATTTTAACGAGAAACTTAAATAAACTAAAAAAATGATTTACACATACAATAATTTGCAGTTTGGTTCTATGTAATGTGGTGTGTCAAAAGAAAAGATAGTCAAAGCAAGATAACTGCTTTCAAGTAATGTCATACATTATTAACCAAGAGTTCTTTCCTCTTGACAACAACAGCAAATTATCCTGATGTTTAAAAATGCTTGTCTTTTTATTATCAATTCGATATTTTCACAATAACAGGAATTGAATAAGTTCAAAAGTTTGGGTTTTTTTGCTTGGTGAAAAAAAAATTCAGAACAAAAATTATTTCTAGATTAAATTTAGTAACAATGTAAAGCATTGATATATCTATACACATTTGTACATGCCATGTGAATAAAGATATCAGTCAGATCACAGTTCATTTTGCATGGATTTATTTTTCAATATCATTATATGTATTAATATTATTGTACTTGTACAATTCTTCAGTAAATCATCTGTTAATTTACTAAAAAAATTAATATTGCAAGAATCAGCAGTTAATTAAATGTAAAAAATGAAAATGTAATAAACAAAATGACAACTGATATACTATAGCAAGTAGCAATAACAAGGTTATATTACTAAAATATAACTTTAATGTAGCTGAAATCCTTGTTTGTGGTTCTTACATTAAATCATCTTATAATATCTCATTTCTTCCAATGATATTTTGTGCTTAATCCATAATATAACACAACAATTTCTGATTGGCTGCAGTAGGATTTTTAAAAAAAATAATACAAAAATTGGTTGACCAATCACATTTGTATTTAACAAACAATCCTAAGATCCCTCTGTATTTATACTCTATGAAGGTAGAAATGAAGGTGTTGGTTCTGTTAGGTTTTTTTTTCAAGGTTGAATCCAAACTAATTTAACCAATCAAATCCTGTGTTATAGAAGAGGTTCAGTCCCATTCCAGTCAACATTAGCTCCAGACCATCTGACAAGAAAAAATTTTGAAAATTATTGTTTTTGTACAAATCTTCATGTTTATATGGTAATGGTATGCACACAAGATACCATACACTTACTTGGTTCTGATACAGTGTTCCAGTGGAGGAACCAGGTCCTCTTCTGAAGATGGCGTCTTAAATCCCATATCTACCGTATCTGTAAATTGATATATTAATGCATTGGTAATAAAATTTCTCTATAATGACCAATGAAATTGCTTTATACCAGAACATGATAATGGTTCATGATATAAATCACAAATGAATCTAACAAACAGAATGTATTTCATTGTACCAATGGTGAGTTTGATTTCCTCTTGCTGCCGAGCTAAGCCGTCGTAGTAATACAGGTCAAATCGCCTCTCCGCCTTCCAGTCACTGATAAGCTCCTTCTTGATGGAGAATAAAACGCTGAAGTGACTCTCACTGCATACCACCCAGATTGGGTACTTTGGTGTCTTTAGGTATGTCCCCACCTAGAGCAAAACATTACAATATAAAACACTAGCCTAAGATGATCATATTGATAGTGGAGCCTGAATCATGTAAATTTAATTAAGCCATGTACATGTATATAATTATATAATAATACGGCATTCTAATGCATGTTTCTACACTTATGTAAGAATAAGAATACTTTGCAACCTTTCAGAAATTAGTTCCCATTTAATGAAGCATTTGAGATACTGAGATCCTTCTGTTTGTGGTTAACAGCAATACTGTATACCAGGAAATATTCGCTATCATTTTATTTTGACCCTTTTGGCCTCGTTGTCAGTTGAAGTCTGGGTGAATTTAAAACAATTTTTAAATGACTGTGTTAATTATGTAAATTAGAAAGAGCATCTATCACACAACTGTGTCTTGGCGAATTTAAGACAGGGCAAAACTGTTGCAAGTGACAAAGGGCAAAAAAAAACATGGGGCAAAAATATCACTGTATACAGTAATATTTCTAATATCTTTTTTTTTAAATTATAGTTCAGAATACTAACTGACATGTATGCAATAAACCAATAACTCAAGGTATATTTTAAATTAAACATATTGAATTAAAAATCAAATCTCTGACTTCATGCTGGGAGTTTACATGATATGTAGATGAAAGATGTATAGTTTATGCAAGATTTACCATTTGTTATAACTTATAGCTACATACATGATATCATAAATAAACTTATAAAATAGAAATTAGAGGCAAGTACCTGACAGGATTTATAATGTTCAAACAGAGAAAGAAGTCCTATATTTGACCTCCCTGTGACCCCTTTAAGGATTGTGACATCACTTCCTGTACCCGAGTCCAGCTCTATTTTGTCATTGAACACATTAGAATTGGCTTTCCCAGTTAGGTACAGATTTACCATATCCTGGTACAGAAATACACAAGAGGTCATGAATTAGGCATGTCGAAAGAAATGCAATTAATATTCAATGAGAAATTACAACATGTATTTCATTTCATTGTTCAAAAAAAAAAAATTATTGTTAAAATGACGTTAACGAGTAGACAGTCATTGTATGAGTAGATAGTAAGTCACTTTACCTGACTACAGTACCCATGGGCTCCCATCAGCTTTCCTGTTGGTTCATCCATATCTTCCCTCACCCTGCCCAACAAAATTAAGCTTTTAGTTATATTTGTCCATATAGTAACTTTAAGGAGATTTTACTTTTATACATTGTCATGTATATTGACCAATGGCAAGCATTTTAAAGATTAAGTAAGAGCCAAGATCATCCAGTAACAAAACATGGTTTTAAGATCTACCATTTGATAATGCTATAGAGGAAATATTGCTATGGAGATCTAGTGGTTGTTATTTCAATTTATATCATCATTTTGTATTATCAAAAGATTATTAAATAACTGATCAATGCACATGATCTTTAGAAGATTACAAGTCTACTGTCTAGTGTATCATATGTTGACAATAACCTCAATGGTCAATATATCATGAGATGATTATTAATTCATTTATAGCCAACTTTCTATCAGTACATGTATATCAATTAAGGATTTCAGTTTGGACAACGATTCCGATCCACTTTTTTGGAATTCCCTTGATTCTCCCTGGAGGATCGAGTACACTCTAAGTTTGATAGCTAAGTTTCTGTCAGTAAAGCAAATTTAGGGTATTTTTACAAGATCTACATGTAGCCTGCCAATTAATCAGAACTGACAAGTGAGCTAAAAATGATACTGATTTATACACTGTTTGATGCCTATAAATAAAGAGATTACAAAATCATTGGTCAGTGAGTTTATTTTGACTCATTGATAGCTAGGTTTCTGTCAGTAAAGCCCGATTTAGTTTTTTTTTTACAAGATGTAGCCAATAAATCACAGTATTATTGAATATTATTGAAGAAAACAGAAAAAAAAAGATAGCAATACTGTTTGATTTATAATGATATAATACTACAAACTTACTGGTCAATGTATCGGGAGAAGATGACGGAGTACAGCGTCAATATCACGCCCCCCGTCCCGTCCGTCATGAAATGGTGGACGTTCTGTTTCAGGAAGGCCAGCAGATCGTCGTAGGACTTAAAGTGATTCAGCATCAGCTGCCAAGAAAAAAATTGATATTGTACATCAATGGTATCTTAATAAAAATCTTTAACATCCCTATATCATAAATGTTTTTACATGAATGTTCAACATAGCATCCACTCTCTTGATCAACATAACAACTTTCACAAACATTACGTAAATGAAATCAATGATTATTATAATAAATATGTAAATTATAAAGTTAATAAGCTATGTCAAGTTAATTTACTCACAGTCTCTGTCAGGTCATCGGCCCGGTATTTGGGTGCCCCGCCCTGAAACACGGCTTTCCCTGAACCTCTGTAAAACAAACATGAAGAAATGCCAGATGAAAAGGCAATAAAAACTCAATTTCTTTTTCAAGCAAAGAAAATTCTACGAAAATTCTTCAAATTTTTTCTGCTTTACACTGTATATATACAGTATGAATTTTTACCCTCAAAGAATGCACATGTATTTTAAATTTGCTTTTTGTTTTGTCAAGTTGTTAAAATATCATTGATTAACAAGCAATTAGTTGTTCTAAAGTTTATAGTTTTCTTCAAATCTATATTCATTATAAAATGTAGCTTATTTACATTATTCTGGTTTCTATACAAACTAATTTTTATATTGGCTTTAATTGTGTATCCTTTGCAATTCAAGAAATAAAAAAAAATTAATGACCATCACGCTTTCAGCTTATGCCCTTCTAAGCATTGCTCTTACAAAAGTGCCAACATTAAAGTAGATTAGTACACATTCTAATATAACTTTGTACATCTATTTAAGTGCAGCAGTCGTTAACTGTGTTATTTCCCTTTACATGGTGTCTACTTTAATAATGATTTAGCAATCTTCAAGATGCAGAACTTTACACAATCTGCTTATTAAATACACATACATCAAAATATTGCCAAGCCTAGAGTTCATATGGCTAAGCCTATTATCGAATCATGGAAATCAGGGCACATGTGTCTACAGGTGTAATACAAAGTTTATTACTTACATGGTAACTACTGCTGTTTTATTCTCTCCTGCTCGCCAGAAGATTTTGGCCAAAGCTGTAGCTAATGCTTGACTTCTCTCTTCATGTGTTGGATCCCCGCTATAAGGACAAACAGATATTAATTAGAATATACCATCTCATTTTATGTGACAGGTACAATTTTTTTTTCCAAATAGGCCTGATAGTTTCAGTGGTACCTTACACTTACATTTTTTTCCAGTCTGTGGCATTTTAAACTTAGAATCATTTTACACAAATAAACATCTCAGTGTTTCTATACACTTACAATAGTTTTGGTACTACTTCAAACTTACCATTTTTTAAATCATGTTTTACTTATGTAATTAACACTTACCAGTTGCAGTGATAGTTTCTTTCTACTTACAATCATTCCATTGGTATTTTACACTTACAATCATTTTAGTGATATTTTACACTTACAATCGTTCTAGTTGTACTTCACACTTACAATCGTTTCAGTGGTATTTTACAATCCCCAAACAGCAGTTCCTGTAGAACACAAGCCTGTATAGCAGCCAGCAGACCACAGGGGCCTCCCTGTAACAAAACATCATTATTTATAAGAATACTGTAAACGTACATATCATAAACATGACATTGTATGGCTTTAATGTAGAAAACCTCAAACAAGCTTCGAACATTAAACTGTCTCGTGTAAAGAGTAAAAAAAAACTTCTCTCAGTTTATCTTAAAACCCTGTTTTAATATTATCTCTTATTCTTTCTGTAAATCTCTCTCTTGTCTCTCTATCTTGAGTTCTTTTTCTTTCTATTCCTCTCTCTCTCTCTTTCTAACCTTTTTCTGGACTATTCCATACTGAAGCTTTGGGAGATCACAGAACACCAGGCTCTGGTACCTCCACTCATCATTGAAACACTGGGTAGCTGACCCAAATATCAGGGTCTTCAAATTCTGAGGAAATACAAAGAAATTGGTTTAATATTTTAAGTAATCATTCAAATTTTCATTTCACTACATTTTCGATAGAGCCTCGTCGTCACAAATATTTCTTGCTGTGAACCAGCTAATAAATGTATCTGGTATATTATTATCCAGATATTCTTGATTGCAAAAATTAGTTGCCATGAACCAGTTTATCTCCCGTAAATCGCAGAATAAAGTTGTCACAAATAAAAGTTTGTTTACAGTATTTATTTGTTTCGCATGTCTCCGCTTTCCAGTTTTTCTCAATGTTCTTATAGCTTGTCCTCCCAGGTTATAATTTAATAAGTTCAAACAGAATATTTTGAATAGTGATACAAAGTATCTATTTAAATTATATATCTTGTTTCCAGTTTTTTGAAGAGTAGTCTTTTAAAAGAATCATTACGGGAACAAAATGAATTTGCATTGATTTCTTAAAAAAAAAATAAATGAATTTAATTTCTTCACATTTGTATGATGCTTCTCTCTTAATAAATCTTTTCCATAGCATAGAAATTATTAATGTTTGCTACATGTAAATGGATGTCTCTGTTTTTGATAATGTGTTATTCTACTTTGAATGACTTACTATGGCAGTTTGTAGTGTTATTGGACGGGCATCGATCAGGTTCTGTACTGGACGGTTTACAGATAACTTTGGTCCGAGGTCAAGGTCAGCTAAATCTGAGTCAAGGTCGTCACAATCACCAAACTCCAGGTCACCTACTTTTGTGGAAATTTTTGATGTCACTGAATGGTTAGAGGATGGTCTGTAAAAAAAGAAAAGTGTAATGTAGAACAATTATTCAACCTATCATAGCTGCTATAGTGGTTACTTTTAACTGACAGTGTTTTGCTAGATAGGATATTGTACTATCAATGGTAATGCATATTTGTATTGTCACATTCATAATAGATTAAAAATATGTTCATGTTACGGTCCCCAATATATGCCTTAGATTAATCTACTCTAAAATCAATCCTCTATGATAATATGATATGTGTAAAACTTTATGATATACTTATTCAATTTGTTATTTACTTGTGGTGAAATACTCATTTGACAAAACCACTCATGTCAGATTTCTACTATTTCCTCTCTTGTTTTTCATGTATTTGACAATAACCACAATACAACTTACAAATAACATTCCATTGACTGGACTTGGCACTACTCACTACTGTATGTACACATGTAGGCTGTACTGACCTCTGGCTCCCCCTAGTTGGAGGTCTGTTTGCGATGCTGGATTTGTCCACACTGTATTCTGGGAAATCCTCTTCCACAGACGTCTGGCGTCTCCCTGACGCTGATTTTGGTTTTGAGGGTTTGGTGTCCTCCACAGCCAGCACGTCCTGTATGGACGACTTCCTGTCGCGGCCCGCTACACTTCCTGTTGTGCCAGAAAGCCCAGAGAGTCTGTCCTCATTCACTGAACTGCGTCTAGGTTCAGAAGTCAATTCAGGGCTGTCTAGAATTATTTTGCGTGACCCTGAGGTCAATGGTCTAGGTTTGTTTAGTTTCCTGTTTCTTCCAGTGTCCTAAAAACAAATTCAGCATATTGAGTTTAATTGGTTTTTAAAATATCAAATACTGTAAAAAGATGCTTTATACACAAACAGATTAGGTTGGGGTCAAAGTTAGCATTTAATTCATTGTCTCTCTCATCATCAGAATAAACATATGAATATTAAACAAATCCCTCTTAAGCTATGATAAACTTTCTCTAATTTGTATGCTGTTTGACCTTTAACCTTTCCTACTGACCTCCAGATTACTTGTGATTGGTCCAGACATTCCTTTCTTCTTGGCACTGATTGGTCTGGCTTGGAGTCTCTGGGGGGTGGGGAACGAGTCCTTGGGGTCCTCCCTGTCCATCAGGCCGGCCTTACCTGACCCTAAAAGTGTCTCCCCCTCCACATTGTCATCTATGACCAAATCCTGTGACCCATTCCGTACACCTGAAGCAGTCAATATTGAGGAACATGTATGGCTTAGGAGTAAGGGGTAGTAAATACTGGTATTATGCACTTAGTTCATAGGGACACAACAGCAAAAATAGGTTTTAATTTGTTTGTAGCATCTTAAAATTGCAGATTAATCACATGTTAATCACCTAATGATCAAGAATTTGAACTTGTACAATAAAAAAAAATAAGTAAACCTTGTACACCAGAAATACCTATATATATATATTGATACATGTACAACTAAATATTATGGTGAAAATTTCTACTAATAAAAAAGTTCATGAAGTCTTAATTATATCAGTGCAAATGTCTTAGGGGTTTTAAGTGTTTGGCCAATTATTGAAAGACCGATGGTTTGAGCCATGCTGCGGTCACTTGATGCTATATGATGTGTCCTAAGACATGGCAGTTTATCTAAATTGTTTCAGTGCACCCAAATGGAATCAGGTGCAGGCTTTGCTGGGAGTGAACCTGCCATGGACTGGTGTTCCATCCAGTGAGAGTCAATGAACCACCACAGAAACCAAAGATAAACACAGGCCCTATGCACTTTCATGGCTCGAAGAAGGATTGACTTAAGTTAACTTTTAAATTATATGGTTCAACGATGGTTATTTTCCCTCTTAGTTCAATATATGTTTATTGAACCAATGAAAACTTTTTTTTTCAGTGATGTTGAGTTTCTTACAGTGAACAAGTTAGACTTATTGGACTTTGAATCTAATGTAAAGACTATGATAACACCAGAGGAGGTCTGAGACTAAATATGAGAGAAATCAAACCTGCCTGTGAATATTTTTGATAACTATTCACCATTGGCAAATAGCACAGAAACTATTTCATATTAAACATTATCGAGATGAAATAGCAAGTTTATTCGTCGTAATTTTTCATAGTAAGGATACACAGAGGTATGATAAAAATTATTATGAAATAATGTTTCCCTAATATTACCTGTTCTTGACTTTCCTCCTGAGCCATAACTAGAAGAGGTAGGTCTATCAGCAGCTGGGTTAATTAAGTTAGATGCATCGTCATTGCGGGTTGACTGAGAGGAAGACATGGAGCTAGAATCCTGGGGCTCCGGCACCAAAATCAAATCACCTGGTTTTGTCAGCTCTAAGAAGTATTTGGTTATTATTTCTAGCATTGTTCTTAATGGTTCCACCATCTCCTGCAATATTTAATTTCTGTTGTTGAATACACTTTTTGGTAAAAAAGATGTCAAAAAAAATATACATATGATATCATTATGGTAATAATAATATTTCATTATTTTCTTTCCTTACAAAGTTATACTATATAACTTTAAAAGAAATAATAACAGAATGTAAATTATATGAATGTAACAATGCAGTAAAATGTTCACCAGTGAATTGTTAAAATCCAAAGTTCTGTACAAAATGGATTTCTTGGTGCAGTACTGTGCATTTATAATTGTTCTGCTGCTTATCTCTTGCAAACCTTATATTGTACCTTGTTAACAGATTCCTGTTTCCTGCAGCATGAAATCAAAATCCCATAACTTACCTACTAGTCTTATGTAACATATGGCATTTTTATCAAATATAACTGTATGGGAGTAAACTATACTGTATGAAGTATCTCTGAGTCAGTTCTAAATGTACAACATAAAGTTATAACTATAAATCTAGTAAAAGATTCAAACTTAACATCCCTATAAACCTACAGTTTATGATATATTATACAATTATGGACTTCATTGTAGGTTGA
Source organism: Magallana hongkongensis (assembly GCA_016163765.1). Lineage (NCBI taxonomy): Eukaryota > Metazoa > Mollusca > Bivalvia > Ostreida > Ostreidae > Magallana > Magallana hongkongensis. Next base: position 24,734,231 of record WFKH01011925.1, on the reverse strand, counting down.
TATGTGGTTATATGGACAATGTCCAGTGATATCGACCAAAGACACAGAAAGTGGTATCGACCGAGCTTGCGAGAAACTGACAAATGTCACGTGATGTAATTTCAGCCAATGAGAACTAGGAAAATTATTGTCTTTTATTATACCTCTGTGAATATTTTCTATGTAATATTACAACAAATAAACATGCTATTCTATCTAACCGTGAAATTGTTTCCGTGCTATCTGCCCATGGTGAATAGTCATCAAAACTATTCACCAGCGGCATTCGATTTCCCTTGTTTTTAAACTCGGAACACCTCTGGTGTAATCCGAGTCGCTACGTTAATTTCAAAGTCCGATAACTCTAATTTGTTTACCATGAAGAAAATCTGCATCACCGACAAATAAAGTTTTCTTCGGTTTAATAAAATACCTATTTACTGGCTATGAGGACGATGGCAAGTTTATTGTCCCCCTCGACAGCAACTATTTCCCTCGGCTTTGCCTCGTGAAATAGTTGCTGTCTCGGGGGACAATAAACTTGCTATCGTCCTCATAGCCAGTAAATAGGTATATAATATATTACTGATTTCATTGCACATGTTCAGACCTTGTTTCTCTTCATCAGCTTTTCAATATGTAGTTCTCTCATCAACAGCTGTCTGTTACTGATGGCATTGTCTCCCCTTGGCATTTCATGATCCATCATCTGTAGTGTTCCCTTCAGGCCCTGAAATCAGAAGATAATTTTAAGAAACATTTTCCATATTTTAAAATATTTTATTGCATTAAATTAATGTTTCTTTTTGCAACATTGCACCTTCCATTGACTCCTATAATGGCAAACTTCTATTTGTTAACTTATGAATTATAAATTTTCTTTGGCTCCAGCATCAGAACATTTTCCTCTAAGAATTATAATTTTTTCAATATGATGGGCAGTGTGGTGCTACATGTACATCATAGAAAGGTCCATATGCATGTAAAAAGTATGACGTACAGTACATATTTGACAGTCTTAATCTTTGGGTGTACTTTAAAAACTAAATGAGCAATAAATTTAAAATGTAAAAAGTATACCATGAATATCAATCAAAGATGCTTTTTTAACTTTAGCTGAATAACCTTTATACATTTTGTTACTTCCATTGACAAAGTATAAATTCACTGACAAAACAATTGCAGCAATTACTAGGTCCTAAATTTAATGATATGAAGCTGTGATGATGATTTAATTGTTTCAGAAGGCTTTCATCGTTAACGGTAATAATAACAAAAAATATGCAGTAACAAAGAAAACAATTAATCTTAGCAGTTGATGATTATGTGAACTGAATGTCTATCATCAACAAAAGAAGTTTTGATGTTTTTATGATAGAGCACAAACTAAAGACCGAATTATCTCGCAGAAGTTACCTTTCTGCTTAGGAATTCTCGTACAAGAGATGCTGCGATAGCTTCAGTGTATGAAGGATCCATTTTTTCATCTCAGACATTTAATTCTTGAAGAGGACAGCAGGCTCCCGCGATGTCTACGTGATTTTGTTTTTAAACCATAAACTCGTTGGTGCCCGCCATATTGAAACATTCCAAAGTAGCAACACAACTCTCGCGAGATTTTCCGATCAGAGGCGGTGCCAATCTTATTCGCTACCCTATCAATTTCCAAACAAGGTGCTACTCGGAAATGCGGTGATGGGGTGGGGGTGGGGGCATTATTTGAGCGATGGGCATTTCTAGTATATAGAAAGAAAAGAATAAATCAATGTACATCCCCACTTTTTTTTGGTAAAAGTGAAAGAGAATGGCAGTTATACATTAGTTTATATATGAGCATTCTTTTTTCCCCAAAACGGATTTCGCTGCATATATATATATATTTTTTGCACCTTCTGAGCCTAGTGAGGTGTAGTTCAAAATTGAATCAAGGAAAAAAAAATGTCCATATAGGTTACAATTTATATATGTAGATTTCTGACTGAAAAACTGCTTATAAATTGTCGAATTCAATTTCCGTTACGGTAGGAATTTCTCTTACCTAACGTGTGTCATACAAAGAAACAGAAAAAAAAGGATTTTTAGAAAAAATGTAGAAAATGTAGAAAATCCTTTTTGGTTTCTCTAAATGTCATAGACGAAAAACTATTTTCCCCTTAGGAATTATAATTATGTTTTAATTAAAGAAATTATCTCGGCAGTCGTGACTAATAAGAAATTATAAAGTCGTATATCGTTAAACTTATAAATATGGGTTTTATTGGAAATGAGGTAAAATGAAGTAAAAAAATAAATTAAAGAGTGGCATAGTTATCAAACCGTTACACAGAGCAGCGAGCGAGGAAAAGGATAATGTAATACAACAGAGACTGAAGAAATTTAAAGCTAAGAATGTACATGTACCGTACGCGTCATAGATTGTGTATTAGGGCACATTTTTTGATAATAAGAATTTCGTGAAAAATATTAGGTTACCTAAAACATCAGTGACCCCTTTAATCAAACTACCTGCAAAAGTAATTATGTCAGAATCAAAAGGGCATTTTCACAGGTATAAGGTGCAGTTTCAAAAAAACCCCCAAAAAACCGTACATGCCATTTGATATATAAATTATTGCCTAATGAGTCTTTATGTATAACCACTTTTGTTTTTTAGTGTCTCTTACCTAATAACCTTTAAAATTAAAATATCATAGGAATTTAAATGAACATTTTTATGGGAGAACTTTTTTTTGGTACAGGACATTTAGAAATTCCTGCAGGATTTTGTTAATTTCCTTAAGGAATTTCATGTCCTAATGGATAATAGTATTTTCTAGAGGAATTTAATTCGAACCGTTATTTTTCCAATAAAAATTTCTGTGACCGAATTTAATTGGATTTTTAATCATAATTATCCTATCGGAACTTGAATTTCTATAGGATTAATTTTATTCAGTTATGAATTTTTATTTATCCTGTAGGAAAAATGTTTCTCCCATAGGAATTGTCATTTTTCCGAGTATGAGATTTTAATTTTCAAAAGTAAATAGCTCACCTGTCAGGTGAGATAGACATTAGACCAAAAGTGGTTATTTACTCTAGTATAGGCAATGGTCTATAATATGGCATACATAAATTTATTAGAAGCTGCCTCTTTGACGGGTGCCACCTTGGCAGTGGCATTATTTTTTGTCCATCAATACCCAAATCACCATCGTGACGTCACCAACGTCAAGTTAACGTCTCATTGACACTTGAAGAGATTCATTTCTTTTCTTTTTTTCGCGAATTACGAATGAATCAAACATATGGACAAACGAACTCTCTGTAAATCAGTTATAAATTTTAAAACGTCTTATTGAATTTCTTTATAAAAGATTTTGTTTGATACTAGTAGTAACTGTTGTTGCACGTGCGTGCAATTCAAAGCAGTAATGTCGCAAGTAGCAACATGCATTATATCATATTCATGATTCCCTCTCCAACATGATATATACATTTCAACTGCTGCGCACATCGTATATTCTCAGTTAATGACACATGCACAGTTCCGGTGTTATATGATTATGTTTTATTTGTGTTTTCTCTTATCTATAACCCCGTCGGCCAGAGCCACAATTCCATCGGCTTTTCACGCACCAACTTCAATTAACTTCAGTGCTCTTTATTATACATGTACGTATGTAGATCGAGCTATAACTCAAATGTATATGGCTGACAATACACACAAGATGTTTTTTTTTTCAACTACATGTACTACATAATACATGATCTAGAGGGGGGGGGGGGGGGGGGAGGTCAGGATACTGGAAAATTCAAACTTTTTAAAGCCTTGCCCTAACCCCCACCTCCCACGGCAAACAAAAATATCCCTCGGATCTTACCCTACCCCCGAAAAAATTCTTGATCTCCGCATGTATTACTTCTTCAATCCTTTTTTGCGATGTACTTCAGATAATGGTATACTTGCCAGATATGACCAAATGTTAAGCGCAGGTGACGGACCATATTGATTTTTCTACTGGCGGAGTATATGTAATTCTGTGATCCGCCGCCACTTTTGCATTAGCAGTAGTAATTACGATAAAGTCATTACAGCAATCAGCAGGTCTCCATCTAAGGCCATTTCAACTGATTGCACTTTACGATAGCGCACGTAATTTGATTAAAAGCCACCAATGTCCGATACAAACGCGAGATTTGGTCTATCCTCGCGTGTTTAATGAACTAATTCATAATTAGTCTCTCTTACAAACCCCGAGTATTTGGTCAGCGTAAACACATGTATACACAAGCTGCAACCGATATTTTTCAGTTTGTTGTCAGTCTCCAAAATGCGGCATTTCGATGCAAGGATGTTAGACTTTTTTGTGACATTTGCCAATGTTTGCAAAATGATCATTATTGTTTTAATTTTAATTCAATGTGAAGCGTTAGAAAACTCAAATATGCCGAAATATGGGGAGAAGAATATTTTTGATAAAAATGGTTCATTTGCATCTATAGACTATCATTCTTCAACGACAAATCTTAACATTTCGGATGAAAAATACGAAATCAATGATGGCACGACAATCGGAAACTACAGTGAAAGAATAGTCAGGAATCACAGAATTATCGATGTGGAATACAATCAAACAGACACCGAATCTAATATGACGTATGTACATGGGACGTTGACGACGTCAGATGATGACGTATTGCAAAGGAGCGCTGTGTTTACAGCCACACCACCAACACGCGATTTCCTTGCTTTAGGGGAGTCAAAAACGTACGTCTGTCAGGCGGAGGAAAACTCCAAAATAATCACCACCCATTGGGTCATACCAATGTCTGTTGACACATACAGTAGCGTCCAAAAATCGTACACAGGGATTAAGGGATACGTTTCAATGAATGCAAGTGTTATGGAAATATTCAACATGCAAGCAGATTTCGCGGGAACGTACATGTGTCTCGGTTATGGAGAGAATGGCACGATTTCCCGCCAAATGGAACTAGAGACAACAAAGCTATCAAGGCTAGGTTTTTCTTTGCGAATAACTATTGGACTGTCTGCCTTTGGTAGTGTAATTTCGATACTCTTATTAACCGTTCTCGTTTGCAAAATCAAACATTTGATGATTTCAAAGATCAAAAGAGGGAGGGTAAAGCCTAACAGTAAAAAGACTGTTCATTTCAATGTGGACGAGTTTAACTTGATCACGAAAAGAATATCTCAATCGGAGTACAACTCGACCTCAAAGGATACCCTTTTGATAGACAAAGTTTCGATGAAATCAAGCGACAGTGATTCAATTTCAATCAAGAAAGATGACAACGATTTCGATACGCTGCCTTGTTCTGAGAACGGGGATTGTCGGATGAACGGAAAGCCTATTACAAGTGTACCGATATTAATGGTGAACGGAACAACTGCCGATTTAGACATGGATTCTAGAGGCGACAAAATAGACAGTCCGAAAACAGAGAGATCTCCACCAAGGTTTCAGGTGATGGGGCCAGCAAAGCCAACACAAGTTGAAAAAGAAACAAGGTTTTAGAGCATATAGGTACAGGTATTAGTCATACTGTACTGTATTGCACGTGAGTGACTAAGTGACAATGAAGGATAAAAAAGCGACCATTTGAGAGAGAGAGAGAGAGAGAGAGAGAGAGAGAGAGAGAGAGAGAGAGAGACAGGCAGACAGAGGGAGTGGGGAGGGGGGGGGGGCTACAAATCGCTTGACTTGCATTGAGCACTACCATAATTTGTAATCAATATGATGATTAAACTGGATTGCACAATTGCAAGTTACCGGTAGTCTTTTTATTCTATTTTATTTAACCCAAAATTCTTCTTTTGTTGCAAATATTTTCTATAAGTAGGATCTGTAAAAATCTGACCCGACATTATAAAACATGATACTGATCAAGATTTGTGGTATATACACAAACTAGGAGTTTTAAACTAATATATTTTACATGAAGGCTTCAAAATAGTTTGCATAAATTGTAAAATTGAATTAGAATTCATCTTGCAATACATGTATAGATATTAGAGCAGCAAAGACCTCACATTAACATGTTTTTCTAACTATTTAGATACAAGCATAGTTTGAAAAAAATTATCTGCTAACCTACAAATGATTTCGAGACTTTATAGCTCATAGCACATAGAAAATATGACTTGTCATCTACCCCCTAAAACTTCAAAAACTTTAAAAAAATCCACAACGTTTTATAGCCTCCAAAATAAATAAGAGAACCCCAACTTTATCATAAGTCATATCATCAATTAATGAATGTAAATATAATGATTTGACATCTGCTTATTAATTATGTAAGTGAAGGTACATGTAAAAGAGCATGCAGTGTCTTGCTTGTATGTATTGCAAATCAAAAAATCAATTCATTTGGAGAAATATTAAAACTTTTATCAAAACCCAATGAATGTTGAATAACTAGTATTACATACGTGTATCCACATAATATAATTCAAATTTTATGAAAAATTGTTTTTATAACCGGGTTTTTACCAGCCTGTACAAAACAAATGTGGTCGTGTCGTGCAAGTGTAAAATTTAAATTTTGAAAAATGGAAGAAATTAATATTGTGTTATATACATGGATGCTTTGCAGATGTTGCTTCAAATTGGGAACACAAGACAAAATATCAGCACACAATTGCAATGTCTCAGCATACATAGTCGAACTATCAGCAAATAATGACGACTTATTAGCATATTATCATGAAGTATCTTCAATATAAATATAAAAGTATCAGCTAATAATGAAGTATAATATTAACTTTAAAATGTATGGTATCATAATGAAAAAGTATCATATTTTATAGGCAAAATATTATCATAATTATAATAAAAATTATCAGCTTAACATTAATATGGTCCACAAAAGGCAGATGAGGCGTTTCACATACACGGATTCAGCCTGTAAAGTACATTTGTACATCTCTAAGGATAGAAACTCCCCAAACATGTCCGTATACTTGTATATACGGTTAAGGAAGCTTTATAACAGAAACACTCAGCCATGGACGTTGTTAATTTCTTTTGTCTCAGCAGAAGAATACAGATATACAGGTTGTTGTACAAGTTTGTTGTCACAATGTGTCATAATGATACCCTGAAACCTTGCTACAGTAATACAGTGGTCCGTCCTCCGTGTTCCTGAGTTGAAATATAAATGAGCCATTGGACAAGATATAACATTTGCTGGGGATACTTCGTACGGCATACACTTATAGTATCATTTTGTGGTTGGCCACAATGACTATCTGTAGTGTGACATCTGTAACACCTGGACAATCTGTTGTGATAAGTTATGATTACCAAAGTTTTTAACGTTCTGAACTATCCCTTCACATTCCAAAAGTATGTCATTTGTTTTTTCCCTATATATTTCATTGAAAACAATACTTATTTTTAAAAAGTTTTCTGTTATTTTATGTCGGATTTTTAAGAAATTTATATTGATTAAAGTAGATTTAATTTGCACTTGTTGACATACATTGAAATAGATTTTTGACAACTCATTTGTAAAATTTGATATTTCAAACACAACATTAAGATATTTTTAAAGAGCCTTGCTATATATCTTTCGCAGCATGTGAGCCAAAAAAATCTTACTTTGGATTGTCAATATCAAATCTCAAGAACAGAAGGTTGGAAATATTTCTAAATAAGATGCACAAAAGCTAGAGACGTTCTGAATTTATCAGTCCTGGTCTTTTAAAAATCGGTGAAGGGGTTACTTTTCAACAATTCTTTGCAAAATGTTGGTTTGCAAAGAAATATACAGTAAAAAAGAAAAAAAAAATGACATACTTTTGGCGTGTGAGTGTATACAGGTTCCCCCGCTGCCATATCACCAATCGAATAGTACTACATGTATGTAGATTTGAAACATTATGCTTAGCATTTTTTTTAATGAATGCATGACTTTTCCCAGACTTCTTTTTTCACAATAAAGGCAGTACGATCTGTTGTTTTGTTTGCGATATTGGATAATTTTAGAATGTTGCTGCAGACATTTTCGGTTATTGATGTATTTCTATAAGGACATGATTTACACAGTTGGGCCAAATATTCAAATATCCATAATCATTGAAATAAGACTAAAAATGGAAAATATCTTACTTTGATGAATTTAAATGGGCAAGGTCACGACCTAAGCAGAAAAGTGTATTTTTCTCCCATTTTCATCAACTTTGTTGTTAACAATGTGCTATCAATGTATTTGTATTGCGAATGTCAGCATTAAAATTACAAGTGACATACAGATTTAACGATTTTTTTTATTTCAGAAAGGTTAATGTAACTTATTTTTACATGCCATAGGTTATACTATGATAAGAATTTATTAATGAAATCATTTTTTATATTTTCATGTTGATTATGCTTTAATAAAACATTTTCTAGTTTGTGTCTTGTCATTTTGTTTAATTAAAAAAGTACTTTAAAGTAATTTCTTTGAAAACAAATGATGGGACTAGCTTTATTTGGATAACAAAATTTTTTATGATCTCCATCACTATAGTAAGTTAAGAAATGCCAATCAAAATTTTGGTCGACGTCAGGGTATACCTTAGATATGTATTTTAATCATTAAAATGAAAAACTCAATCTAAATCGTCTAATATAGTTCTCCTTTCCCTTAGCACAAGGTTAGTTTTCTAGCTAGATAAATAGGATAATTATTATTAAGTTCTTGTATGATATGTAGAACATGTAGCATAAACATCATCAATCGAAAATTAGATATAAAATCGACGATCTAACACGTTATTGGATTTAGAAAAAAATAATAAAAAAATCAAAATAAGATAAACAAATACGTTCAAAATCATTTTGAGTCGGGTTCTTTTTGTCTGTTGGTTGGTGGCCTTATATAGGAAATTTTGTTAGAAATGCTAAATGTAGGGGTGTGGTATGGGTATTTTTTTTTCCAATTTATTTTATTTTATTCAGGTAAATAGACCACAGAATGCCATGATTACACATATAAAATATAACAGATAAAAAAACCCCAGACATTATCACAGAACTATGCAACTTAATAAGAATCAAATTGTTTAATATTGTTATTATATAGATTACATGACATACAAATGATAATTATTACCTAAGGATACATGTAGCCCATGAAAGCCTTGTTAAAAAGCTTATTTACAATGGGGTCCTTATAATACAGTTAAGTTAATAACATCAAACGTACACTACACATTTACACAAATTGTATGATGCACGGAAAAATTGCACGGATCGTTAGCAGATTTTTTTCTTACGCCTTAGTGACATTCTGCCTGACCAGTATAGTTCAAAATGGATGGAGTGTAGTATAAGTAAAATATCAGCTGTAAATGTGTTTACATTGAATAATTTTGTAATCTTACCAACTTCTTCAATCAATAGTCTGTTTAAGATAATACATTTAAGATGAAACTAGTAAATGACAAAATGAACAAATCATACAAGCTTATGAATTAAAAATATTTAAAACTACAATGTTTTATTTAAACAAGTTTACATTATTCTTAAGTTATTATTTTACCCACTGCATTTTACATACCCCCCCCCCCCCCCAAAAAAAATTATCATACAAGATAAGGCTTTAATACGGTATATCTAATATTACAAGGTTTCACTAAAGCAGTTTAATTTTCTTTGCACTTTAAAATTTAGGACAGAAATAGCTCTTTTCCAATTAGTGAAGGAGCGAATGTCCCGCTCTATTGATTTAGAAAATCGGTCAGATGTGAAAGCTTGGGTTTTTTTTACGATATCTCGGCTACGATGGAGTATATGAGATCATGTAAATACCTGATGTTTAAAATGTAAAAAAGGTATGCAGAGTATTTTTGCGATCAATAGGTCCAAAAATAAGGTGAATTAAAATGATACAATTTTGTGGTTTGAAATTTACGTTATTGCAATTAAGTAATGGCGCCTTTAACCTTCCCGTATTTCGGAGAAACTTATGAACAGATGCAGAAAAAACAAAACAATTAAAACAAGTTTGAACGAAAAAAATATTTCTGAGAATCTCGTGAAAATATGCAGAAAAAATGGAAACAATCAAAAGCAAAATTTATATAAATGACGACTCAAAGTTTAACATATGATAGCTTAAAAATTACGAAGGCGTTAGATTCAAATATCCCTTGATGTACAAGCTTATACGATCATTTTTGTATTTTTTTTAATTGCATGTCAATATAATCTCGATGTTTAAGAAATACAAAGACCCCCACCCCCCCTCTGCTGGTGGTACTCTCAATCTTTAATTTGTGAAAATTACAAGTTATTTGGATTTTAATAAAATATGATTCAGCAAATATTTTAGATACATTTTTAAACAAGCTGTAATTTCCTGATAAACTAGTTATTTACCTTTGCCATTCCCATCTTTTCCTAAATGATTTCATGTTATCGTATATAATACTTTAAATTCATATTTATTTTTTTTAACTAAAAAAAAATACATACTAAAAACTGTAATGAATTAAACAAGTATTTTGAAATGAAAGACGGATATTATATATGAATCATCTAAAATGCTCAGTAATGATATGAAAAAAAATTCTTATCTATAACTGCATAACGATATTTCATTTTTAATTTAAATAACACAAACTGAACATGTATGATGATGTATGCAACTCAGAATAATAACAGACTTAACACTTGAAGAAAGACACTGTTTTTCTAATCGCTTTAAATCTGAATACCGTAAACACTAGTATTCTAATAAACTTTATATACTAGTATTAAAGGAGTATATACAGCATTTTCAAGCTTGTTTTCTGTAAAATGTTATCAGCATTAAAGTTACTTTAATTTTGAAGATTTAAAAATAACTTTTGAATTCATACTATAAAAGATGTAATAGTTTGTTCTATAGGATACATCTAGCATGTAGTTTGTTTCAATCAAGACCTATTAGAGGGTTGGATGGTCGTGGCTATTTCTTGAACTATATTGATCTAATTAAGAAGAAAAAAAACTTTGAATAGATTAGAGGAAAATATGCAAATTTAAAAGCTAAAATATATGGAATTTTCTTCACTAAATAACAATTTAAGGTAGATCTGATGGGAAATTTGTGGTGTAAATAATTGATTCAAAGAACCCGGTTCGAACAATCCGGATACAACATGTACAGACTTGTTTTACTGGTTTTGCCCCCTCCCCTTCCCTATGTTTCTAATGTGTTTCGTTTCTTCGAAATAATAAAACTGTTTCCAAAACCCATCGATGCCTACCCTATGTATAAATACTGAAACTCTTCAAACGTTGTTTTACAGCAGGCTTTATTCAGAACAGAAGGTTTTCAAAAGGTAAAATTATGCCATACTTTTGAAAATTATTTTTAAAAAAAATGTTTAATCATTCATTTGTTTATAATAAATGATAGCAGTCCGAAATACTCGATAAATGCTACTGTTTAAAATTGTAAAAAGCATTGCAAAAAATCAAAATCAGAGTTGTATTCAAAATACAAAATTTTGCTAAAGTGCTCCACTTTAGCAAAATTCAAAGCGTTTCAGAACAATTTGTATTTCTGGTTGATATTAGATTTTTAAAAAGCAACAAATTCATGGAAGGTTTAAGTTCTGTGACTTCTTTTTTATTACCATTTTAAAAATTCTGTTTTATATTATAATTTTGTTTTTAAAAGATTTTAGGAAAGGTCGTGTGTAAGAAAAAGAGAAAGGTTTTTAATTCTAACTGTATAGGATTGCCGGTTATCTTTAGTTTCTTTTGATTTGAATTGTTTCACATTAGACAATTAGAGTAAAATAGGTAATCCTTCTATACATGTCATAACCGAACAGATACATGTAAATACAGTAAAAAATTCATATTTATATATTAAATTTGAAAAATTAAATAAATAATTATATTGATTTTGATTTAAATAGAAGTCCGGTGAGAACATAATTGCTTCTCGTGATTAAAAAAAAGTACATGGGTAATGAGAACCGTATGATTATAGAATATGTTATACATGAAATTAAATCATACGATTATCATGTGGCAATTCATATGACTCTTATATGAAAAAGACTAAATGACAAAACACATAAATGTTTCATATGTATATCATTATTCACATTTCAAACCATTCTCATATTTGAATGATTTGAAAAACGTAAAGTTTCATATATTAATCCTATGAAGCTATTAAGGTCAAACTATAGTAATTAAAAGCAACCTCTAAGTTTCTAAAATGTGAGATATGAATTCTTTCAATGACGCTTTATAACATTAGCTTGGTTTTATAAGGTGTAACGGGGCTTAATTTTAAGATAAACGCGGTAAAATTCGTGTTTTAAACTCATTTTCAATGAAATATGAAGGAATCAAGCTATTAATCTTAAGGTTTTTTGTTTTTGTCGAATAAAATATATCCAGAATGCCTACAGTTTTTTGTAAAAACGGCCTATGGAATGTTCTTGATATCTTTTTAGAAATGATATTAAATTGAACATAGGTATTAAGGCTATTTTTATAGAAATTCAAAAGGAATGTCTAGAAAATGTTTCATTTTCTACAGAATTCCCTGATAGTTATAAAGTACAGGAAAAGGATATTTTAAATCAATTATGACGTCTTATTTTTAAAAAGGACAAGGCTAAGACATTGAGTATGAGTGACCCAAGGGGAGTATACGTTGTTTCAAGCAATTCAGGAATGGACCGGTCAAGACGTAAGCCCCAGAGCAACGCTGTGGATGGAACCAGGAACTGGAGTACTGTACCTTGCGCGTGCTGCGCTGACTGTTCATCGTGTAAGTTTCAATTATTATAGTACACGCTTTTTACATGTATATCAACACAGTCAATGAGTCAACGGAACAGCTTCTATTATCCTATGGCAACTGCTCAAACGTATCATATCGGCCCTTCTTTAAAGATAATAAGAAAGCGAAATTGCTCTAAATAGATAAGAAAAGCTCATATTAATATGTCCCCCACCAAATTATAGTCAAAAATCACATCTTGATACTAAGCAGCTTGAGTGGCGAACAAATTGGTCTAAGCGATCATCTTGAGCTCTTAAACTAACTTTACTTACCACAGTTAAAATTAAGAGACAATACAAAATTACTTGTCTTCTTCTTAGTTAATTTCATATCAAATATACAGTAAAACACGCTTATAACGAAGTACGAAGGACAGACAATTTTGCTTCGTTATAAGCGTGATTCGTTATTTCTGTGAAGTGTTCAATATATATTTTGAGATAAGGGGAAGGAAAATTACTTCGCTATGAGCGTCAATTCATAATAAGCGTGTCTGCAATAACTGTGTTTTACTATCTAGCCTATCCAATGACAGAGTTTCAAATATTCATTCTAGTTTTAAAATGCTTTGTATTTGTAGGCTGCAGGGGCTGCTGCTGTATTCCCTGTATGCTGTGTGATATCGCGGAAAGACTCGGGGAGTGGATGTGTTTCCCGTTCTGTGTACCGTGCGGTGGCAACGTCCTCAGGACTCGACTCAGAACACTGGGAGGCATTAGGGTACTGATTTTATCATGATATCAAATTCAAGAATTACAAAAAGATCTTTTTAAGTCCTTTATTGTAATCTGTTACAAAAAGTTAGCAAATAAAGGTATTTTAAGTTTTATAGTATCCACATTTACATGAGGAAAAAAATATGGAAAAGATAATTTATAACAGCCATGTCCAAATATCAGCGATATATATGGACAGTAATAAAAAGTAATAAATCAAAGTGATTTCATTTTTAAAAATGTGTTGTTTATATTTCAGGGATCAGCTTGCGATGACTGCATGACGATGTGCTGCTGCTGTGCATGCGCCGTATGGCAGATGGATAAAGAATTGGACGAAATGGGAATTCCTTAAGCATATATAACGATCTTTATATGAATCTGTATATGAAAAGACAGATTTAAAGATATTGTTCATAGTTTCTAAGCAATTGAATCCTTTAAATTGTGTTGTGATAATGATTTTTGGTGTGCAGAATTTTGTTCTTTGGGAGAAATTAAAGACTGTCACAAATTGTACGTCAATGATGCGTCATTCTGAGCTAGCAATGAATAAGGATGTGTGACTTATTAATTTACCCTTAAACGCTTTCGTTACAAAAGACCCGTTAACATTGCTTAAGAATTAAAATATCCGGCTGATTCCTTTACTGATAAAATATATATTTCCATCACAGTTTTCAACAGTTGTTTTATAGCGGAGTTTCATGTTCCCAGTGGATGATTTAGTCATTTGTTTATAGACTTGGGAATTTCAATTATATGTACGTACATTGTAGTTGTAAATATAATCAAATGTATTTCATTGTAACCATTGTACTGTACTCTGTAAATATTTTGTAGATACCCGTCAAATTTTATTGCATTAAACCTTTATTTTTAAAAAATGTTCTTTTTTCATGTAAAACAATTGCAGGATTCACGTATTCCAGGTAAATTTATTTGTATTCAAATAAAATTATATATATTTGTTAAAGTATTAATGGTTAAAATTTAAATTCTATAAATTTGACTTTGAAATTAATAGCTTACGTAAAGGCATAATTAGGAATGTGTGACAATGTATAAAATCCTTAAAACTAAAATATATATAAACATTCAAATGAAATAAATACGCGCTCTTGTTTCGTTTAAGCTGGAATGTTTAGGGATGACAATAATTATTTTTTAATTGATAATCTGTATATTTTTTATTTTTCGATAGAAAAGTAGTAAAAAGAAAAAAAAATGATTAAAAAAATTGTTAAGTAGCGAGTGCGGGACTATAGTGTTATCATTTAGCGTCATTTAAAACAAAGAATATATGTAGCATAATAAATGCAGATTAATTTTCAATATTCTCTCATTGATTTATTATTTTTGTCATGAAGTATCAGAGTTTTTATTTTTTAAATTTTATCTTTAAATCATGTTAAAATTCGACATTTTAAGACACTGTCAGAGTAAATTTTTTTTTCCTATTCAGCAAACAAGGATAATACATGTACGTGTTTTTGATTGACGCTATGCATTTTCCTGTCTTGCTTATTATACCAGCTGCAGGAACAGTTGTTTTAACATTTTCACCGGGTCTGCTGCATTAACCATCAAATTTACCTAAAGTTTTAAGATATGATTTGTTTATCTATAAATGATTATTTAGAAAAGAAAAAATCCATATTTTTGTCCTTTTACATTTGGGTATTTTCCTATACTTTTATATAGAGCTCTTTTTTTCTAAAGAAAATCAATACAGTCTTAAAATGGCCAAGACCATTGCTCCCTCTTTATCCAGGCTTTTATTTGAGTTGAATTTCAAGCAGAAGTAGATGATCAAACAGGGAATAACCCTAGAATCTTTTTGCTTCCTATATATTTGTCAAAAACGTGTAAAGCAAATTCAATAAATGCCAGTTGTCGAGATACAATAATATTTAGAGCATAAAGTTCTTTGCTAAGGCCTTAAAACCCGTAATCTGTTTTTGTTTACAAAAGCTATATACGGATAAAAAGTTTATATTTTCAAGTTAACTTACTTTGTTTTATTTGTATTAAATTGTTTCTAGTGGTAGACACATCTTTCATTTTGTTTTAAATGTAGTGTTTTCTATTAAGCAATCTACCTAAAAACACACATGAACTCTGAAAATTTATTAACAAAGAATGGTGCTTACTGCAAGTCACTTTCAGCTTGATGTGGGACGGTGAAATTTTGGTTAACATAAGAAATACTTTAACATAAATTTACCCCTAATAAAATAATCCCAAACCTATTGATTTAACCCACTTGTGAGTTGACCAGATCTGCACGTGTGTTTAATCGTAACATTCCGTACCATTTGGTTTTGGTTTTTTTTAGCAATATCTAAAGAAAAAAATGAACATGTCACTTGGATGCACTTATTCTTTACAAAATTACAATCACACAATGTAAAATGTTCAACAACCCATTTTAACATAAGATACAGGTCCAAGCCCTGCAAATCGTCAAACTTCATATTGCGCGTTAACATACAAACCATGTCGATTGTTTGCAGAAATTGTTAAACAAAACGATACCTTGGAAATCAGCCAGAGGGAATTAGTGTCCTTTGTTGGATTTACCATCATATTTGTAACAATATCATTTGTAACGTCCCTGTAAATACTTTAAACAAAACGTTGTGTGGCATTCCTATATTGCCATTGCTTGGAGCAACATGAGAAACAATGAAATTCAACAGTAAATATTTATTTGCCATACATCGTCCTAAAGTTAGAAATGTTATATAAAGTGAAATAATGGTTTACAATTAATATTTATATTTACCAAAATAGTACCTTATATGGGCTACTGATATTTGGAATTTTTAGAACTAATCATACACCTGAAGGGGAAATGGACATACACACCTTATATTTTCTTGACAAACATATGGCCGACTCAGAAATAAAACTATCAGAATTATCTAAAGAATATTGGCGGTGGACAGATATGGAGGAACTGAAAAATGCTTTTGACAGCCTAATGTTGGAGATATGTATCGCACAGTTAAGTAGGAACATGATACACTCTTATCCAGACAATGACCTTTGTGTGGACTTTTCGAAGAAAAAATATAATATTTTGGATTTTCCGTCCAAATCAATCCATGCATGCTTAATTTTGTAAATTTGAAACTTTATTAAAGTGTTTTAGATGAAAGTTTAATGGAATGTTAAAGCTGACATTAAGTCATAAATACGATTTATTTTCTTTCATCATCGACGATCGCAATGTAAGTTCTTACCCGGTATTGAACGCTTACAGCTACACAAACGGTATGTAAAGATGAAAGCACTTTTCATGATCCACCGCATTCAGGTATTTAATTTACCAGAACACGTTGCATATGACGCAAAAGATACTTAGAAACACTTTTCGAAGAAAACCTTGCAACGAGAGCGCTAAAAGGGAATAGTCAATGCGACAACAAAACAGAACAGACTGAAACTCAAGCACAAAGACGTGTTTCCAACTTGAATCAATTATTTGGGTATTGTATATTTACAAGTTTTTAATAGAGTGCGTTGCTGTTTAATATGATGAAAGCGTTATGCACTCTTTTTGTAGATGCACGCGTGCTTGACGTGCATATGAAGACCGTAAAATAAAACCGTTTCTAGGGACGATAAATAGTATATTATGACTATTCATCATAATTTTTTAAAAAATAAAATTTGGCTTTTTTATTAAATTATCACCATTTTTTAAAATATAAAATTAAGGACACGTAATAAGCATGTTAAACTAATAAATCAAAGTACTCAAAGTACTGGAAAGCGCTAAGCCAGTTTCATTGCTACTTTTTTCAAATGTTAATTGTTAATATTTTTAAATCATAATTATACAGAAAGTAAAAAAAAAAGTTTCATGAAAATGCATCATATGTATGAGACCCTGACCATACCATTTCAATCAATTTGAAGAAAGGAGTTTGTAATGTATATTAACTGATTAGTCAGCCCACGGACTGACTAATTAAGTTGGGATGAAAATTCGATTGCGCTTGTGTACATTGGAATTCTTGGAAGGAATGGGACAGTACCCGTTAAAGAAATTCGAAGTTATGAAACTGACTATCCCTGGGTTCCGGAGTCCGCATAATATATTTCTCGACTTTGAGAGGATATATATTGACAGTGGTTTGAAATTCAGAGAGCGATCTTTGCAAATTTAAAAGTCTAATTAATAAGTTGGTGTGCAGTCATACATTATCCCGCGCACGCCTGTCTCCTACCCTACAGTCATAAAAGTAAAGTGTGCAAACTCAATGTACACCCGCATAATATTATTGTTCTGGAAACTATATATCTTGTATTTTTATAGATTGTGTATTCACTTTTGATCTAAAATTAATATTCCGCTGGCTGACTTTATTACCTTTTTAAAATGCTAACCTTGTTCATATATACAGTGTACGGCAGGTTTTGAATACACTTACTCAGTGAGTGAAAACAAGACTGACCGTACCTTTTCACCGATTAAGACTGTAAAATATGACTAAATGTCATTGAATTTAAAAATCGACAAAATGCATGAGGAAATCACGACATGAATCAACAGATCAAAGTTACACAACAAATATTTTTTAAAATATCATGTCGATAAATTTGTCGGCCTTTGAGGGTCTCAAATTTTGTCTATGTAAACTTTTGATATAGCAATATCTCTGATCGCATGCGTTGACATTCCGAGATCCGCACCACTGGCCATCCTTTGTCTACATCGCAAGCGGTCACCCACATGCGTCTAAAGGTCTCACAAGGTGTTTGCAGATTTTATTTTTGCGGGTGTAAAAAAATAGATTACTTGCAGGTCTCACAACACTATTTTTCCGAAGGTTTACGTCAAAACATGGCTTAGGCAAAATAATTCCCGAATTCCCCTTCGTTTTTAGGGGTTTTCCGCCAGAGACAGGGACTGCAATTTTTTATGAGATGAAAAACAACGTGTTAGATGCCTGATTTTCCCACTTTTGTAAAAATACCAGGTCACTTGAATTTTTGATGCCAGTTGTTTCGGCAGGGGGGTGAAAAGGCTCGGACAAGATTTTCAAGCACATGTGTAACTTTGATGTAAACAAACTCTCGTGCCTTTGTGGATGGCTGTGTGTTTTTTGCTATTAGATTGTTTAGGAACTATTGTTTAAAAAGTTGTAAAGAGGGATTTTCCCAGAAGTTTGTTTTAAACTCGCTACCCGTGTCTAAAGCTGCGTAATTTTGGTAAGAATATATAGTAAAAATTAATAGTGGTGTGCAACCTAATATTAGCAGCATGAAATGTCTCGTGGCATGTTAAGTTGTGTAATCGGTAATGCACCCTCAAACTTCACTGATATTGTGAAAGTTTGCAATTTGTTCTGATCTTGATTAAATAAACCCACAACTTTACGTTCTTTTGCAAAACGTGGGATCTAAATACAAACATAAGGATATCATGATCTTGCTATTTTTAGAATACGAGCGGTCGGTCAGCATGATCACTAGGTGGCGCTTATAAAAAGATCATGAGATTTGGTGCTTAAAAAGGCGCATATTTTGAAATAAGCAAATAATCATCGCCCGATCTCTTCTTTCTTACTTTGTCTTTTGAGTGCTTGCTATGTCTTTCATCCTTGAATTTGCTCTCGACGATAATGTACTGTGAAAGATGTTATAATTACTACGAGTGGGGGGAGGGGTCTTCTTCGAAAGACAACGTCCTGTTTCACGTTTATCTTAAATTTCTAAGAATTTAATCTAGTGATGAATTTCGAGGAACTAGTCTATACACCGAATTGAAAAAAAAATATACTGTTTCCGGAAGGCAGTAAGAGGTTCGTAAAGGCCTAAATACCTAAAATACTAGTAAAAATGGATTAAACCTTTAACCCTTTTAAATGCCTGTTAGCTACGACTTATATTTTTCCACAATATTTTTCCAAATTTTAAATTTGCAAAAGGTATAATAATTGCATTACTATTTGAATTGGCACTGGCATAACTATCCGGCACAGAATTCAATACTCTCTCTCTCTCTCTCTCTCTCTCTCTCTCTCTCTCTCTCTCTGGCGTGTAAATGTGCCTCTTTAAGTCGGTTGTAGACAATTTGAGATGATATTGCACTGGATAGGATTTCTTTTTCTTGTTGTTGATGTTGCTGATTTCTATCTATCTTTATTGTGTTTAAGAACGATGTAGTTACCTTAACCTCAAGCTGCGACTCGAGACCTGGGACTTTACTGGACATCACGAACACTTCCAGTTTGGTTGAATTTCGCTTAGAGCTTTCGGATTCCTATGGGTTGCGAATAAAATTAACGTACCACATATAGAAGATATCAAATACCTTTTTTACAGATTGCCCAAGAGGACGGAATAAACAGTAAATTAGTGAGTACAACCAGACTTAAGGACAATCCAGACAACAACAATCCAAAGGTTCTCACTGGCTCCTTCTGCAATCATCATTTTGTCGATTTTAAGTGTTTTACATTTGACACTCTTAATCGCAAAAAGCAGCCATCAACATAAAGATCGTGCTTCAAAATACCAATTATTTGCTTTTTTGTTCCATCATGGTTAACTGATTTCATTCGTAGAGGTCTTATTTTATCTGTGCTATTGTTAAGAAGACACAAAGAAAATAAAATTTCGTTTAACCATAGTTTTGAATATTACAATACTTTTTAAAACTCTTTAATAAAATATATTTCCCGCTCAAGCTATCAACAACATATACATTTTGGTTTTATTTTAGATGGTTTTGTACTATGGTGAAGATCTGTTTCGATTGTATAAACAAGCTGTTGCAAACTCCGATTTTTTAGAGAAATAAAACAATAAACCCATATCTTTCATTTTCAAATTTTTAGTATATTTAGTGCGTAATTAGAGATAAATATTATTCATCAGAATCTGTAAGATATAGATTTTTTAAAGCAAACTAAACATTTGCATTTTGCTTATTAATTTATATCAATTTATAAAGATTATTTTAACCTGTAAATAGTTTACAACAACAACAACAACACTAGCCTTACCTTAGATTTATTATTCTATTCATTTTGTTGAGATTGATTCAGACAAGACGACCGAAACCTAAACCTGTACTTAAGAATTCTTGGAAACTGAAATATTTTTTGTCAATTTAATTTCAACAGAAGCAACACAGAGTTTTCGGACGATTCTGGTAATGGAGTAATATATTCATGTGGTGTGTGTTATCTCCTTATCCAATTATAAATTTGTTCTCCGTGGTGAATACATCTTCGTTGCCAAGATAGACGTTGCTAGGGTTTAGTACCAGCATAACAAAACTTTCACATAACGAGTCTAAAAGATTACATACTACGCAGATTAACAGTGTCACAGATTTTCGAGCGGAATACTAATATATTTGTCGAAAATTTATATTTACTTTAAGACAAAGAATTTGAAGATAATTTTACAGTGTTTTTACATATTTAATACAGTTTAAATCAGATACACAGTATACAAATGTTCTTTTTGGTCGTTGTTCTAATACGTGGACTGGTAAGGTCCTCCAATGGTAATGTTCTCCACTGGCCACTTGGCCTACACAAGTCCACACCAATGTCCGGTATTGAGCACCACCACCGATGAGAGTGGTTTACACACTGGCTGGAAAAGGGACCTGCGCCAACATAGTACACAAACACATTAAGTACACGACAGAAGCAACTGTGGCTTTTACACCAATACACACCATACTATACTTACACACTGTAGGTCATGAATGAAATACTTTTAAGCATAGACGCTTTTTACACACAAAATACTAATATACAGTCTTAAAGAAGACTTACTATAAAGCATGTTAGCTTTTACACTCACAAAATACTGACACATAATTACTTAAATGCAGTGGTGCATATTACTACTAATTACTACAAAACGATATGACCAAAATAGCACGCCATACTTATAAAAGATTCAAAAACGTGTATCTAAAGATAGACATTTAAATCCAAACGTAACAAATAAGCACAAAAACGATTAGAATACCATGACTAGGTGTTTTATAAAATTGTCAATTAATAAAATGTAATGTTTATAAGATTTTATAATGTGTGTTTTACTAAAGTTTAATTATGATCTAAATTCATTTAGAGTTATCTATCATTATCATATCCATATGTATTTTCTGCAGTTATCTTTCTTTTTTGAACCTAGAGTTATACTTTCATTATGTAAATTTAGAGTTACTTTTCCTAATTGTTGACTTCATGTTTTGTTGTTTGTGTGACCCACACTAGGACACTCAGTCCACTCAACATGTTTTTTGTATCCGTATGCTGCCACACACTGCAAGTAGTGTTCTGTTGATTTATATTACATACGCGGCTATTCATATATATGTTTACTGTTTCGTATTTTTATATAAATGCAGTTTATAAGTAAATTTCTCATTATCTCTAAAAAGTATGGAACCCCATTATTGTCATTGTCAATCTAAGTAAATAAACGTACGTTTGTAACATTTTTCTATGGAAACCCATTTGTGTTAAAATTCATTAATTTGGACCTTATTTTCAATAATGTCAATTTTTATTTTTCTTTCTATTCTTTTATTACAAAATATTATATACATTTTGACTTAACATGTATATTGTTTTTGAGATTGTATGATTAATTCATACTTTGATTTTTGTTTCAGTTTTTTACCGTACACACAATAAATTCAACGCACTGAATTGTTGTTTTGGTTATACTATCTGCGAGCCTAGGCAGAATATAAACCTTACCTCAGAAAAGCCGGGACCTAGTCCACCCCAGAGTCAGCAAACAGCTATTTAAAGTGACTACATGCGCAAAGCATAACTGGATGGTTTACCAAGAGAAGTATAAATACGTCCTTCCCTCTGGACTGCCGCGTCCAAACTGACACTACACGGACTGGCGGGTGTAAGGCCTAGTGAACTGAGGTTCAATAAGGGTTTTTACAAATAAGTAAAAATAAAACACTGAGGGGCTCACCACGGGATATGTGGTTAAGTTAAAATACGAAACTAAATACAAAATATACAGTGATGAATTTTAATGTGACAAACAGGAACAGCAATTTTGTTTTAAATTTTATAGTTCAAATTTTATTAAATAACCCATATCACCTATGTTTGAAATTTAACACAAAAAGTATTTTTGTAAAGAAAAAAAAGCATTCTTGTTAAGGAAAAAGTATAAATCTAGTGATTGTTATCGTCCCTGCAAAACAGGTAAAACTCACTATGACTGTGAATACAAAATATTCAGAAGATCATGTAGAACATATCAAATCTTATTTAAAGGTTTCTTTTAAAATCGGGCCTACGGGCCAATAAATTTCGTGATCTGTTTTTGCATTATTTGCAAGCAATGTTTGAGAAGTAAACAGCATACAAAATATATCTATTTTCTATACTATTTCAAAATTGGGAATTAGAAGTAATATATATGTACATAAAGAACTAGTCATTTATTGAAATGTATAAATTCTTACATTTGTATCATTTGAAAATGATTGGAAGAAATAAAAATTTAGGGAAAAAAAATAATTTATAAAAGGAATTAAATGACCCTTAAAAACAATTTCTCATTGCAAATAAATTCCCAGGTTGTGACGTACTCTCAATAAAGGTATGAATCACGGGGTGTGGAGGGTGATTATTTTCTTTTACAGCTTGAAAAGGTTATAAACTTTTATAATAAATATTAATACCTTTTGCAACAATGAAAGTCCAACATTGCCTAATATGAGCATGTCTATCCTTCTCGTTATGCTCAAATGATTTCAGGCAATAACCTGAAACCGACACTTATTTTTCAGATGACAAGATATGCCAAAAGAATCAATTATCACTTCTATTTTGTTTGACAACAAGATAACAAAGGTAGACAGATGGTGTGTCTATACAATAGGATGTTTGGTCTCTGTTGCATATTTAAATAATTACGAAAGCGAAAATATAGTTGCTACTTTTCATGTCTAAAAGCAATTAAAATGTATAATACCTTTAAACATTATGAAAAAGAAAAATGATTTTTTTTTCTTAGTAACTAACATGTATCATAGCACATCAGACATCTCCAACTACTATTGAAATAGTTGTTAAATGAACTCAATTTAGACAACAGAACTAATTGCAATAACTAATGAAATAAATAGTATCATTAGTATTTATCTTAACGTTGTTTTCATTTAAACCTAAAAATTGTCATTTTTAAAAAGCAAATTGAATCAGAAACATGCAACCAATGCATTTGTATCCAACCATATCGTTGGGTTTTTTCTGCAAATGTAACGTCATATAAGTAACACCTAGTTTACAAAGTATTTCGATCAATGGTGAAATTTAATTCGAAATTGGTTGCAAATCGATACCATAATTAATATACATGTAACATTATCTGTTAAAATAATAATGGCTTGCGTTCTGTTGCCTTCAATAAATAACTCTTAACTTATTATTTTCAGATAAGAAATATACAGAAGATGATTAAAAGTGCTGCAAACCAGTGGAATTACACAATCTGATATTTAAATACATATCCGAAAAAAAGATATCTATTTGTCCACCTAGTTCATCCTTTTTAGAAGTTCGGGTATAGGGTCACTCTGAATATTTCGCATACTAATTCTTGGTTAAAATTTTTCTCGGAAACCATGTCAACGCCCACTTACTTTTTTTGTAAGGACTGAAACATTTGGGTAACAGACAAACCATAGTTCTTTTCCAAACCAAAGACTTTAATAAGGTAAGACTAAAGTAACGATTTTATTAAATGTATGGACATAGCTTTGATATCTTTTTAATACAAATATAAAAATAAGCATGCATAATTTTAGGTTAAAAAGGGTTAGGGTGCAAAACACAGTTTTATATGTAACGTTATAAGGACGTTTTCAGATGAGGGACAAGCAAAACTGACCCCTATAAAAATAAATTGTTAAAACATGTTACATATATATCTAAATATCAATAGAAAGATAAAATTGTGAATTCTTTAAATATTTAAGAATAATGCACATGTAACTTAATGCTAGAATTTATTTGGCATTCAAAACATGCGGAAAATAGACAACAGAATGCCTCTAAATGCAGTACACACATGCATTTTAGGTTCCCTCTAAAAGCAGAATGCAACCAAATCAGCCATTTTAATTTCTGTACATTTGCTAGCGCAAGTCCTTAGTCATCGTTTTATAGTATTTTCAGGGTACATTCGCCAGCTTTTTAAAGAGCTATATTACCCGCTAAAAAAATCATGAAATTCTGCACGTGTAAAATCCGGATGATTTTGGAGTTACCTCCCTTTATTTTAGAGTCTCACAAAATTAATTTTAAAAATTTTTCTACATCCTTTTTTCGTGTATTTGAAAGATAAACCACTATATTATGCAATTGAGAATCAAAAAAAATAATTTTCATGTATACCGCATAAAAATAGCAGGAAAATCCCTACCCATCATGCTTTTTCCCAGAGAAACCCCCCTGGCTTTTATACGAAACTGTGTTTAGCTATCTTAGCAGATCGTGATTGTCATCATTCTAAAAAAGATACTACGTATTGATTTAAGTTAATTATATTTTCTATTTGAAAGTTTTTTTCACATATAAATATATAAAATTATATCATATTGAATTTAGTTTGTTTAAAGTGTGTGAATATATTATCACAAAGCAACAGTACATTAGTAAGTTCATTTACAACGGTGATTCTAGTTTGTTTCCGTTCTAGATTGTATCCATTGCAATTTTTTTTAACTTCAAGCATCAATACAAACATTCATTTTTGGTTTTGGGTTTTTTTTTAAGGGGATAGGGGTTGGAGGGGGGGGGGCTATTTTATTATTTCCTGTAAATGAAATCTATCAAAAATACAACGTCATCGTGTCGAGTCAAGTTCAAGAACAGTTGCAATGGTTAGGATTTTATCATTTTGATTTCACGTAATATTCATGGTGCATTACTTGGCGCATAGATGTGAAATACAGCGTACTTGCACCCTTAACAAAATGATGATATATATTGAACACAATTGACAAATTACACATCTAGAAACGTAATTGCTATAACCATTATTCATTATTTGGCTGTTTGATTGATGCTTTTTAGCATTAAAAGGGTTAAGATCCCTAGAGGGAGTACCAATGATTAACAGTTACCTTTACTTATTTTCATGATTCCCTAGAACTTGTCTTCTTTTTGTAGCAATCCATAAAACTGGGAAATTGGTGCATTTGATGCTTTGAGTTCATCTCTTTAAAAGAAAACCCCAGATTTCTGTGTTTTTATAAATACGATCTAGGTCCAATAAAATATTACTCCTTACATATTGCAAAAAGAAAAAGGAAAATTGCTTTTATCACATTAATATTGCAAAAATGTTTGAATTGCGAAAAAACAGTCTGCAATGTTACACAATTGAATGTAAATGTGTTTTGATATGATCGTCTCAATACCGAGAGAATAGATTTTTAAGAAATTTTGAGTTCCTTAGAAGCGGTGTTGGTTGCAATATTCTAAGAAAGAAAAAAAAAGTATTCTGCTCTTTTCATCTACAGGTTTAAAAAAAAAAAAACAATTTGCACGCTTTTGCTCTGAACTAGAAAAGCAAAATCAATGGACTCCACTGAAGTTGTTACAAGTCAGCCAAAGAAAATGTTTGTAAATATTGAAGGAGAAAGGGATTGGAGCACTGGACCTTATGCGTGCTTTCCAGACTTTCCTACATGTAAGCATGCTCATATTAATGCATATAAAAATTCTTTTCATACGCCATTTCTCTCCACAGGCACCTGACGTTATAAATTTTTCTCATAATAAAAATAAAATTGTACCCTATACCTAATAATAGATCTAGACAAGGTACCCATCGCCGCCATCTTGAATTTATTTCAAACTGTTACATCAGATGGAAGTTTTGCTTGAAACTCATCAGTAAAATTATTTTGCGATCCTCTCCGTCTCCCGATCGGTCATTCAACATCTAAGCTTGCAACCAATTCAACAAAAACGGTGCATTACACCTGCCATTAATAAAAACCATCCCTCGATCTGCATCTACTGCCTTAGATATGCGACAAATGGCTAAAGGGTGGACGGAAGTTTACAAAAATTGCGTCATACTTTGGGTAATCCCTATCAAATATAGCACTGATACGATTATTCAAAAGGCATCGATTTTGAATTCACTCAACATACTAGTTAAAATTAAAAGAAGGGAAACTATAAACAGTCAATTATAACTTTTATTACATAAAGTTTATATAAACATGTTTATAAATGCATCTATTTTGAAATATTGAAACAAACACACGGTGCAGGGGAATCTCATTTACATATAGGTGACAACTTCCGTCCACCCTTTAGCATTTGTCGCATGTCTAAGGCAGTAGATGCAGATTGAGGGATAATTTTTATTAATGACAGGTGTACTGCACCGTTTTGGTTGAATCGGTTGTAAGCTAAGGTGTTGAAGCACCGATCGGAAGACGAAGAGGACCGCAAAATAATTTTACCGATGAGTTTTAAGCAAATATTTCACCTGATGTGACAGTGGTATATCAATTGGATGTTTCTTTATTAATTTATGAATGGAAGTATGCTTGCTTATATATTCTTTTATTCTTAAGCACTTCAAGAGAGAGAGAGAGAGAGAGAGAGAGAGAGAGAGAGAGAGAGAGAGAGAGAGAGAGAGAGACTATGTTTAATAAATGCGACTCTATATAGTTTTTTTTAAATCAAGTTTCTGATTGTCACTGAATTTAAAAGTTTCACACAGAATTAATGACAAGTTTATTATGTTTCTCATGTAGATACATAAATGTTGTTTATATGTAGGCTGCAGGGGCTTCTGCTGTATTCCCTGCATGATGTCCGAGATTTCACAGAGACTTGGAGAGTGGATGTGCTTCCCGTTCTTTATTCCCGGCGGTGGTAATGTCCTCAGAACGAGAGTCAGAACCATGGGGGGAATAAAGGTACCTGTTTTATCATTTTGGAAAATTAAACGTTGAAATGTTTCCTTTTCATCTCTTAACAGCTTTTGAATTGCAAAATGCATTTTAAAGTTAGTAGTAAAACCTAGAAGGTTTGCCCTTATAGTAAAGGAAAGTTGATAAATTACACTGGTTCATTCTTTATTCACTCGTATTGTTATTACAATATTTTAAGACTTTGTTATGATTGCAGATAAGATCGGGAATTTATTTATATGCATTTAATGATGGCTTATGTATCTAATAAATAGTATCAATGGTATGATAAGATAAATCACCAAATGTAATTAATCATATCTATGGAAAGCACAAAACAAGAATAGTTTTGAAAACACGTGTGTTTGGTTTATAAGTGTGGCTTCCCAAACCCACTTGGATGCAAATGTTTAAAGGAAAAAGCAATTGAACATGCATTATTCAATCAGTTCAATTGTTTGACTATTGTCAGTACGTTGTGCAAAACAATGAGTGTTTATTTGTTCTTACACGTTGCAATAGAAATAAATTTTCAATAAAATATATTTATGCTTTACCTAAATCAAAATTACCATGCCTGATACACCTGTTTCAGGGAACGGCCTGCGACGATTGCATCATGATGTGCTTTTGTGGCGCATGCGCCATATGGCAAATGCAAAGGGAGCTGGACGCAATGGGAATCCCTAAAGCTTAAATCTGTATTCAATTAACAGATGAATATATAATGCTCCAATGTCTTTTTCATTGTTATTTTGCTGACAGTTTCAGATTTGATGTTCTAATATAGTGTATTATTCATATTTAGATATTATTCTAGTTTTATACCTTATTAAAATATTTCTACAGATAATTTAAAAATCTAATAATCTAAAAATTTATTTTGTATTCATGCGCATTTAAATGTAACAGAAATATTGAATAAAGCCTATTTCACAGTTGTACAGGTCTTAAAACTTAGAATTAGTTTAAGCTATGTGTCATCTTTCGTGACGCCATATGTGTCGATTACCTTTATCAAGTTACAGAGTTACAGGGGTTAGCTTTTATTACATGTATGTTTAGTTTGATATTTAACCTTTACTTTATAGACAATGTGTTACAATATATAGATTTGTATGAAAACAAACTAGTAGCTGACAAACATGCTTCGAATCATTCATGATTCTTGGAAACAAGCAATAGTATTCTAATAAATTTGACAGTTTTCCCCCAATTTACTATATGCTTCGGGATATATTTTAGCAAGTATATCTCATCATCTAGATTTGTGACTTACAATCTAAAACTACGAAAAGAATCAGCAGCAGGAATTTATTTTACATAATCATATATTTTGAATAGTATTTCTTGTAATATGCTTCATTACCTGAAAATCATACGAAATAAAAAACTAAACCACCCAAGGTCTTTTTAATTATCTAGATGTCTTCAGACGTAAAAAAAAACTAAACAAAAAACCCCCCAAAAAACTTCCTTTTTTCAGTAACTAGATACTTTTCCCCTTCAATTGAAATGCTATTTTTGAAATATTTTTATTGTATGCAATCATTCCAGAAATATATATGACAGATCTGTTCAGTTGAGATATAGTCAGAAAATTAAGTTCACCAGATTAATTCAAACATTTAATATCAATCTCAAATCTATGATACGAACAAATACCTTCCGGATATTTAAGAGTTATTGAACATTGTGGGGGTGGGGATCGAATTTGTCACTCTCTTACTCTAGTATGTTTTCTCACGTTACATGTAATCATTCTCCTGTATATTCATGAGTGAACAAAAATGTGAAGAAACGTTCCCGTTGTGTTGAGGTAATTGACCTTTGATATAAATTGCATAATTTTTCAAAGACGATTTGTATAGGATATATATGCTGTTATCATTGCAAATCTACCCCTATATAAACAAGTAACTTTTTAAAAGTATTTGTTTATACTAATGGCATATGGAATTAAAGAAAATAAATTATACATGTATTTATCACAATGAAGTGAAGGTTTTCACAAAAAATCAACAGATGTCTTAGATTTAAGCAATGCACACCAGAAAGATGTAGTTTATTAAAGTTATAAATCGTATGTAAGAAAAATAATAAAAATGTAATCAGTTTTTGCAAAAAAGAGGAAGCAACAATATAAAGTTGTTAAAGATAAAAACTTTATTTTTAAAAATTCATCATGGGATTTGTGGGAAGAGAGGAGTAAATAGTCAAAATTCATTCATTTTAGTGGTCAGTTGAAAATTTTTGAATTTGAATCATGATACTAAAATTGTTAAAAATCTATTAATATGGCAGTTTTATAGAGAAATACAAAGAAATACTGAATTTTAAAATGCATCGGATTTATTTAATTTCACAAGATAAGGTTACAAAATAAATCCTTTTTACAAAAAAAAAACCCTCTTACCAAGTCCAATAATAAGACTGTCTGGTGCATTCCATGACCATGAACAATAGTTCCAAGAATAAATCTTTACTTATTCAGCATGCATAAAATAGTTACAGAATTGCAGTATGAAGGGAAAAGCACGTAATAGCACAGGTATGTTACAACGCACTTTGAAAAATTACGCACTTTGAAAAATTTTTTCAAAGTGCGTTAATTTTGGGACCAAGTCAACGCACTTTGAAAAAAAATATTTTTTTTTCAGAGTGCGTTGATATCGTCGATATTAACGCACTTTGAAAAAAATTGTTCAGGGTTTGGTCGAAATAATTGATACTTTTATATACAATAAATGATTGTTTTAACCTTGTTTAGCTCAATGGGATATATTTAAAAAAGAACCCAATGCATTCTAAGCTAACTTGATAAACAGTTTCTTGATTCGAATTTTTTTTCTTTTCTCATATATAAGCTTATGTAGTTAGGCAATTCACACATAAAGAACAAGTCGGGAAATTTGAATTATCCAATGCATACACAAAAAAGGAAAGGGCAATTTCTAAGCGATGCAGTTTATGTCAACATTTACTTCTTATCTGGTACATTGGGCTCTGCCGGAAACGAAAATGATTATATATATTGATAATGATTTATATATATTGATAATGGAGATCAATGTATAACATATTTCAACTGGCTTCAATTGTATGTGCTTGTAAACAAAAATTATGTGAAAAAAGGATACGTTAGTTATGTTTATCAAAAACAATGATCTTTTAGAAGATGAGTGCGAGAAAAAAAAACCCACACCCTAATGCCTATTTTTAAGTTTATAATAATTCAATGTTTGTCAATGTATTTTTTTTTATAATGAAGTGATTTATTTGAGTGATTAGAATTTGCATTGAAAAGACACATTCTTTAGCATACCATTGGAGAAATTACTGTTTGGCCAGTTCGTTTCTTTTCAATATCACTGTACTTAATTTGCAACAAAGCATATTTCTTTTTCCAGTCTTAAACGTTTACTCCAAGTTTACTCCAAGTTGCTGAATAACATGTTTTGGA
This sequence comes from Magallana hongkongensis, assembly GCA_016163765.1. NCBI lineage: Eukaryota > Metazoa > Mollusca > Bivalvia > Ostreida > Ostreidae > Magallana > Magallana hongkongensis. Next base: position 24,703,327 of record WFKH01011925.1, on the reverse strand, counting down.
AAGAAAAATTAGGGGTAGTGGACCTTCTTCCTGTAATCAATTAAATGATGTACTGGTAATTGACCTGTATCTGTGGTTAACCCCCACCCCAGTCTCCATCCCCGTTCTTAAAGACGGTAAATTCGATTTACTAGTGTTAGCAAATCATCATACTATAAACAAATTTGAAATTCAATTCCAGAATTTGTAATTTATACATATTTTTTCAAAGTGCGTTAAGTGTCTCGATGCTAAAAAATGTTCATGTACATTCATAACGCACTTTGAAAAATTTTTTCAAAGTGGGTTAACTTGGTCCCAAATTTAACGCACTTTGAAAACAATTTTCAAAGTGCGTTGATTTGGTCCCAATTTTAACGCACTTTGAAAAATTTTTTTCAAAGTGCGTAATTTTTTCAAAGTGCGTTGCCACACAGGTACAATGTACAAGGGAACGGTCATGAATTTAAGAATATCACGCTTACAAATGAAAAGCTCCCCTATTTAAACGTTTTATTATCATTTATATCCACGAAATTTCTCCGGTGTACGAAAAATGATTCTGGCAATTCGAAGCTTGTTTTTGCTGTAGAATTTGATATATTAACAATTCAAAAGGAAAAACAAACTCCTCAATTGTGTATAGAGAAAATACTATAAATGTATAAAACATAAAATTACATAATATCTAAAATGGTTTGGCTTAATTACAAATTGTACTTAAACTACAGCTTTACTAGTTTAAGTTTTAAAAAGAAAGTGACAAGTCACATGACAAAAAATAGCCCCGCCAATTATACAAATGTATAAAAAACTAAAAAACACTACACATAGCAAAAAGATGGTGCATAAAAATATTTACTGCAATGGTGGAGTTTGCTGGGAAACTGATATAAATACTATAAGTACGTTTGATAGAAGAATTTTTAACCGTCTAGTAATTTACATGTTAAATGCTTTTTAAAATATGCATGGATAAGTAATTTTTATATACATCGATTTTTTTTATATATATTCTTTATAGTTATGCTTCTTATTTGTATATTTGGAAAAAAGGATATAAGACAAACTACTACGAAACATATAGATTATATTATGATTCAAAGAAATAAAAAAAATATATCTATACTCATGTAGATCTATATCAACAGAACCAAATAAACCAATGTATTGTATGTTTAAAGTACTGAACGAAAATGTTAAGCAAACCTAGGACAAAATTATCCGACCCATAGCATACAATTAAAGCTTTTTAAAAATATCTATCAAGACAAGGTAATTCAACAATTTATGTTTTTCAGACATATGCTCCAATCACGCTACTTTCTTTTGTTACCGATTGATGTGTCATTTTAAAAATAGTTCTGTATCTCATAAGTTAAAGTGTTTGAATGTAATTATAACAATTTGATTTTAGAAGACAAAGCATCCAAACAAACCCAATATTTAGCATGTCTGATATATTCCGTGTTAATGTTTATCATTATATATAGGATTCTGTCATAAATCTCAAATATAATATACGGCATGCCATATAGCAAAATCGCGTATATTAAACAGAAATCGGGACATGATTACTCTTTATTAAAAATAATAACCCATAACATAATTCAAACATAGTAGTCCTACATGAAAACTTCTTTGTAAACTGTTATCAGTGTTACTATTTTAACAATTGTCGATGTATCATTTCATAGATGATAAACTGGTTTATGATGTTTTGGGAAATTTTTTCGACCTGGATCATGACCGTGTTTTTTGTGGGTTTTTTCCTGAACTTGATTCAATCGCTAATTTCCTTTGTTAACTGCTAAAAAATGAAAACATTTACTTCAATAGGTTGGAAGAAAAGGTATATGTTAAAAAAAAAACTCTTCTTACGATCATTTTGATTTGTTTCTGGTCATGTTTAAGTTTTAAAAAATCTTTTGTAATGATGAAAAGTATAGCTTGACAATTACTATAATAATTAGGAGGAATAAAATTTTGCCTGTTTTTTTTTTTTGTTCATGTCAATCTAGTAGATGAAAAAAAAAATCTTTTTTCTGAAAAATATTTTCATCATTTGTTTTCCATATTTGTAATTTACAGAGGTATATACACCTTTTACATCATTACATGTAGAATTCAGAAAATGAAGTAAAAAACCGTGCACAAAGGGATATAATTCTAACATTACTGTTTAAAAAAATTCACACATCAAGGAAACGCGACATGCACTTACGCGTGAGAAAAAATATTGAATCATTGTACACACGTCAGATATTTGTTTTCCTTAAAAAACTTAAAACTTAAGTTAAAACTTTCCATTGTTTTTATTGTTTAGATGGTACTTGTAAAGAACGAATAAAGTGTTAAGTCCCAGTGTTAAACTTTGCCTACAATTTGAAACTCCCAGAAGTAAATAAATACTATCAAAAAATGAGGGGAGGTTTTATAATAAAGTATCTTTTTTGCAATCATGTAATTTAACATTTTTATCACCCCCCCCTCCACCACCACCACCAAACCGCCTACCACCTACCAATAAGAGAATTACAATTATTCTATGATCAAATGTATTCTACAATATTAGTAATATTCACCAGTGCATAAGAAACCCCTCCTATCTCAGTAAAATCATTGAAAATGGATAAAACATTTTTGAACCTCCCTCGTACCCTGAATAGATACATATGGCTACTGTTTCATGGAGTGTGTGGCTTATCAAATATTGATAGTATCATAAAATGTAATGATTAAACAACTAATCCATTTAAATTAGTATCTAAAACGTAGTTAATAAATAACTTTGTATCAAATAAATTGAACTCAAAGTCGCTGCAACACAAAACTTACTAATCCTTATTTTAGGTATACGTATGGTCCTTTAAAATAGTTTAGGAAGTGCAATTGTTTATGTTGCCTTATATAAGTATGGTCCTTGTGTTTTGTGCTAGTTCTGGGGCATGGCTTTAATTACACATGAGATCAGTTTTGGGTTTGGTTTTGTTTGTTTTGTGTGTTTGTATGTTTTTTTTGTTGTTTTTTTTTTGTAGTTTAATGTCTCATTTTCCGTTGTACACGTGCTTTTTAGAGTTATTAACAATGCCATCAACATGTGATCGATGACTTAAGTCTTTTGCAGAAAAAAGAACAAAGTTAATATTATTCATCATTATCCCTTTCAAAACGATTGTTTAATTGATAAAGAATACTTTTTGTATTGCTTTAAAAATTTGCTATACACCTATACACGGTACAAAATAATTTGTACTATGAAAAAAATATGGAAAATATTTATGACTGGAAGTGAGAAAAAATAATAATGCAGATGATCTGTAGATATGATGATCTGATAGATAAGATACGTGAATCACGTTTTCTCCAATAAACAGATCATAATCGAAAATAGATAACCAATGCCCTATTGCTTAATTCTGTTTGATAGCTTACAACGTTTCATAGAGTATGGAATACACAATCGGATCAGTTTAGTCCAGCAATTTTAAGTTATTGTATTTCCATACTCTATAAGAAATATTGTGTGTCTTGTTTAAGGAATATATTTGCAATAGGACACACGTACCAAAATTCAAGAGAAGTTTACTTTTATTTCATTTTAAACCTAATATCTCAGTATAAATATAACATGATAACAAAGGACCATTTATCAGTCTGTCTATTTCTGAAAATAGGTTCATACTATTTAAATGTAAACCTTTATTGAGTCATTCAGTTTTTTTTATAATGTGCTAAATGTGCTTTTTTAAAACATTTATTTTGAACGAAAAAAAGACTTTATCGTTGTCTTTCCGTCTGTCTTTACTTATTCCATACCAACGTAGTTTTCTTACCTTTTTGTTTTCTTTATGGTTTGGAGAAATAAAATTTGCCGTGTAGCTTTATAATGAGAAACTGCAGATTAAGTCTGAGTTATGTTATAACTGATCAACTGGTCAAGAATGTGATTTAAAGACTCGTTCTTTTTAATAGATTTCGTCCTGTAAAATAACATCTTTCACCGAATTTTCTCGAAAACTTAGTAAGCACATATAACGACATTCCTGTTAAAATTAGGGATGTCGGTAGGGGCATGTTTTGCTCTACTCTGAGAATGCTTGTTGATGTTGTTGATAAAAGTGTAAAGACCCGAGATATATATTATCTATGTTAACGTTTAATGTGTCAGTACAGTCCTTTAATAAACAATAATTTTTCAACATAGAAATATATAAGGAAAATGTTTGAAAATCTTCTTTAGAACTACAATGCTAAAATTTGTGAGATTACTATGCAAGCATCCTCAGATAGTGTAGATTCAAAATTGTTAAAACCATGACCCCAAGATTAATACTGGGTCCCAGGAGGGGTTCAAACTTTAACAGAAAAATATATTGGGAAAATGTTTAAAAATCTTCTTCTCAAGAACTACAATGCTACAATTTGTGAGATTACTATGCAAGCATCCTCAGATAGTGTTGATTCAAAATTGTTAAAACCATGACCCCATGACCACTACTGGGGCCCCAAGATGGGTTCAAATTCAACATATTGAAGTATATAGGACAAAGGTTTAAAAATCTATTCTCAAGAAATACATGTACAATGTTACGTTTAATTATTTTACTATATAAGCATCCTCATATCTTCATATCCTCATATCAAGGTGACAGACACCTTCTTTCACTTTTTAAAATTTTAAACAGTTCATTATACAATTTTGTTATCTTTATTTCGTTGAGGCCAAGGAAAATAAGATTTGTCAGTTGATGCATCTTAGATCTTGGGATATGATGTCCAAAAAGCTTCTTTTTATGTATTGTTTAATGTATTGTGAAATCATGGAGTATATGAGAGTTTTACATATAGTGTTTTTTAAAGTTTCATATTTAAACATTTCGAAATGGAATGAAACAAGAACTATTGTTCAGGTGAGCGATGTGGCCCCTGGGCTTCTTGTTAATTTGTACTGTTTCAAGAACAACTAAATCCGCATTCTCGAATATTGCCATTTATTAATTACGAATCATAAACTACTTGTAACTGCAAATAAAGTGCATCACTAAAACTGAGGGATCATCATAGAAATCAATAAATATTACATAATTTGAGATAACCATGTATAAAATTGTTATAGGGAATTTCGCTATGAAACTCGCTTTGGAAATAATGGATCTCAGTTGAACTTCGAAATAAAACCAAATATTAGATAAAGCCAAAATATAAAGTTTATTGATTTTGAAATAGCAAATGTCAAAAGGTCCTAAATCACAATAAAAACAGTTCTTGGAATTGACAAAGAAAAATAACATAAAAGAAAGAAATATATTTACCTCCGAAATAAAACCAAATATTAAATAAAGCCAAATTATTTATTTATTTTGAAATAGCAAATGTCAAAAGTAACAATTTGCGTTTGGCATTTGGTTTTATTTCGTCGATAATTACAAAGTCATGCCAATAAAGATAATCTCGAAATACAAAATATAATTTGTTATTCAATTGCTTATGGGCGTGGATAAAATGAAAAAAAACAAAAAAATAACAATCAGTATAATAAGCTTCAATAACCATTTTTTAAACTATGTAATTAAAACGCTCCCAAGTGCCAGGTAAAGAGGTCAATCAATCAATCGTACTTTATTTCCTCTGTTAAGAGATATGACAACATACAACTAACATTTAAGAAATAAACAACATTATTTAGTAAACATGGAAAATATGCCAGCAGAGCAGTTGCTATTCATAACGTCACGTTTACTAAATACTCGTTGTTTATTACTTATATTTGCATTTTACCCCTTGCAGATCCCCTATATTAGAACAGTAATTCCTTTAAAATGTTATTATAAGACATGTTTTAAATGCACCAATTTTAGGGAGTTGGAGAAAAAACACATGTACTGCAGTATCGTATAGTGGTTTAAGGTCAAGATCTAGTAAATGAAAGATGCCTACAGGTTTATGAAATTCAGGATAAACATTCTTTTATTGATGCTTCACAACAATAGCTTTGTTTCATAGGGTGTACCGGGGATTAAATTTCTGATAAATACAATGAAAAGTCATGTTTTTAACAGTCAATGTCTATGTAATATGAAGTAAATAAGTAAAAAAATTTCGGAGTTTTGACCACTTTTTACTAATGAAATATATCTAGAATGCCTACAGTCTCTCAAAAACGGCACATAACAAGCTCTTGACCTTCTCTTTAAAATGATATCAAATTCAATATTGGTATCGGGGTTACTTTTCCCGTGATTTGATAAAGAATGCAAAGAAACTGTTTCATTTTCCACATAATTCATTCAAAGCCGTAAAGTATGAGGAAATGTTTCATTAAATCAATTATGACGTCATAATGGTTCTAGCACTAAAAAGGCATTCTGGAATCATTTACTAGATCTTGACCTTCAAGGGGCATGGTCACGATTTTGGTCAAAAATTATTTTCCCGATTTTAATGTTTACAATGCTTCAGTAAGGCATTTTTAATAGGCAACCAAAATTTGAACGTCGTTCGTTGAGTTATAAGCGAGTTACAGAGCTTACAATTCTTTGCTATGTAAACAAAGCTTGTGTTTACATTTTGAACGTTGAAGTGAAAACTCCAGTTTTAGACCGAAAATGAATGTGGTAAACGTTAGGATCTGTTTATTTATGCTTAAAACGAATAAGAAGATGAAAAAATCAGCTTGAAAAAGAACTTTTACAGGTATATTGAACTAATGTAAACAAAAACAGGGCACGAGCCTTGTTTTCATGACAAAGAATTGTGAGCCCTGTATTTTGCTTATAACTTCACTACTGACTCTCCAATTTCATTTGATCATTGGAAATGCATTCCTAAAGCATTGTAAATAATAAAAACAGAAAAATAGAATTTGACCAAAATCGTGACCATGCCCCTTTAAACTCTGACTTATGTTGTGATCTATAACGTCATGGAAAAGTATATGACGTCACACCTTTATGACGTCATAGTACGCCAACAGTAAGATACATAAATCATGGTATAGTTAGGAAGAGTTATCTTTCCTTGTACATTGAATTTTGTACAAAAAGATATAAAAGTAAAACACTTTAGATTTATTTGAGTACGTTTTTATTATACAATAATAAATAACATTTGTAATTAATTAAAAATAAGTATGAACAAAATTATGATACCTTGTATTGTATTTAAAACTTTGGATAATTTATAATATGTTTTACGGTTCTACCGTTGTGGCGAGCGCAGCAAGAATTACACATACCTTGCATCATTGTCAACTTAGTGTTATTTAGTTATCAACTAACATCAAAGATTTTTTTTTTTTTTAGAGAGAGAGAGAGAGAGAGAGAGAGAGAGAGAGAGAGAGAGAATTATAAGATTTCTAAGTTTAAAAAAATTCTTACAAAATTAATACATAGACTTGATTCCACCTAAAACCGTTCTTTACTTTTGGAGAGAATTGATCAGTCTGTAAAACGTAATTTGTGTTTAATTTGGTTAAAATTGTTAACGATAAATACAGTATTATTTTTTTTTTGTTACCTTGTTGTTATCTGAATTTTATTTTATCCCGGTAATTCATATTTTTTTATTTGTTTATTTTTGCATTCTAATTACATACGTTATATCCGTGCCCCCGGTCCTTGTTTGTAGGAGTGTAATTTCCCATTTTCCAATTTAATGGTTTGACAATATGCAATATCTGTATAGATTTTTTGACTTTTTTTCTCTCTCTTTATTCTTTTTTATTTAGTTCAAAATGACCTTTTTTTTTTTAATCTTCTCTACTTATACTTACTGTACATATGCATGCAAAATTAGCTTAAAATTGGATCGATGTGACAGTAAAGTATGGCTCTTGCTAGTATATATATAATCTCTGTATCAAAACAAAAAAAAAATTAAAATCAAATCATCTGAGGCAGGTATCGCATTCTATACTGAATTTGCTAGTACACGCATTACAGATTTTTGATCCACCTCTAAATTTATCGCGGGAAATATAGCGCGAGATCACTGTGACGTCATACGTTAAAGTCTAGAATCATTTGTTTACGTATCTCAACTCAATACGATGGAATGGAAGCATGTAAAAAATCTCTTGGGTCTCAACAAAGCTTGTGCGGTACTAAAAAAACGTGCATTCAAACCTCAAAGCACCGTAAATTACAAGTTAAATTCCGGCCATTTTTGGCATAGCACCACGGGTGAAAACATTAGAGAGCATTATGGGACGTAGACAAAAAATTTTGTTTGATTAATCTGTAGTGTTAGCTCGCACACTGGTTCTTAGAGCTCGCTGCGCTCGCTATAAACACTACATAATTTTGTTATTAGAAATATTCACTATATATTTACACTTGCAAATGTTTTTCCTTATATAACACTGTTTGCGCAATCCGCTGTTATTCCTGCATAACATCCTTATGGGTCAGGAGGTCAAAGTAGCGCATGAATAATCTAGGTCTCTACTTTTCTATGTGCTCAAACTAACCGACTTGTGCTGAAACACACCTATTAGATATCGTAATGAAAAATAATTTAAGCATCAGAGATAAACGTATCTGTATTTTGTTATACGAAAATTTATTCACTCGTTTTCTTAAAAAATATAACATTAATTGCGGGGGATAAATGATTATGTAAGATAGACCTGTAAACAGAATAACGTTTATGGATCGACATCGTAACGAGGCGTTCTTGAAAATTACAATCGCAATTTGTCAAATGAGTTAATTCAGTTAAAATTCATTTCTGACCTTATTACAAGCCTCGATCAAAATCGCAAACGCAATATTACAGACCTTTCGTGTCTTAGTCCATTCACGTATCACGGTCAACTTTAACTTCTTGTGCTTCTCTGTCCGTTTTGTTCCGTAAAAAGAACTTAGAAGTTAAAATTGCTTTCCTCTATAATGTCGGAGAAAAATCATTATGCTCTTGAATCTGATTCTGCGAAAGAGTTTCCCCTGAAAATGCCTAAGTAGACTCTAACTCAATTTTAAATCGTTTCCAACCGCTCTGCGACTTCAACAGAAGTGGTACTATTCCGCCAAGCTTCAATCGTTTTTACAATTGTACAAGTGAATTTTCTTTTCTGTTTCCCTTTATTATAACAAAAAGGTGTTTTCTTGTCAAAATGTGGGTCATATTTATTTATCATGATAATCAAATACTTGCAACATTGTTGTACTATTTTTTGTTACGTCATCTTAATCGAAGCGGCTTTCTAGGTCATCACAAAAAGAAAGTTTGGAGTATTGTTATTGTCATAATTTGCAAAAAATGTAAATATAAGAAATAAGGTATCATTTTTGGATGTATATCGGGATATAAATACGGGTTGGTACGTGATCAAATCTTCCATAAAGCCCTTCGGGCTTTATGGGACTTGTTCACGTGACCAACCCGTATTTATATCCCGATATACATCCAACAATGATACCTTATTTCTTAAATATATGAGTAAAAATCATTTTATATTTGTTGAGAATTCGCTATCTGAGAGTCTGTGAGGCACTTGCGGATATAGTCAGAGCAATTGCGATTATAGAAATTTTAAAATAAATGCAGCTCCTCGATATAGACTTATAGTGGGAAAGGATAATGGATATGCAAATATATGATTATATACAATTTACACACACACACACACACACACACACACACACACACACACACACACAGAGTTACAATACACATACAGGAAAATGAAGACAAGAGCAAAATGTATTTACAGTGTCCTTAAGGGGTAATAGCCTTGAAGTGGATCAGATAGTAGGGGAAGTGGCAACCGTTATGGATCGGAAGTATGCTGCGGCTGACGTCGAACAAGACTGAAGGTCAAAATGTGGAGTAATTTATTGTTCGATTCATGATTTGTACGGCGCCCAAGAAGTACATGAAACAGGTCTTTTTCTGAAAGATCACATAATTCCGCGCATAATTCTATGTTGAAACAGTTTGTTTTTACGTTCCACCAATTTTCACGTCGACAAAGGATTTGCCGCACAAAATACATGAATAGGGATTTCCATTGAATCGCACGCTTGTGCAGAGTTTACAGATGAACTTGCAGAGTTTGATTTCTGAATAGTTTTCAGATATTCCAAATCGAGGAGGGTTTTGACTCTCAGAAAATTTCTGTGAAAACTGGGAAGTCAGGGTCATGAGACATCCGCGCTTTTCGTTGAGAAAGGTGTGAAGTTATGTAACATTGTTGCGGACAATTTTCTTCCAACAAGGTTTTTCGGGAAAGAATCCGTCTTTTAGAAAATCCCACAAGTACAATGTAAGGTTATATGGTTGGAGAACCTTTATTGTATGTACAAAATGAAAAGGTTTAACTGAATAAAACATTACATAATCAAAATAATGTTTGATAAAAAAGGAATATACACAAAATATATACATGTAACATAGTACAGTAAATATTTACAAAATATGTACACGGAGCATAAAATGCTGTAACAAAATCATGCTATAAAACGCAAAGAAAAGATTAAAGTTCGAAAGACAACGTATTTACCAAATAGTCAACAACAATGACAATAAACTTTATGGCATGCCAAACGTTGCAATATTCGATCTTTTCCATTTGTATTGTAAAAATTTTCATTTGTATTGTATAATGTATTATTTGTATTCTATAATTTTCCATTTGTATTCTATATTTTTCCATTTGCATTGTATAAATTTCACTTGTATTGTATAATTTTCTATTTGTATTGTATAATTTCCATTTGTATTCTATAATTTTCCATTTGCATTGTATAAATTTCATTTGTATTGTATAATTTCTTATTTGTATTCTATAATTTTCCATTTGTATTCTATAATTTTCCATTCGTATTGTATATTTTTCATTTGTATTCTATAATTTTCCATTAATATTGTATAATTTTCAATTTGTATTGTATAATTTGTCATTTGTAATGTATAATTATAGAATACAAATAGAAAATTATAGAATACAAATAGAAAATTATAGAATACAAATGAAAAAATTATAGAATACAAATAAAAATTTATACAATACAAATGAAATTTATACAATGCAAATGGAAAATCATAGAATACAAATGGAAAATTATAGAATACAAATGGAAAATTATACAATACAAATGAAATTTATTCAATGAAAATGGAAAATTATAGAATACAAATAAGAAATTATACAATACAAATAGAAAATTATACAATACTAATGGATATTTATACAACACAAATGGAAAAGATCGAATATTGCAACGTTTGACATGCCATATAAACTTAATATAAACAATAAGCATACAAACATGTAAAAAAAAAATTTAGGCGGCATATATAGGAAGTTCCGTCATAAATCCAATGGCGATCGGATTCCGCCACAATAGACAAATGACCTGAATAATTCTAACAAAAATAGAGGTTAAGAGAAGTTAGGTATCAATTATTCAGAAAGATACGTAACTTTTAAGTCTTATCTGATTTATAATAGGCATTCAAAACATGTTTGGGTAAGTGCAGATATAGTATCAGGCATGATCTAAACATAAAATAATTGGAGCGGTAGTACATAGTCCATTTACTTGCTTCACAATAATTTAAATTCGTAACCGTTTGTCAATACTACATGCAGTTCATAACATAAACTGTAAATAACACGAGAAACCGTCATTACAACAATGTCTAAACTATATTTAAAACATCAAAAACAAAAGCATTTGCAGAGAAGTAAAAAAAAATCTCATACAACTCTATATTCCATCAAAACTTCATAACAATTCATCATCTTATGTTCAGTCTTAAATTTGTTACTTAAAAACATTATCTGTCACATTTTATTATAATGTCGCAATATTCTTGATGTATAATTAAGCATTTTTTATTCCATAACAATTCATAGTAAATACGTCACTTCACTTTTTTCTTCAGAGTGTCTTTTCAAACCTTTTCAGCATCCCCCCTCCAACGCGTCAATAACGATACATCCGCTATATTGCTACAATAGTTACTGTATTCATTTTGTGAGTATATAGGAGCTTATTTCCATTTCATTGACATAATTAGACACTTTAGTACTGGTAGCTCTTTTCATCAAATATGAAATGAAAATGCGAAACTGTGATCAAAATTTTCACTTTTGATTTGGTGCTTGAAAAAAGGTAGGGGGGTTCAGAACACGAAATGTCACTCGAAGGGAAGGTGATTGACCCCCCCCCCCCATAAATTGGTGATTATATGCATGGGTAGACATTAACCTACAAAGCCTATGGTAGTTTATGGCAGCTGTTAGGGACTGGAGCGGCTTGCGGGACTCGTGAAATTGTGAAATGGGAAATAAAAAAAAAAGAAATTGAGATCGTCCCTAGCTGTTCTATTCAGTGTTATACACCGCTCGTAAATAGGCACCATCACACAGGTACCTGGTACATGTGGTATATAAACCCTTCGATTTCGTTACATCCGATTGCACACCTGAAACTCGTGGCTGACATGTAGTATTCCTTTCGTGATCTTAGGATTTTATGCATTTATTTCTTATTCTATCTGCATATTCTGTTTGTAAATAATGCATTGACCAATTTATTTGATGTTAGGATTCTCCTGGCTTGAAAAAAGTGTGTAAAATTTGATAATTTCATCGCGACCGAGTAACACGGCGAGGCGAGATGTACGTCCACACAGGTGAGACCTCTACAGCGAAGTACTTAGAACTGTTTAGAGGTCTGTCCCTTATGTAAGGGTTGTAGGGACATCAGTGATGAAAGAGAAAAACGGCGGACAGTGCCTATTTACGAGCGGTGTTCAGCATTAAGTTGTACATTTTTATTCTAAAATGTCTGAAAATTCTCAACAGTCAGGACCATGTCTCCTCTGCACGCAAACCAATTTTAGCATTTAAAAATCTACTGTAAAACTAGATAACACATATGAGCAATATCTGCTTTAGATTTCCTCGACAGAAAAAAAATATCCCCTGCCACCTGCGACCTTTAAATTAGTCTGTCGTCTTCAATGTCTGCTTTGTAGGTTGCTCTTTGGAAAATTGTTAATGATCAGAGGCATACTCTAAAACCCCATTGGCCTGGCCTGGCCTCACTTTTGACCTCAAATTTGGCCTGGTCCCAAATTTTGGCCTGGCCTCAAATTTTGGCCTGGCCCGTAAGTTGGCCTCATCAAAAATTGTTGGCCTCAAATTTTAAAATTTCTCTTTTTTTTTCATTTTCTTAGATTTACATTGAATTTTTATAGATTTCTTTTAGACATTGAAAACTAAATGCTTTTTTAATGTTTAAGGAATAATCATATTGAAAAATATATATGACAAGTGACCGACTGTTCAAGTTTAATTAATTTATTCCATTATAAACACACAAAAATACCTATGACATGCATATATACACCAATGCTCTTACTATTGCCAAATAATGGATTATGCCAATACATGTACCAAAGCAATTAACTTTAAAACTAAGAGCCGCACCCCCCATCCCCTATTTAAAAGTTAAACATCATTTTAAGAGACTGACCTGATTGATATCCAAAACATTTGTAAACTGGTACACAGCATCAAATTTTTATCACTGTGTAATGCACTTTAAAATTTGCAGTTTGTTTACATTACCTGTCAAGCCCAATTTCCCTCTCCAGCAGAAATTCGAAATCACCCTTTTCTGTCGCTAATCTGCTACACTGGGGTCGAATTCATTGCCTACCCTGTCATTTAACATTTCACACGGTCGAATTTAATTAATGGATTTTGTAAATGACTGCAACATTGCAGTGTAAATGACTGCAACATTGCATCCTCCAATAACTTGACTCAGTGAAGATCATTAATCATCACCTCCTGATTAGAGTAGAGTTTCATGTATGTGTTCTTTGTATATTTAGGAAACAATTTTTCTCCTATGGGGAATTGTCATTACCAGAGTTTGAACAAAGCAAAACATTTTGTGACCTTTGATGTTGGTTAGAAAAAACAAATATTGGCCTCTTCCATTATTTTTTTTTTCTCAAGCAAGTCGTTGATAAAAGGAGAGTTACATTGATATTGTTCGATCCTGAGAGCAGTTTGATCTAAACACATTGCAAAAACACGCCATGGTTATACAATGGCAGAGCAAAATCACATTCTTAAGTTCTTAATTAAGACTTCAAAACAGACAAAATAAAATGTTAGAATGGATTACTCGACATACCTGTACTAATCATAAATATACATTGTAAGTACTATATTTTCAGTTGTAACTATTATTTTCAATAGACTATCACTATAAAAAACTAAAGCCACCAAGTAGGATGTTTAATGTGCATTGAAAATAAATCAATAAAAAAATCAATAAAATCATCAAATATGTATAGAAAATATCAAAAAAAATATGAGGCCGAAAATTTTTGTAGAGGCCAAATTTGAGGCCAAGCCAATTTTTGAGGCCAGGCCAAAATTTGGGGCCAAGCCAATTTTGAGGCCAAAAGTGAGGCCAAGCCAACGTTGAGGCAGGCCAGGCCAGGCCAATGGGGCCAGGCCAGGCCAGGCCAGGCCAGGTTTTTGAGTATGCCAATAATCAGATGTATCTGGATGCCAGGGGTTCTTCATTATCATAATGTGACCACAAGCTTATCTTTTCAAAAAGATAGTTGAGCTAGCGCTGTAGCCATCTTTATACACACAAAGGAAGGTTTCTTTGGGATGATTGGGCAGCCGTTCCTCTTTGCTTTCGTTTGTAATTCGGCGTAAATTTTCCCGCGTGATTGTCGTTTCTTTGCTCGGATTTTTACCGTATGATAGATTCAAGCCAAATTGACCAATTAGAAATTAGGTCTTTCCACCTTTCAGGTGAAAGACCTCTTGTTAGGTCTTTCCACCTTTCAGGTGAAAGACCTTTTGTATTTCTTATGTTTTTAGGTCTTTCCACCTTTCAGGTGAAAGACCTTTTGTATTTCTTATGTTTTTTATTATTATTAGGTCTTTCCACCTTTCAGGTGAAAGACCTTTTGTATTTCTTCTGTTTTTTATTTTTTTTCTTCTCTTTTTTTCCAGGGACAGCTTTTTTATTTCAAGAGATATTGAAACAATTTTTTCTTTATGTTATTGACCATAAAAAGTTATGGTACCAAATGACCCTTTGCTTAATAACTCCCAGAACTTACAAAGTTATTGCCCTTGTGTACGAAAAGCTTGTTATCGCTACTCCTCTTAAACCATAAGAGATAGACACTTGGAATTTTTACCAATGTCTTCAGTACACTTAGAGGGTTCTTCAATCTATTCA
>WFKH01011925.1:24660927-24675113 GCA_016163765.1 Magallana hongkongensis | reverse complement strand
GGGATACAGGGTGTTAGCCAGCCCATTGAAAGATATCCCATTATAACTGTATTGTACGAAATTTCCAATTTTCGCCAGGCTAGCTAAGCCTGTTAACGGTCGTGTAAACCCAATTCCTTTTGAGGGTCGACTGGGCATTCTCGGGGCACCACCTCCTCCAAATATGAAGGCCCAAATATGGGATACAGGGAGTTAGCGAGCCCATTGAAAGATATCCCATTATAACTGTATTGTACGAAATTTCCAATTTTCGCCAGGCTAGCTAAGCCTGTTAACGGTCGTGTAAACCCAATTCCTTTTGAGGGTCGACTGGGCATTCCCGGGGCACCACCTCCTCCAAATATGAAGGCCCAAATATGGGATACAGGGTGTTAGCCAGCCCCTTGAAAGATATCCTATTGCAACAGTATGATGAATTTTTTACCTTTTCGCCAGGCGAGCTAATTATGTCAATGTTCAGCTCTGGTCAGCAAGATATGATTTTTAATATATAACTGTTTCTTAACATTGGAAAAGGAAAGTTTATGTTGAATTTTAAATTTACGTTTATTAGCATGTTTACGGTAATTTGAATAGCGAACCGACCAGAGAATTCTATTCGCTATTCGAATAGTGAATAGCGAAAAGCGAATAGAACTCCAACTTCTGAATGCCGAAACAGCCACTATGATAACACATGTTAATATTTAGTTCTCTTCCGCTGCTAAAAATATAGTGCCAGAAACTTTGTCGAGAAAAACGTTTTTATTAACGAATATATAAGATTTAACGATTACTTTTCGCAAGTACATATCAAACTGGACGATATGTAAGTTTGAACGTTTCATTTAATCTTACAGTAATAAATCTATTCAAAACTCTTAATGTCGTTTACTTGTGCATTTACGCCATGATCAGGTTTGGTGTGTTATTGAAAATTGTACGCCACAGATTTCTATTGCAAACATAAGAGGAAAAAATACACTGAGTGCAAATAGTATACATAGATATCATACAATATACATACAATTCATTACATTCATTAACATTTTTATTTTTCATTTTTTTTTTATTTTTAGGCAACTTCAACTGAAATAAATCCATTATGGAAATACTTAATTCTATCGTGGGCGCTTTCAACAGCAGTTTTTTTTTTTTATTTCTTACCACAATAAAAAGAACGCCGGCTTTTTTATAAGGTATATTCTAATAACCAAAAGAGTGAAGACAATTTTCTGTGATCAGAACCAGTAGAGTTTACATTTTCACATTTCACAAAGATTTTTTGTTGTGTTTTTACACTGGGTTCAATATGAAAGTCTGAATGAAAAAATAATTTTATCTGTTAGAAGATCTGGACAATCTTTCAAAAATCAAACCAAGAAAATATGTGGATGGTTTGCTCTCCAATAGAATTTTTTTTTTTTTTTTTTTTTTTGAGAGTTAAACTTTCCTAGTACCTATTTTTCTTGGAAACTATGTCAACGCCTACATTATATTTAAAAGGTGACGCCGCTTGCCAACATAATTCAGTAGTTTTACAATTTCTCATTTTGGGAAGTACAGACTGTCTATAAAGGTAAGAACTAAATCTTTTTTAAAAAGTATGAACAGATTCTAAGTATCTTTATTTTAAAATCTGATAAAAAGTCTTAATTGTATTTACGTTTAACAGTTATGAGCGTGCATTTATCGATAATTTACAATAAATGGAAAATCATATCAATTTTGATTTACTTTTTGAAATTTTTTTTTCCATAAACTAAAAAAATGTCTTTTAAACGGTGTGCTCGTTTGATACACAGTAAAAAAAAAAATAATTACTTGAAAAAAAAATTATTCATTTAAAAGTAGTTTTTTAATATTAAGCAGTGGTTTAATATATTATTGCTAATCACAAATTACATATAAAAATATATATTGTCAAGACAATTGAATTCCGAAAACATGCGATTCAATAGTAATGTGAATATATTTGATATTGTTTCAATGAAAAACCACACACCGATTTACGTAATTTAGAGTCAGTTTTGGTTACACAATCGTAAGTTTAACACAAAAACCGAAGTTGGCTGATTTTACTTTTTTACAAAGGCAATGGCCTCCACTGGTGAAGAAGTTGTTACAAGCCAGCCAAAAAAGGAGAAAGAGCCTAAGAAAAAGTTTGTGAGCGTTGAAGGAGAAAGAGATTGGAGTACTGGACCTTACGCGTGCTTTCCTGACTTTCCTTCATGTAAGTCAATGTTCTGAGGTGATCATTATTATGTAAATAAACCGATTGTTTTTACTTTTACTTCATATTATACATCGGATGACTGTTACTTTTCCTATTCATGAATGGGGGTAATGATGCTTTAATATCCATATGAACGCAGAGAGAGAGAGAGAGAGAGAGAGAGAGAGAGAGAGAGACTTTTTATATGTTGTGACTCTATATCAAACTTTCTGAAATCAAGTGTCTTATTTATTGACACTATGAATTAATAACAAGTTTATAATGTTTATCATGTAGATACATATACGTTGTTTTTATTTGTAGGTTGCAGGGGCTTCTGCTGCATTCCCTGCATGATGTCCGAGATTTCACAGAGACTTGGAGAGTGGATGTGCTTCCCGTTCTTTATACCTGGTGGTGGTAATGTCCTCAGAACGAGAGTCAGAACCATGGGGGGAATAAAGGTACCTCTTTTATCACGCTGGAAAATTAAACGTTTAAATATTCCATTTTCTATATAAACCTAACAGTCTTTGAATTGCAAAATGCACCTTTAAGTCAGTGGTAAAACCTAGATGATTTGCCCTTATAGTAAAGGAAAGTTGATATATTATTCTGCTTATTCTTCATTCACTCGTATTGCCATTACAATATGGAAGACTTTGCTACGGTTGCTGATAAGATCGGGGTTTTATTTATATGCATATAATGATGGCTTATGTATCTAATAAATATTATCAATGGTATGATAATACAAATCACCAAATGTAATTAATCGTATTTATGGAAGGCACAAAACAAGGATGATTTTGACAAACACGTGTGTTTGGTTGATAAGTGCGGGTTCCCAAATACGCTTGGATGCAAAAGTGTAAAGAAAAAGATAAATAAACATGCATTATTCAATCAGTTCAGTAGTTTGACTATTGTCAGTACGTTGTGCAAAACAATGAGTGTTTATTTGTTCTTTCACCTTGCAATAGAAATAATCTTTCAATAAAATATAAATTTGTGCTTTATCTAAATCAAAATTACCATCCCTGATCCACCTGTTTCAGGGAACGGCCTGCGACGATTGCATCATGATGTGCTTTTGTGGCGCATGCGCCGTATGGCAAATGCAGAGAGAGCTGGACGCAATGGGAATCCCTAAAGCTTAAACCTTTATTCAATCAACAGATGAATATAAAACTCCAATGTCTTTTTCATCGTTATTTTGCTGATAGTTTCAGATTTGATATTCTATTCTAACATAGTGTATTATTCATTTTTAGATATTATTCTAGTTTTATTCCGTATTAAAATATTTCTACAGATAATGTGTAGTCAGTTTGGTTCCAAATAGTTTCTCTTTTTCGTATATTAAGGTAATAACGCTTCATAAATAGATAAATGGTGGATACATACAGCGTGTATATAACGTGACACATACATGCATTTTGTAAAGTAAAGTAAGCAGACGAAAGGCATAACTAACTGTATTAAGATTTTTCTTTGTATAGGGGTTTTTATCACAGTTTCCGTATAATCTAAAAAAAAATAGTTCGAATTATGCGCATTAAAATGTATCTGAAATATTGAATAAAGACATATTTCACAGTTGTACAGGTCTTAAAACTTAGAATTTTTTTAAGCTATGTGTCATCTTGCGTGACGCCATATGTGCCAATTACCCATATCAAATTACAGGGATTAGCTTTTATTACATGTATATTTACTTTAATATTTAATCATTACTTTATAGACAATTTGTTACAAAACATTGATTTGTATGAAAACTAACTAGTAGCTGACAAACATGTTTCGAATCATAATTGATTCTTGGAAACGTGCACTAGTATTCTAATAAATTTGACAGTTTTCCTTTAATTTACCATATGCTTTGGGATCTGTTTTGGCAGGTCTATCTCATCATCATAAATATGTGACTTACAATCTAAAATTAAAAAAGAATCAGCAGCAAAAAAAAAATTTAACATAATTATATGTTCTGAATAGTATTTCCTGTAACATGCTTCATTACCTGAAAATCAAACAAAATAGAAAAAACTAAACTATCCAAGATCTTTTTAAAAAAACGTCTTCAGACTTAAAATGATACTTCATTTTTTCAGTAACTAGATAATTTCTTTCCTTCAATTAAAATGTCATTTTTGTTAATATGGAATATTTAAATTTATATTGTACAATCATTTTACAAATATATGTGGAAAATCTGTTTAGTTGAGATAACGTCGGAAAGCTAAGTTTACCAGACTAATTCAAATTTTAAAATCAATCTCAAATCTACTCTACGAACAAATACTTTCCGGAAATTTAAGAGTTATTGATCTTTGCTAAGGATTAGATATTGTTATGGACATAAATTTGTCACTCTCTTACTCTAGTATATTTTCCCACGTTAATCATTCTCACGTATATTGAAGTGAACAAAAATTTAAAGAAAGACAACCCCCATGTCATGGCAAGTGACCTTTGATATGAATTGCACAATTCATCTAAGTCGATCTGTTTAGGATATACTGTAAGAATTGCAAATTCATCCCTATATAAACAAATAACGTTTTTATAAGTTTTTTTTCATACTAATGGCATATGGAATTAAAAAAAATAAATAAATAAATTTATCACAATGAAGTGAAGGTTTTCACAAAAAACCCAAACAGATGTCTTAGATTTAGGCATTGCACACAAGAAAGGCAGTATTTGTTAAAGTTATAAATCATGTGTAAGATAAAGAATAAAAATGTAATCAGTTTTGCAAAAAAGGTAGCAAGAAAAATCACTATAATTACTGTTTTAGAAAACGAATAATTATTTTTTTTTATTTGATGATATGTACAATATTGCTAAGAATTGAAAAAAAAAATCATCATCAAATTTTGAAATACAGTAAATGTGATTACATAATAAAAAGAATAACAATAGAAGATATAAAGTTGCTTAAGATAAAAACTTTTTAGAAATTCATCATAGGATTTGTTGGAAGATAGAAGTAATTAGTCAAATTTCATTCATTTTTGTGGTCAGTTGAAAATTTTTGAATTTGAATCATGATAATAAAATTTTTTAAAAAATGTATTAAAATGGCAGTTTTATGTAGAAATACAGATAATACTGAATTCTAAAATGTATCGGATTTAATAAATTTCACAAGATAAGGTTACAAAATAAATCTTTTTTACAAAAAAAACCCTCTTACCAAGTCTAATAATCAGACTGGCTGGTGCATTCCATGACCATGAACAATAATTCCAAGAATAAATCTTAACTTATTTAGCATTAAAAAAATGCATAAAATAGTAACAGATCTAGAATTGCATTATATGAAGGGAAAAGCACGTAACAACACTGGTACAATGTACAAGGGAACGGTCATGAATTAAGAACATCACGCTTACAAATGAACAACTCCCGTATTTAAACATTTTATTATCATTTACTGCAATAGTGGAGTTTGCCGGGAAATGGTATAACAATATAAGTACGTTTGATAGAAGAATTTTTAACCGTCTAGTAATTTATAAGTTAAATGCTTTATAAAATATAAATGGATAAGTAATTTTTATATTCATTGATTCATTCATTATTCTCTATATAGTAATGCTTCTTATTTGTATGTTTGGAAAAAGGGATATAAGACAAACTATTACGAAACATATAGATTATATTATGATTCAAAGAAATATTAAAAATATATTTATACTCATATATGTTTAGATCTATATCACCAAGACCAAATAAACCAATGTATTGTATCTTTAGAACTAAGTGTTTAAAGTACTGAACGAAAGCGTAAATGTTAAGCAAACCTAGGACAAAATTATCCGACCTATAGCATACAATTAAAGCATTTTGAAAATATATATCAAGACAAGGTAATTCAACAATTTATGTTTTTCAGACATATGCTCCAATCACGCGACTTTCTTTTGTTACAGATTGATGTGTCATTTTAAATATAGTTATTTATCTCATAAGTTAAAGTGTTTGAATGTTATTATAGCAATTTAATTTTATAAGACAAAGCATCCAAACAAACCGAATATTTAGCCTCCCTGATATATTCCATGTTAATGTTTATGATTATATATTTACATCTACCGAGTATGATTCCCTCTATTTCTTACGGAAACTTTAGTTAATTCATAGCTATAATGAGATATCGACACACCCCGTTTATCGATTATCCGAAACCTATACAGCGACTGAAACTGACAGGAAATTGACAGGACTGAAATCTACACGCCCTGTTTATCGATTGGTCGAAACCTACAGCGACTTAAGAAAAATCATGGACTGCACGAAATTATCATGATTATGTTAGACTCAAATTCCCTTAGGAGACGATGTGGCTGTTTCTTTTATCTAACGTACTGATGTACATTAACAGTAATTTAGTTTATTTAACTTACTTTTTACAATCAATTTATTAATTTGTTAAAAGAAAGATGTAAATATAAACAATAAAATGCTTTCTTTGATGATTCATGCGGGTTATGAAGGTGGCGATCATTGCAGAAAAAAATTACATAACCCGCTAACGCGGGTTATGTATTTTTTCTGCAATGTCGCCACCGTCATATCCCGAATGAATCACCAAAGAAAGCATTTTATTGTTTAAATATAGGTTTCTGTCATAAATCTCCCATATAATATATGGCATGACATAGAGCAAAATCGCGTATATTAAACAGAAATCGGGACATAATTACTCTTTATTTAAAATGAAAACCCATAACATAATTCAACCATAGTAGTCCTACAGGTAAACTTATTTGTTAACTGTTATCAGTGTTACTATTTGAATGTAAATCTATGTCGATGTATTATTTCATAGATGATAAACTGATTTATGATGTATTGGGAGATTTTTTCCTGTTTTAGTAAGTTTTTTTTTTCTGATCTTGATTCAATCGCTAATTTTATTTGTAAACTGCTGAAAAATAAAAACATATATTTCAATTGATTGGAAGAAAAGGTATATGTTGAAAAAAAAATATTTTCTTACAATCATTTGGATTTGTTTCTGGTCATGTTTAAGATTTAAAAAATCTTTTGTAAGGATGAAACGTATACCTTTAAAATTACCATCATAATTAGGAGGCATAATTTTGCCTGGTTTTATCAAGTTGTTCATATCAATCTAGTAAATGAAAAAAAAATGTTCTTTTTTCTGAAAAGTATTTTCATAATTTTTTCCATATTTGTAATCTACAGCGGTAAATACACCTTTTAGATTGTTCCATGTAGAATTCAGAACATGAAGTAAAAAGCCGAACACAAAGGGATATAATTCTAACATTACTGTTTAAATTTAAAATTTCACACATTAAGGAAACGCGACATGGACTTACAAGTGAGAAAATTTTAATCGTTGTAAACAAGTCAGATATTAATTTTTCTTCAAAAACTTAAACTTTAATGAGGCCGAGTACAGTTCGAGTATGCACGCTTTCGAGCAGCGTTTCATTTGCATTGTGACGTTATATTTTTGCTTGGTTGACGCCATGGCGTTTATATGGTTTCAACTGCAGATATTCAGCGAAGTTTGTCGAAAATGGCTTGTTTGAGGCGTAAAATTGATATTATATTGTAGAATAAACATTCATATCTTGAAGTATAAGCTATATTAGAGCTTGGGTCAAAAACGTGTTCGAGATGGTTCAGCAAGCCTAGACCTCTGTCACGTTTTCTTACCCCGCCTAAATATAGCTTAAGGTATCTCACTCCTCACGTTTTGATTTCATTTCGCAGATGATCATTATATTTTAAATGAATATGATTTTATTTATTTAATCTTAACAGAAAGATTATTATCTCATAATTACACAACATTCATCACAAAATCCATCTAAAATCAAGAAACAACCAAGTTTTCGTGGGAACTATTTTTTCGTGCGGAAGACTTTTAGACAAAAATGACAAAAATAAGCAATTTTATGAATTTTCAATATCTTTTCTTTTTATTATACTTTATTCATTATTCACATTTTCAACATTTGATAGGTTTGTAACATATTATATACATTCTTTTTGACATATACAAAATTAAATCTTGAGAGAGTGATAGACGTTAAGCATAAAATCATGCAAATATATAGAAAATGTCTAAATTTTCTTAAGCCAAATTTTGCGAGAATTTTACCTTTGAAGCCATATATCTAAAATTTGACATCACTGACCCCAATGTTTTATTATGTTAAAATGATACTGAATACATATCTTGGCAAACTGGATTAATCTTATGAAATTCTTGATATTCAAAAAGTGATTATTTCAAATCAAATTGTAAATATTATAGAAATTGTCTATTTTAAGTGTAAAAAGGTCACAAAAAATTAATTCAGCTTCGTACAATTTTTTTCGTAATCCCTCTATTCAGTGTGATCATTGTGCATAATTAAAAACAATATTTGAAGAAATAAGTTGGCTAAATCAAAAATACTGACAACAAATCCTAATCAGGCTGAAATTGCATTTTAGGTTCAATAAGGTCAAATTAAATTGGCCATAACTTAGAGGGATGAACACTGACCCCCATTATCTTTGTATTTTTTAAGTATGTTTCGTCTACAGATTTCAATGATATACTTCTCAAGAAATTCTTGATACAAGAACATTGAGGAGTGGGATACCTTAATACATATATTTCAAGACACTAACCACGTATTTTATATTTATGACCCTTAACATGTGATGTTAAATATATTTTTATTACTTAAATGTGTCTGAATGTTTGAATGATACCATAAAGATTACCATTTCCGCCTCTGTCAAATAAAAAAAAAATTTTTTTATCATTATCTGACAAATCTTGGAAATTGTGCATACAATAAAAAATTGATAAGACCTCTGGAACAAACCAGGATGTATTTTTGTTATTTGATCATTTGATGCCTGTTAGCAATAACTTTATTTGTGGAACCGAAAAGAAAACTCCTAGGGCAGAAGTTTAAAACAAATGTAAAAAATGTGCAAAATTAATACATTTCAAGCAAAATCCCATAGGGTCCCAAGTTAAAAATTGACAAAATTTTAGATGACCCCCTAAACAAACGGTGTGGTAAATGTCTAATTTTTTTTAAAATAATAATTATATCAGTAAAAATTCATGTAAACAAATTCAATAAAAAATCTAGGGCAGAACAAATTAGACCCAGCCTCGTTGAGCTACGGATAAAACATTTTCGAACCTCCCTCGTACCCTGAATAGATACATATGACTACTGTTTCGTGGAGTGTGTGTAGTTTATCAAATATTGATAGTATCATAAATTGTAATGATTAAAAAACTAATCTATTCAAATTACTATTTAAACCGTAGTTGATAAATAACTTTGAACTCAAAGTCGCTGCAACAAAAAAACCTACTTATCCTTATTTTAGGTTTACGTATGGTCCTTTAAAATAGTTTAGGAAGTGCAATTGTTTATGTTACCTAATATAAGTATAGTTCATTGTGTTTTATGCTAGTTCTAGGGCATGGTTTTAATTACACATGGTATCCTTTTTTGGGTTTTGTTTTGTTTGTTTTGTGTGTTTGTTTGTATGTTTTGTTTCCTTGTAGTTTAAAGTCTCATTTTCCGTTGTACACGTGCTTTTTAGACTTTTTAACAATACCATCAACATGTGATCGATGACTTAAGACTTTTACAGATCAGAAAGAACAAAGTTAATATTATTCATCAGGATCCATTTTAAAACGATTGTTTAATTGATAAAGAATACTTTTTGCATTGCTTTAAAAATTTGCTATACATCCATACACGGTACAAAATAATTTGAACTGTGAAAAAAATATGTAAAAAATTTATGACTGGAAGTGATCAAAAATAATAATGCAGATGAGCTTTAGCTGATAAATAAGATACATGAATCACGTTTTCTCCAATAAACAGATCATAATCGAAAATAGATAGCCAATGCCCTATTGCTAAATTCTGTTTGATAGCTTACAACGTTTCATAGAGTATGGAATACACAATCGGTTCAGGTTGGTCCAGTAATTTTAAGTTAATGTATTTCCCTACTCAAGAAGAAATATTGTGTGTCTTGTTTAAGGTATATATCTGCAATGGGACACAATTATTAAAATTTAAGAGAAGTTGACTTTTATTTCATTTTAAACCTAATATCTCAATATAAATATAACATGATAACAAAGGACCATTTATCAGTATGTCTATTTCTGAAAATAGTTTCATACTATTTAAATGTAATCTTTTATCGAGACATTCAATTTTTTATGATGTGTTAATGTGCTTTTGTTTCTTAACATTTATTTTGAACGAAAAAAAAATACTTCATCGTTGTATTTCCGTCTCTCTTTGGTTATTCTATCCCAAATTGGTTTTCTTGCCTTTTTGTTTTCTTTATGGTTTGGAGAATTAAAATTTGCCATGAAGCTTTATAATGAGAAACTGCAGATTAAGTCTGAGTTATGTTATAACTGATCAACTGATCAAGAATGTAATTTTAAAGACTCGTCCTTTTCAATAGGTTTTGTCCTGTAAAATAACATCTTTCACCGAATTTTCTCGAAACTTGCTAAGCACATATAACGACATTCCTGTTAAAATTAGGGGAGTCGGTGGGGGCCATGTTTTGCTCTACTCTGAGAATGTTTGTTGATGTTGCTGATAAAGGTGTAAAGACCCAAAATATATTATCTATGTTAACGTATAATGTGTCAGTAAAGTCTTTCAATAAACAATAATTTTTCAACATAGAAATATATAAGGAAAATGTTTGAAAATCTTCTTAAGAACTACAATGCTACAATCTGTGAAATTACTATGCAAGCATCCTCAGATGCTTTAGTGTAAATTGAAAATTGTTAAAAGCCATGACCCCAAGATTAATGCTGGGCCCCAGAAGGGGTTCAAAAATAAACAGAAAAATATATTGGGAAAATGTTTAAAAATCGTCTTCTCAAGAACTACAATGCTACAATTTGTGAGATTACTATGCAAGCATCCTCAGATAGTGTTGATTCAAAATTGTTAAAACCGTGACCCCATGACCACTACTGGGGCCCAAGATGGGTTCAAATTCAACATATAGAAGTATATACATGTAGGACAAAGGTTTAAAAATCTATTCTCAAGAAATACAATGTTACGTTTAGTTATTTTACTATGTAAGCATCCTCATATCTTCATATCCTCATATCAAGGTGACAGAGACCTTCTTTCACTTTTTAAAATTCTAAACAGTTCATTTTACAGTTTTGTAATCTTTAATTCATTGAGGCCTAGGATAATAAGATTGGTCAGTTGATGCATCTTAGATCTTGGGATATGATGTCCACAAAGCTTCTTTTTATGTATTGTTTAATGCATTGTGAAATCAGGGAGTATATGAGAGTTTTACATATAGTGTTTTTAAAGTTTCATATTTAAACATTTCGAAATGGAATGAAACAAGAACTATTGTTCAGGAGAGCGATGTGTCCCATGGGCCTCTTGTTAATTTGTAATGTTTTAAGAACAACTAAATCTCGAATATTTCCAATTATTAATTACGAATCATAAACTACTTATAACTGCTAATAAAGTGTATCACTAAAACGATACTGAGGGATCACCATAGAAATTAAGAAATTTTACATAATTTTAGATAACCATGTATTAAATTGTTATAGGGAATGTTACTCTGAAACTCGCTTCGCTTAGGTTTACCGGGGAATAATGGATCTCATTTGAACTTGGAAATAAAACCTAATATTAAATAAAGCAAAAATATAAAGTTTATTATTTTTGAAAAGCAAATATCAAAAGGTCCTAAATCACAAAAAAACAGTTCTTGGAATTGACCAAAAAAAATAACATAAAATAAAGAAATACATTTACCTTTGAAATAAAACCAAATATTAAATAAAGGCAAAATATTCGTTTTTTTACATAGCAAATGTCAAAAGGTGACAATTTGCGTTTGGCGTTTGGTTTTATTTCGTCGATAATTACAAAGTCATGCCCATAAAGATAATCTCGGAAAACAAAATATATTTGGTTATTTAATTGCTTATGGGCGTGGATAAAATGAAATAAACAAATAACAATCAGTATAATTAGCATTAATAACCATTGTTAATACTATGTAATTTAAACGCTCACAGGTGCCAGGTAAAGAGGTCGAAACATGTACAGTTATTTAATCAAAATACTTAGCTTTCCCATGAGGCTTATTTAACAATTTACATAAATTTGAAACTTCATGGATTAAAGAAATTAAGTATTTAAAACTTGAACAACATATAACATGGAACTTAATTATTTGAATTCGTTTTGCAACATCATGGCCACATTTTTTGGTTTTTTTTTTTGTTTTTTTTTTAGTTTTTTTTTTATTTATTAAGCATATATACAGCATATGTATGTACAAAATGAAAAGTTTAAATGAGTAAAACATCACATAATCAAAATAATGTTTGATATAAAAGGTGAATATATACAAAATATATACATGTAACAGAGTATAGTAAAATATTTACAAAATATGTACACGGAGTATAAAATGCTGTAAAAAATCATGCTATAAAACGCAAAGACAAAAACAAAATACATAGAGTTCAAAAGACAATGTATTTACCAAATAGTCAACAACAAAGGCAGTAAACTTAATATAAACAATAAGCATACAAACATGCAAAAAAAAATAAGGCGGCATATATAGGAAGTTCCGTCATAAATCCAATGGCGATCGGATTCCGCCACAAAAGACAAATGACCTGAATAGTTCTAACAAAAAAAGAGGCTAAAAGAAGTTAGGCATTTAAGTTGTACATTTTTATTCTGAGATGTCTGAAAATTCTAAACAGTCTAGAACATGTCTCCTCTGCACGCAAACCAATTCTAGGAAATTTAAAAATCCACTGTAAAAATTAGATAACAAATATGAGCAATATCGGCTTTACATTTCCTCGACAGAAAAAAAAATATCCCCTGCCACTTGCCCGACCGTTTATCGTCTTGAATGTCTGGTGTGTAGGTTACTCTTTGGAAAGTTGTTAGTGATCAGATGTATCTGGATACCTGGGGTTCTTTATTATCATAATGTGATCATAAAAATCCTAATACGGGGAGTTGTATTGGAAGTAGTGTTGAACTTGCTTTGATTCTGCTCTTCCAGTCTTGCAATATGTGGCAAAATGTTCACAGTTATTTGTTAAAGCTCCATATGGCACATTCCAGATTTTATTTGCATACATACTTTTAGCGGTGTTAACAACACACGATGGTTGATAAAAGCTTGTGTGGTTGATTCTCTTTAATTGTTTACGTCTATTGTCTGTAAATTGGTCTAGGGTAACATTTCGTACAACTGCAAAGATTTTCTTAGATCCTCCAAATTCAACAACTCCTTCTTTATGACTGATGAAAATACCATGATGGTAGTACTTGAGGTTTCCAAATTGTCCATCCACTGCAATGTGGTCGCCAGGATTGAGACTAAATAACAGATTTCAAAATAATAAGTTTTCAAGGAAATTTACTTTTTACAAATTGCTTAAACATTTGACATTTGGGTGTCGTTTTAAAATGTCCTTCTACCTGTCATAATTTACGTCCTCGTATGACATAGCGAATGGATAAAACGTTGTCAATGGCACGCTGCCTCACCTGCAAAAAATCAATATCATAAATTTAATAAACAAAAGCTTAACATAAATGTACTTTCTGAAAGTGTTGATATATATGCAGAAAATATATGTAAAATAGAATACAAAAGAAACGTACATGTAATCATTTAGTTATATGAACATGTCAGATTTTTTTTAATATTTACACAAGATCTTACTTTTTATGGGGTCGGGGAGCATTGATCTTTCTTATACTGAAAAATTAAATATTTCTCGTTTTCACAAACATACCGAGTAATGTACTTACAATTTTCATTCTTTTCTTCGTATTAAGTGTACGTGAAAATTTTACCTCCATAATTTGTTCTCAAAGTAAAGTTGTTTGTTGGGGGGGGGGGGGGGGGGGGG
>WFKH01011925.1:24645596-24660827 GCA_016163765.1 Magallana hongkongensis | reverse complement strand
GGGGCAACTCCATGTTAATTCATTTTTTTAATATGTAGGTTTAAGAAAAAAATTTGCTGCGCAAAAACGTGGGAGGGGGCAGCCCCCCCCCCTCCTGCCCCCCTGATGCTACGTGCCTGCGACGGGCACTGTACATACCTGATTAATGTTTTGGGCATACTTAAATTCAAGTTCTATAGTGAATTATTTTCTAAAGTATCTTTTAAAATGACCTTATACATTTCAGTGTAAATATGAAATACTGTGGAATCATTAGATCTCGTGGTGGGTCAATTATCGTGGTATTCGTGAATACCTCTCATCCACGATTTGACATCCTCCACAAATTAATAAATTATGGTTAAAAAGCCATATGTATAGAATACACGAATATACGTCCCCACGAACCAGTTAGATTTAAGCAATCCACGAAAATAGCAATCCACAGTACATAGACCTCACGTACCTTGTATCATCCCAAGACACAACCACACGTTTTGTCCTCTGACTTAAAATTATTTTTAGTTAGCTGATACATTGTATAATATGGGAAATATCTTTCATATCTTTGCGTCATTTATGTATATAAACTATTAGGAAATATCATATTAGACTTTCCATTGGATGTAACTATCTATTTTGATCATCAAAACAAGCTGTCAAATATTGACCTCCTTTCTGGTTCGCTAAGCAGCCCCCCAACCCCCCCCCCCCCCCCCCCCCGGCCCCCCTGATGCTACGTGCATGCGACGTGCACTGTACATACCTGGTTCTGGTTAATGTTTTGGGCATACTTAAAATCAAGTTCTATGGTGATTTTTTTTTTCTAAAGTATCCTTTTTAATTACCTTATACATATTAGTGTTAGTATGAAATACATAGACCTCGCGTACCTTGTATCAGCTCAAGACACAGCAACAAGTTTGGTCCCCTGACTTAAAATTATCTTTAGTTAGCTGATACATTGTGCAAAAGGGTTAAGAT
The DNA here is from genome assembly GCA_016163765.1 of Magallana hongkongensis. Taxonomy (NCBI): domain Eukaryota; kingdom Metazoa; phylum Mollusca; class Bivalvia; order Ostreida; family Ostreidae; genus Magallana; species Magallana hongkongensis. Next base: position 24,659,864 of record WFKH01011925.1, on the reverse strand, counting down.
CTTTCATAGCGTTGCGTCATTCATATTTATAAACTATTAGGAAAGATCATATTGGACTTTCCATTGAATATAACTATCTATTGTGCTCATCAAAACAAGATTAATATTCATAGATTGTCAAAACCGGAAAGATTTGTTTCTTTCATATTTCAAGTAATCTTTACATTTTTTATGTATGAAAAAAGAACTCGTTACGAGTTGAGATGAAGAAGGCAGTCAATGCTGTGTAGAGATCATACACTGTAAATTATGCCTACAAAACCCAATTATAATATTCCTACCTGATCTTTCTCTTTCTCTCTCTATCTCTCTCTTTCTATCTTTCTCTCTCTCAACTGGCCGTGCGTAGTTGGTGAATGTGCGTGTGCTACTGGTTTTGTCAGTCCCCTGCGCAGCCTGATCGTTGGCAAATCTGAAAAGAACCCGAAGAGAAAAAAGACTGTTATATTGTAATTGCTGGGTTTGTGAATAGACTATGTCAAACCGGTGACACAAATGGAGAAAATTTCGCGAGATTCGCGAGATCCTCCTCGTCGCGAAAATTTATTGCAGCGAACGAGCCTTTTTCTTATGGTTGTTATAACAACATGAAATTTACTCGCAAAAATTAGTCGTCGCGAACCAGTTTATCGCAAGTAAATCGCAAAATAATGTCGTCGTGAATAAAAGTTGGTTTACAGTAATCAGTTAATATACATTACGAACTCCTCTCTTCAAATTGATTGAAATGGTATGGTCAGGGTCTTATACATATCATCCATTCTCATGAAACACCTTTTTTTTTTTACTTTGTATATAATTATAATTTCAAACATATTTAATTTTAACAATTGACGTTTGAAAAAAAAGTAGCAATGAGGCAGGCTTAGCGCTTTCCAGTACTTTGAGTATTTGATTTATATGTAGGTTTAAGAAAAATCCTTGCTGCAAAAAACAGTGGGGGGAGCACCCCCTCCCCCCCCCTCCGGCCTCCCGATGCTACGTGCCTGCGACGTGCACTGTACATACCTGGTTAATGTTTTGGGCATACTTAAAATCAAGTTCTATAGTGATTTTTTTCGAAAGTATCCTTTTTAATTACCTTATACATATCAGTGTTAGTATGAAATTCATAGACCTCACGTACCTTGTATCAGCGCTAGCTCAAGACACAACCACAAGTTTGGTCCACTGACATAAAATTAGCTTTAGTTAGCTGATATATTTTATAATGGGGTAAAGATCTTTCATAGCGTTGCGTCATTCATATGTATAAACCATTAGGAAATATCATATTCGACTTTCCATGATGTAACTATCTATTTTGGTCATCAAAACAAGCTGTTAAACTTTCTGGTTCGCTAAGAGAAGCTTATTATTATTCATAGATTGTCGAAACCGGAAAGATTTGTTTCTTTCATATTTCAGGTAACCTGTGCATTTTTATGTAGGAAAAACGAAGCCAGTCAAAGTTGTGTAGAGATCATACACTCTAAATTATGCCTACAAAACCCAATTAATGCATTCGTCTTGATTTCTCTCTCTCTCTCTCTCTCTCTCTCTCTCTCTCTCTCTCTCTCTCTCTCTCAACGATTGTCGTGCAACAACCTTACAATGTACGCTAACCTTACGAATGGCAGTACTAACATACGCGGGCCGGCGTAGGTTACTTGCAACTTAAACATACTGACGTCTTACTTTGCTTTACGACAGTTGCATGGACATTTAATAGTTTTCCCATTCAATTGAGAATATTTTATCTATAGACATATACTGAAATTAAATAATTATAAATCTCGTGTCACCAAGCACTCGAGGATAAATCAGGCACAGTTATGGGATACATGTGATTTAGAAAGAATTCCTTTTGGGTTAAGGCACTGAGAACAATTGAACGTGTATTTGACCTAGACCTTCTGCATTTGTTGTTGTTTTAGTTGCATAATACAAATGCGCAATTTTGTCTGTTTTCTTTTAATGCCATTTTTAAAGGGTTCAGATACTAGTATCATAAATGTTTTTTAAAGGATAGATATTTATACCCGTTTGTATACAATTCATATGGTATATATCTTTCCTTAACCAGGTTATATTTTGCTGTTTCTTATTTTATAATATATGTATATCAGAGCCAACACAGTTTCTAGAATGAAAAGAAAAGGAAATGGTCAAATAATGTGTTGTAAATGACCCTGTGCTCAAATGTTATTTGTTAATATTGATAACAACGTCATTACGCAGTTTATAAATACGCAATTTATATTTTTTGTTCATTGGGGACATTGATGACTCAATTTTTTTTAAATTTAAAGTACAATCCTTTTTGATGTAGTAGACGGATGTTTTTCACCTTAAATGGGTGTATTCGTTTTATCATGATGGCTTATCAACAGTTAGTTTTACACCATGTTCTTTTTTACTGTGTACATAGATTCAAGTAATTTGAAGTGAGTTTAAAACAAAGCTTTGGATAATCTATACATGTACTGCATAAATCAAAATACGCACATGATAACATGTCTTCAAACATATCTTAGCGCTTTTTAAGAGGTCAATATCATTTGAAACAATCTTTCAGTATAACTTTATTATAACTTTAGTTCTATGAAATCAAAGAAAATATTTTAAACATTGGGGTAGAATGTTGATTTATACCATGGCTTCTTAGCCCGTTTACCTGTACAATTGATGAGGTGATTTTTCCTCTTCAATAAACATTTCTTAGATTATTCGAAGAAGTCTTCTGACATGCTCATCAATGATAAATAATGAATTCTGTATCAATATATCAAATGTTCAATGCATGAATGAGATCATATCACCAATTAGTTTTTTGACAAAACTCCGTTTCCTAGATATTCTTACATGATATATGAATGAACGAAAAAGATTAGCGTGTGAAAAGGTTCAATCAAGTTAATATCAGAACGGAGTGATTATTACTATTTGAAGTGTTAAGGTGCGGTCACACGATGCGAATTTGCATCCGACCCAGATAGCAGGACGTCATTGGACCTTTGTTGGGCCAACAATGCTCCTTATGTTGGGCCACCGTATGCATTTAACATTGGGCCAACGGCAATTTGCTCATCGGCCCTTAATCAGACCAACTTGTTGGCTTATTGTTGGGCCAACGTAACAGACAATATTGGGCCATTGTTGGGCCACTGTATTCTTTTTATATTGGGCAAACGTCACTTTTGTACGGTTGGGCCATTGTAAGCAATTAACATTGGGCCAACTGCAATTTGCTCATCGGCCCTTAATCGGACCAACTTGTTGTCTTATTGTTGGGCCAATGAAACGAACAATATTGGGCCATTGTTGGACCACTGTATTCTTTCAATATAAGACAAAAAATACCAGAGCAAAAAGAAAAGAGTAAAATATAATTAAATTGTAACATATTTTATTGCTCATGAATGCATTTCATGAAGAAAACATTTATAAAAAAAACAAGAAGTTAATGCTCACTTGTAGTATTATATGTATGGTGTTATCCCTGCTCTGGTGTGAATGCACAAGTTCAGTACACTGGTGTGAATGCACAAGTTCAGTATATACACTTAAGATATCAATAAGCAAGTCTAAAAAAACAAAGAGAGTAAAACCACAGGTATTCCATAGTATTTTTTAAAATATTAAAAATTATGCACTGCCACTTTCCATCTGCTCCCTCTCCCGAGTCTCCTCCCTTTTCTTCTCTGCGGTAGTGCCCGTTACTTCCTTCCCCCTCTCTTTGGCATATCTTTCCCATTGATATTGTTCTCAATGTCCTTTGTTTAAAGAATCAGCCGTTGCTCTGTTTTTTCGAACAATCTCTAAAACTGTAGTATTTAGTATTTAAAAACATTTGTTACTTTTCTCAGTAAAGAGTAAACATACATTACGATTAAATTTATAAGTACATGTATATCACTTTGTGTTTAAGCTTTCAAATAAGAATTTAACAAGAACAAGTCATTGAATTTACATGATTCTTGCTTAAGTAAAGATTTTTATACTAAAATAACTGGTAAGTAACCTTTTAAATTCTACTTACTTTCAATGACTGTCCTTTAAGACAATCCTCGGAAGAAAAGTCTTTCCCTTTTATCATAAATACTTATGATTTGGATGCAGATATGCAAGGTATCGGTCTCATTACTCTCATGTCAAATGAAAAATGGCGCAGGTACCTGTACGATATTACGAAAAGTAGCCCGGATGTTGTTTACCCATGATGCTTAGCCAAATTCATTACATTGGGCCAACCCAGGGCCGATGTCAACCCCGCAACAAATACTCTCTCTAACTACAAGAGTTTTATGATATTATGCCAACAGTTAGCCCAACATTGGCCCCATAATACATAACCAACTATCAATATTTCATGTTGGACCACCGTTGGCCCAATAAAGATAACCCAACGGCGATGATACAACCATATTGTGAGATTGGGCCAACGATGTGCTGCTATCTGGGGATTTACCGTCCGCTTTTCTCATCCGATTCGCTTTCGACTAAAATCGTATCAACTGACCGCACCTTCAGAGAGAACATTTGGCTTGGATAAGCAGATAAGAGAGTGGCTCACACACTTTGCTATGTGATGCATTTAAATTAAGTCACAAGGCTAGTATTTTTGAAAAAGCTATAGAAAGTCAGCGGAATATTATTTTTACGTCAAAAGTATATACACAAACTATTGAAATACAATGCATTATATAGTCCCAGATTAATTGTACTATGCGGGTGTACATTTAGATTGCACACATATTTCATGACTGTAGGAGACAAGCGTGTACAATACATAATTATAATGTATGACTGAACATTCACTAGTCTTTATAAAGTAATCTACACTAACTGTCTTCAATTGTAACTTTGCAAAAGATTGCTCTCTGAAATATGTGGTCTCTCGTCGCAAACCACTGCCAATACCGTATAGCCGTTTTTTTTGGCGGGACACAAATTTGGCGGATTTGGGCCTACAAGGTATACCATTAATTTTGGCGGATATAATTTTGGTGAATCCTTTACCCTTCATTAAAAATCTCTTGTCAGTTTATTTTTAATAGCTGAGAAGCTAATGTACTTGAGCAAATATCCTTGTCGCCATTACAAGGTGGTAAAATTTAAACATCACCCTGGTTTCATTCTGTCTCACTTCAATATTTTCAAAAGAAATAACTAAATAGTACTTAATATATGCATGAAAAAGGTATACCGTATTAACAATCAATTTTAATTTTATTGTTAGTGAAGAAACCGTTAATCAGACAATTATCTGCACCTGAGTCGATAATGAATCACATATCTCCTAAAACAACACAAGCAAACACCCCTGACACTGGGGCTAATTACACACTTGAATAGGGAAAAGTGATATGGTGTTTAAACAATTAACTTCTAATTTATAGTAATGTTTAGTTTTTATTTATTTACATTAGTTTTGTATTGATTTTGAGTAAATGTACATTTGTGTCTGTAACACTGTGTGCATGTAAAAATAATTTTGTCCCTTTTTATCAAGCTCACAGACTTTAAAAAAGATATGAAAAAAATATATAAAACTACATGTTTGTCAATAAAAGTTGTATAGAAAGTACTTAAATTTGGCGATTTTAATTTTAGTGAATTTTGAAAAATCGCCAACATAGGCCAAAATTATATCCCCGCCAAAAAAACCAGCTATACGGTATATCTGGAAGATATAAACGTAAGCGGACTTTGGACAGTAGACGATCCCCGTGCACACGATGCGCAGTTTGACCTAGAAACTGACAAGTTTCATAACTTATTCGAATTTCTCTTATCCAGTCTAGAATTTCTCTAACGTGGACTGCCTAATTCTTTCCCAGAACTCCAATTTACGCAAACGCATTTGAAGTTTCACCCTAACTTAATTAGTAAGCCCGTTGGCTGACTAATTAATTAATAGACTAAGTTCTTTCAGTCATTCAACTTACATATGATGCCCTAATAAAGCAACACTACTGGTAAATTAAAGAATGTGTTAGTTTAAGACAACATGCAGTCATGTAAACATTCTAATGAACACAAGCCCCAAAGACAGGTCTACAATATTTACAGCTTCCAAAGAAAAAAGATAACTTTTCGGCTATGAAGCACCCCTTGCGAGTATTATCAAAATGAACTTGCAAACATCGGCATTGTCTCTATCATTATTATGATGATGATGAGATAACAAAGAACTGTAAGCTCTGTATCGTGCTTAAAACTCTATGACTGACACTCAATATACTTTCATTTTCTCTTCATGTACAATTTACAATTTACAATTTCTTTATTAACCAATTAAGGGCCCTCAAGGGGCAACATGAGGATTGTACACAGAACATCCAATGTACAAACAAGACATTCAATAAGCATTACATATACAAGAGGGAAAGAGTTGGATGATTGAAAGAGCTAGGACAGACATGAACATTTAATTAGTATACTAGTATATAATATATATACATATGTATGTTTCTATATACTCAATACAATGTCTTCTGTATATTTATGCTAAACATCCATACATAAATGTCAAAATACAAATGTACATACAAATCTGAAATAGTTTATCATATGATTGAAAAGTTATTTGACAAGGGGATACAAATTAAGGCAATGCCTTTTGTAAAAATTTACCAAGAGAGTTTAATATATCTAACTCTTCGCAGTTTAAAATCCAAAATAATTTTTGTTTATCTTGCAAACTAGGAAAATGTTTAACTTTAGATGAAATTAACTGAAATAGTTCCTCTCTTTCTTTTGTAAATTTGCTGCATTGGATAAGAAAATGTTCTTCGTCTTCAATTCTATTTAGAGTACAATTTTTACATATTCGTTCTGTTCTAGGTGTGTTATTATATCTGCCCAATTCAATGAAAAGTCTATGCGCTGATAACCGCAGCCTACAGATTGGCTTTCTGTATTCAGGTCTTAATATAGTTAAATACTTTTCCAGTCTGAAGTTAGTTTTTAAAAATATATAAGTAACAAGTTTCCCATCTTTAAGTGTTTCATTCGAGTACTGCCAATCCATCAAATATTTTTTATTTTGAAATTGTTTTAAAGAAGTAACAAACTGATTTTTAGAATATGTCATAATGTTTTGAATATTAAGAATTTTTAGCAACTTTTCGATAGAGGAATACCAAGTTGTATTTTGGGCGAAATGAAGTTCTTTACTACATAGAAATGCATCTTTTAATAAAGGAAACTCTGTTGTTAAATTTTCTAATCTGCAGCAATATTTTAGTAATCTATTGACAATATCATAATGTAGAGGAAATCTTCCTAGTTCAGAAAGTGAAGCATGGTTCATACTTTTCTTATTCAGACCCAATATGGTTTTACAAAATTTGAGATGTAAAGTTTCAGCTATTAAGTTGTTATAACACTGTTGCATCAATATATCATTAGACTGTTTTATTTTTATGTTATTGACATTAAAGATTCCTCATATTTCAGAGCCATAAAGTAAGATTGGCTTTATAGTGTGATCAAATACATTTAAGCTAGTGGAAATTCCAGGGTTTAGACTTAGGAAATCTTTCCGTAGTTTGAAATAAGCTTTCAATCCCTTTTTGTGTAATTCAACCTTGGCCAATGAGAAAGTCCCTCAAGCTGTGAAATGAATGCCTAAGTATTTGTAACTTGGTACACATTCAATATTGAAATTTTTGTAACAAAATTTATGTTTTATTGTTCTTCCAGCTTTGTTAAATATAATAACGTTTTTTTTATTGGAATTAACTTGCATACCCCAGTCATCACAGTATTTCTCTAGAGCATTTAATTTTTGCTGAAGTCCTTCTGGTGATGATGAAAAAATTACTATGTCATCAGCATACATTAAACAGTCTATGCTTTTTGAATATAATGATATAGAGTCGATACAACCCTGTAAATATGATGGCAGGTCATTTATAAATATTTTAAATAATGTGGGGCTCAAATTGTCTCCTTGACGCACCCCTAATTTGATAGGAAATGAGGAAGTAAGGAAATTACCATATTTAACACATGCTTCACTTTTCATATACATATTATTAATGATACTATAAAATTTTGTTCCCACATTATACTGTAGTAGTTTTAGTTTCAATCCATTGTGAACAACACTATCAAAAGCTTTATGAAAATCTATAAAGCAGGCATATAATCTACCTTCTTTTGTATTACAATATTTATCAATTAAACATTTAACAATAAAACAATGATCAGAGGTTCTGGCATATTTTGTGAATCCAACCTGACAAGGATGTATTAGATTATTTTCACTTAGGAAGTTATCTAATCTGGTGTTCAAAATAGTATTGAAAAGTTTGCCCAGATTACTTGTTATAGTTATTCCCCGGTAATTGTTTGGGTCACAGGGATCATTTGCTTTGTATATAGGAGTGATATATCCCTTAGCCCATGACTCTGGGTAATAACTAGAGGAAAAGCATAAATTAAATAGTTTCAATAAACAAGGTATGAGGAATGTGTGTCCACTTTTCAACATTTCATTAGATATAAGATCTAATCCTTTTGCTTTTCCACATTTCAATGAAGAAATTGCAGATGATATTTCTTTGTTTGTTATCATGTTGTCTAATTCATTAAATATTTTATGTTTACTTTCATTTTCTGAAAGTAGAAAGTTTAATTCTTTAAATCTCTTTTCGAAATTTTTGTCCACTGATGTATGTAAAGATTTCAAATGGTTTAACCATGTATTAGGTTCTACTGGATAATTAGTTGAATCAGATTTTTCTGCCCTTAGATCATTTACAAGTTTCCAATATTGTTTTGGGTCATCTATCCGCAAAGAATCTAGCCTATTAATAATGTCGCTTCTAAATTTTCTAGATTTTATCTTTCTTAATTTGTTATATTCTCTGTATAATTTATAGTAGTGCCCTCTGATAATGGGGTCCCTGGGGGATTTACAGTATAGTTTACCTTGAGCAACAACTCTTGCTCGCATTTTACCCAAGTCTGCGTCAAACCATTTTTTGTTTTTATCTTTATTTTTATTTTTAAACTTTGGTTTTTTGAGTGACAGATCAGCTGATGATAAAATAATATTTTCAAAGTCAGAAATTAATTCAGATATTTTGTCATGTGTACATTTATCTGCTCTGAATAGGAAATTATTGATTTTTGATTGAATATTTGGTGAATTAAGAGCTTCTTGAAATCTTGTATCTGACCCTTCTGTCCAAGTGTAATTAATGGGGGCTTTATGCAATTTTTCCTCTGATCTGGTAGATAAAGAATGCTGAAATTTGGCTAATATTTCCCATGATATTTTGCAATGACAGTCAGATAAAGTAGGAATAAATTCAGAAACTTTAAAATATAATAACTGATTTGTAATTTTTTCAGATGCTAATAAATAATCAACTGTACTCTGACCTAAGGGATTGAAACAGGTATAATGCCCAAAAATGTCTCCTAAGCATCTTCCATTCATAATGCGTAATTGATTTTGTATACAAAATTCAAGCAACTCTTTCCCTCCTGTGTCTATTACAGTATCATGACTTCGTCTTACTCTGGTAGTGTTATCTACAGAATATGAATCAAACAAAGGAAGGTATTTTGGGGTGTCATCCGTAATAACATCTAATTTATCTGCAGTACGAGCATTAAAATCACCACAAATCAAGACATCTCCTTTTTCTTTGTAATACAGAAGATCTTTCTCAATTAATTCCAATATGTCATATGGTAAATGTCTAGTATAAGTAGAGTTGGCAGGGGGCATATATAAAGCACATAAGTAGAGGTCTGATTGTAGATGGAAGTGATTCTTATCAAATTTTAACCACTGGTAGTCTTTACATGTAGTAGGCAGTATTTTGATGTGATCTTTTAATTCTTTCCTTCTTAGAATAGCTAGACCTCCATAATACCTTCCATTTGATGATATATCTCTACATACAGAAAAACAGTTGAATTGTTCAACAAACACTGGAGTACTATATCCAATATGAGTCTCTGCTAATATAACTACATCATAGTCTTGTATTTCTTTGATGAATAAGTGATCATCTAGTTTGTTTGTACCATGGACATTTAAACCACCTATATTCCAATAACAAAGCTTGATCGAGTTTTTGTAAATTGTCATGATACTGGTAAAGTAAGATTAAGGTATAAAAAGCAAAAATGAAAATCAGAAGAAAAAGAAAAATTCTTACACAAATTTCACACAAGTTTAAAATTCTTACACAAATTTCACACAAGTTTAAACTTCAGTGTTAATCGGTTGTTGTATGGGTAAGAAGATATGCGTAAATTGTATAGTACATGTATAATTAGAGTGTGATCTGGGATTCAATCTTTAATAATGATAACCCCTTCCTCTTCTGCTACCACCGTTACCCGAGAATGCATTCCTTCCATAGAAGTTATATTGCTGGTTGGTTTTCCTCCGTTGTATTTTTGGGGTTGACATATTTCGTTGAGGTTGTATGATGCCAAGAGATGAATGGAGTGTGTTTTTCAGGTTTGCTGCTAGCATTGACGTTCTCTGGTCCGATAGATGGTACCTGTCAGGTTTAAGAATTTGGTTACTGCTGTGCCACATATTTGTATTTTCACTGATCAACACTTCCTTTCGAGAATTGGTGAGATATTTCCTCTTGATAAGACCATCGAGAATTTCCGAGTTTATTCTGTGAATTTCTTTGTCCATTCTTGGGGTTGTAAGGGAGACTATGGTCTTTGTGTTGTTCCATTTCGTTGAGATGAGGTTGGTGATTTTTTCAAGTTTTTCTAGGCACTCTTCAGGAGTGAGGGCCTTTATGTCGTTGGTAAATGTATGGAGTAAAATAACGTCAGGTCTGGTTTCACTCATTCATGTACATGTACATGTACAGAAAGAAAACATACATTTATACAAATCGTCAGAGGTATACATATACGGCGGCGTGGAAGAGACAGATGAAAAAAAAATATATTATTTGTTTGAACGAATTATAGCTATTTGTTTGGACGAATAAGTTATTTGTTCGGACGAATAACTTATTTGTTCGGACGAATAAGTTATTTGTTCGGACAAATTAGAATTTGTTCGGGCGAATTAGCTATTTGTTCCGACGAATAAGTTATTTGTTGAACAAATTAGGATTTGTTCGGACGAAATAGGCTTTGTTCGAACGAATAGCTTTTTGTTCGGACGAATAAGATATTTGTTCGGACGAATAAGATATTTGTTCGGACGAATTAGCTATTTGTTCGGACGAATTAGGATTTGTTCGATTCGGACGAATTAGGATTTGTTCGTACGAATAAGTTATTTGTTCGGACGAATTAGGATATTTTCAGACGAATTAATTAGCTATTTGTTCTGACAAATAAGTTAAATGTTTATAAACACAGGATTTTTTTACATGTAATTTAGATTACCTGATCTGGCAATGATGTAGATGAAAGAGGGGGCGGAGGGGGGCTGGTCTGTGATCAAAGAACCCCTTTCCTGGATCGAATGTCGTTTTTCCGTCAAATCATAAATTGCTACATACACATGAATGATATACACTCATGTACTAGTCATTGATATTTCGACAATATCTGACATATTTTGCTGCCAGAATATTAACTCAGTTTTCAAAATCTATCAAAATTTTTCATGTCGGTAAAGGGTGGGAGTTCTAAATTTATAATTTGTTCTGGCATAGCGCGATTTTTTATGGTAACCAAAGAAAAAACATGCGTTGCTGAGAGTGGGCATCTTCATGCGCGGATCTAGGAAGGGAAGGGGGGCGGGGGCCCCCCCCCCCCCCCCCCCCCCGAAAATCAGGGAACATGTACACGTATTACTTATGCAGTACTCTCAGAATGCCTGTTGATGTTGTTGATGCAGGTGTGAAGTCCCGAGTTAAAAAAAAAACAAAAAACGCCTGCATGTGTTTTCATTCATTGCTTTTCATGATCAATATGATATTAAGGATGACGTTTACTCAGAATAAAAAAAAATTCAACTGATGATAATGAGAAACGATCTATTGTATGTTACAGACCTTTGATTAGAGTTTTGTCTTTCAATTTCAAAAAGTAGGTCAATGACCCACGTTTTGTGTTAATGGTCATTATATATTTTTTGAAAAAAATAAAGAAAATCCCTCAAAATGTTATACTCTGATTGAGATTTTCTTAAATGTTTAAAATATTACCAATAATTAAACTCTTTAAAAATGAAATATAGTTTATGAATGGCAGTGTAGCAAAATAGATACCTTGTACAAAGCATTACATTTGCGGTAACAATTTTTTAAAATATTCCAGTTTGAATTTCCTCTATCAGTTTTAAGTCTCTTCCCATTTCCGACCAGTTACTCCATTCTTTAAAAAAATATATCAATATATATTTCTTTTGAAATCATGAAAACGCGTATTGTCTCAGTTCAAAACGTAACCTGTATAAATATATTTCATCTACCTGTATATTAACGTTCAGTTGTGTCTGTACAGTCATTCATCTTATTAATAGCGATCGCCATTTGGTCTAGATCTGTTGTCTTCTTATTTGACATTTTTTAAGAAAACAAAAATTTACGGTCCTAACCTAAAATTTCATTCTTTGTAATGAAAGAAAATGGTAGTAGGCAGATGGGTGCAAATTATATTTAATCATTAAAATTATGTGTACACATGTATTATATTGATACACCAAACCCACGTTTTGACCTTTAAATGTATGTGGGACATTCCTCCAACTCCCACTTCCAAATTTCTAATGGAAGGCAATATATAAACTGGCAGGCAACATGAATGTTAGTAAATGGATTGACATTCAGAAGACGAGGACCATGTAAGATTTTTTCTTTATAAATTGTTCAATCTGATTTTACAAAATAATCATTAATATTTACAACATTAATGCATTTCGATTCTCATTTATGAAGGGAAATTCCTTCTCTAAAAATAGATTTTAAAAACCTGAGTACACTGAATAGCAAATCAGCATTGAGAAATACAAGAGGCGTAAATATGTATATGTAATTCTTGAGAGTTCTTGCGATATTAGGTTCCGAATCGCGAATTGTGAATTGTGTAATTTCCGAGAGTTCTTGCGATATTAGGTTCCGAATCGTGAATAACAGTCTTCCGTTAGAAGCACAAATTTATCTAAGTGTGCTGAACCATGCATATTATTTATTGTTTTACAATTCATTATGTTTAAATACATTACGTATATACATGTATAATACGTGTAGAAAATCAGCTTTGTCAAATAAATCAATGGATATTCAGTGTTAGTACAATACAACTATAAGGCATGTCTCTTGATGCACATGTAAAATACATGTAACTCGCTCGGATTTACTTCCCTATATCAGCATATTAATTCATATTTCTCATTTTGCCCGCAACATTTACGAATTTTTAGAAAATCACAGAAACTGAAAGCACTACATACATGTAACTGAATGCAAAACAAATATATCATACTTTTAGAAACTGGTATCAACCTCGTAATTTTCGATAATTGTTGGTTACTTTCATTATAAACTTACGAAACCCCGACTTACGTTTATCTATCATAGGCCAACTCTTTATTCATTTGAAAATGTTAATGCTAATTTTGTGGTTCTGAGAATATCCTTACAACTCCTATCACAGTACTTCTAAAAAGTCTGGTAATTAGCATAATATGTGTCTTAATTTTTTCTGACTTCATTCATTTTCATTGATTTCATACTTTATTTCCCTCATATGAGGATTATTTCAGAACATACAATTATACATACATGCAACACTTATAATTATAAGACAAAGCATAAGTATTTACATATATGTACACAAAAAGGGGGGGGGGGAGGTCCTACACGGGGGAGGTGCACGCACAAATACAGGTTATGTTGCTAACATTTGGTTAGGTTGAGCTTTGAGGGTCCTGTTGTAGCGTGCAGCAGTGTCTCGGATGTATCGAAAGTTAAATATACGAACTGCACGTATCTTTTTCTGACAACCATGTAAAATATTTCCCACCTAGAAGGAAGAAGAATATGTCATTATCAGTCATGGCACACAGGTCCGCGGTGAGGTGAATATCGAAGGAGTTGGTGATCTGATCCCACCAGTATGTGCGTAAATCAGTAGTCGAGGGGCAGGAACAAGCGATATGTTGAAAAATGTCTACAAACACGGTGTCGCATAGCCTGCAGATAAAAGGAGTCTGTTCCGGAGGGCAAGCTATAAGCTTGCAGATAAATTTACAAAGAGAGATTTCTTATTAGTTGGACGGAATAGACCAGATGAAACTTGGGTTTTGGTTTTGGATAATGGATTTGAAAC
>WFKH01011925.1:24633650-24645496 GCA_016163765.1 Magallana hongkongensis | reverse complement strand
AGACCAGATGAAACTTGGGTTTTGGTTTTGGATAATGGATTTGAAACGGTAAAAAATCATTGTCATTTTTTCATCCTAATGTTACGGTTTGTTTGGTATAGCTTAGATACAGCAGATCTCACTATCTTTTTCCAAGTCTGTTTCGGTGGAAATGAGCAATCATGGAGCCACGTTTGTAGGTATTCAGTAAGACTGTAAGTGGACAAAATATTGATGACATCCGGAATAAATCCTCGCTGTTTATTGGAAATGTTTTCCAGGTATGAAAATAAGCATGTTGAGAATATCTTCTTTGAAAGAGACTGGTGATCCATGAGACAGAGTCGGCCTAGAAATAAGAGTTTGGGGATATCTATTTCCGATTTGATAGGTAGAACGTTGAAAACACTTTCACAGATATCGGATCTTGTTTTGGTCGGAAGATTTTGTGCATTTTTGCAAACAACATGTTGAAAAACATTTAGGCGTTGAAGATCATTGGTAGATAGATTGCTCCACAATTCACAACCTAAGAGGACTGTGGGAAGAACGATTGTTCTCCAATTATTTATCAATGTCATATATATCTGTAGGTGCTACGTACTAAAGGGTACTCGCCTCTATCTGTCTTTCACGGGGTCATCTAAGGCTACAATCCCTTATGATGATGAATGATCTATCAGGTCTAACCTAGTTAAAATTAGACCTTTTATCTCGCTTTTAAAAAAAAAATTAAAATATTGATTGATAGATAAATGTACTAAAAGACAAAACGTTACAAATAGATTCGTACGATTTAAGTGTTATTAGAAAGACTTTGGAAATGTAAATACGAGTATAATGTTAATAAATACAGTTACCTATTATGAAAAAGATAAAATAAAACGTACATACCCATTTTTAAAGCACACGTATACATATGATTAATTAATCATATAGTATTACCCTGTATCAGCCAGACCAGCTATGGCCGATACTCAGGTATATGTAGGCTGATACAGCTAGGTATTAAGGAAACTATCGGTTAATCATTCAAAATGTTGCGTCATCTATGTTTTCAAGTTCTTATGCAATGTTTGATTCATGATAAAAATACAAATTATATCACTGAGCTAGGGTATATATTTACTTTTACACATACATATAATAAACATTCCAAAATACATAGATAACCGGAAACATGTTGGTCTACTGTGTGGGGATCTGATTAATACTTCTTTCAAATCTGGTATTTTTTTTTCATCGTATCATACAATATAACGCGTATCAAAACATGGCTGAGGCAATATAATTCCCGAATTTCCCTTTGAATATGGGGCGTTTCCGCACGCGACAGGAGCTGATTTTTTTTTAAGAGATGAAAAACAATGTGTAAGAGGTCTAACTATCCCAGTTTTGTAATAATGCGAGGTCATTTGAATTTTTGATGCGTGTTGTTTCCGGAGGGGGGTGAAAAGGCCCGGGCTTAATTTTCAAGCACATGTGTAACTTCGAGGTAAACAAAGTCTCACGCCTTGCTGGATGCACGTGTGTATTTTGCTAGAAAATTGTAAATGAAGCGAAGTTCGTTTTGAATTTTTAATCTGTACCTAAAGTTGTGCAATTTTGGTAAATTTAATACTGTAGTGCAACCTATATGAGTCATCTAACGCACGTGACGATGAGACGAGTTTTGTTTGTAAACAAATAATCATTCGTAACTCCTCTCGCACGCTCAGCTGCAAGGCACCCGAGGAGGTCCGATTGATACTGTATGTTGCGAAATACTGCATGGATTGATATTTATATAATATAAAAGGTTTCCATTTACACTAATCAGTTTTGCGAAATCGTTTGATAAGTTCCTATATCCACACTTACTGTAGCGATTGGCTTACATGTAATTGTATCATTTAGGAAATACGCTATTAAAGGTATGTTTTTATATTGGTATTCCCTTGTTCTATTTTTACTGCTTAAAATCGAAACTGAAATATAGATCTACTGTACGTGTATTAACAATTTTGTGAGAATCTGGGGTTGTCAAAATTTCAAAGGTCTTGAGAGGGATATATTATCAGCTCAACATGGTCAAATTCGCTAATATTTTTCATTTGCGCGGCTGTGGAGTTATTTTTGTTGGGTCAGCAAAACCTTTTGTTTTAGTCACAAGCAGTTAATCGTATCTGCGATAAAGGTACCCAATACAATAACTTTATAAAAAATTATTTGTAAACATGTTATAGTAAATATAAATACGTACTGTTGGACATACATGTATATATAGGGGCTTAAGGACAGGACCGACCCCCCCCCCCTCCATCCCTCACCCCTAAGTAGACCCACGGAACTTTTCCCATTTTTTCCCTTTAAATCATCCTTTTATGACATATTTATATTCATTGAACAAAATTTATTAAGCATTTTGAAAAAAAAAATCATATCTTCTCTATATATAATACAACGTTGTATTATATATAGAGGGGATATGATTTTTTTAAAATATATTAATTAATTTTGTGCAATGAATGTATACATTAGATTATAAATATATCATAAAAGGATAATTTAAAGAAAAAAATGAGTAATGTCCCGGGGGTCTAGATACTTCGGGGTGGGGGATGGGGGGGGGGGTCGGTCCTGTCCTCAAGCACCTGTGCTGTTGGATAAAAATCGCATTTTAAAATTTTTCCATGCAGTCAACCAATGAATGACAAAGCCATCGATAAATATAATGTCAATAGATATTGAGTTGACTAATCCAATATCCTTTTACATGGATACATGTATATAAGGATATGTATATATGGTGTTAATGGCCATTAAATATTTTTTGAAATATAAAGGAATCCCTCAACATGTTACACTATAATTGAGATTTTCTTAATTGTGAAAATATAACAAATGATCTAACTCTTTAAAAAATGAAATACAGTTTATGGATGACAGTGTAGCTAAATAGATACGTACAATGTTTTTCACATTGTACGACTTAGGGCTTGGTATAAATTTTAGTCCTTTATTTAGAATAGATTGCTCAGCACATGTCAAACAATGTTTTGACAAGTTTAAAACTTGCATTTTAGGGGTTTTTTTAAATGTTTTAGCTGCAAGTTACGAGCAGAGATAGATCCTACTCGTTAAAGATCATTTTTTGGCTGCAAGTTACGAGCAGACATAGATCGTACTCGTAAAAGAGCATTTTATGGTTTCTGTTCTCTTTTAAAACGTCTACCCATTTTGTCAGTTACGTTGATAAAACGAAAGCACATAACATTGAAAAGACGAAAGAAAATTGTGAATAGAAGGACTATTATGCCAGCATTGTAAACCTCGATTAACTCAGACTATGTTTGAGAGAACTCATCAAATATTCAAAAGAAACAAATGCAGATATTGTTTTATATTTCTTACAATCAATGATAGTTTTGAACCAAGCTTTATTTAAAGGTCAAAGTAAAGTGGAAATCAAGAGGAGAAAATCAAAAACAGATAGTTTTGGCTTTAGAGCTGTTGTAAAAAATAAAATGTCAGAAAAAACCTTCGAAAAAGTTAAAACAAAGGCCGCAAATTGTGAAATGATACTGGACAGTTTTATGTACAGGGATTATTTTAATGGTGTCTCAATTGAGAAAAAGAATGGGGCACTACATCCACTTATAGCAACCTCCAGAAATATGGACGAGTTTGTGGCGAAAGAATTGTCCAGCGGAACTCGACAATCAACCAATCACCGATCAGAGGAAGCTTCTG
Organism: Magallana hongkongensis; assembly: GCA_016163765.1. Taxonomy (NCBI): domain Eukaryota; kingdom Metazoa; phylum Mollusca; class Bivalvia; order Ostreida; family Ostreidae; genus Magallana; species Magallana hongkongensis. Next base: position 24,641,785 of record WFKH01011925.1, on the reverse strand, counting down.
GGTCAAGGTCAAATAAATCTTTATCATCGTCCAGAATGCCACACTCCATGAACCTTGAACTCCTTCGTCTGGAGACGTTTAAAAATTTCCCTACCTTAAGGTCTGTTTCGGCAATCAAGCTTGCCAAAGAAGGGTTTTATTACATAGGAGAGGGAAAGGATGATCTTGTCATTTGCTTCGCATGTAGATTGGAGAAAAGAGGATGGAGAGATGGAGATGTACCCAGAGAAATTCACCAGAAGATGGCTCCACAGTGTCCATTACTGAATGAACGCAGTGCAAATGTCCCAGTAGGAGGAAGTCTGAACAATCATAATCATAATGGAAACCCCCAACATCCAAACACAGAACAAGTCAATGACACCTCAGAAAAGAATACAAACGACCAGCTTGCAGACTCAGAAGAAGTTAATGAAACCTCAGAAAGTGAAAAAAACCATCAGCATTCAAATTTAGAGCAAGTAAATGAATCTTCACAAAGGACTAGAACACAATTAAATCTATCTTATCCTCAAACTACAGAAAATGGAAGACAATCGGAAGAAACTGGAGCAAAATCAACTGTTGAAAAAGCCTCTGAAAATGTACCTGAGTCACTAACACTTGACCATGACCACTTAGTCCCAGGATCTATTAGAAACACAGTGAGGAATGAAACATTGTCCTCACAGAATAATCAAAGTACTGAGAGTCAGTTAAACCCAAATCACAAAAAGTCAAGAGCCATTCAAGAACAGATCAATGCATTTTTACGAAATTTAGGTCCCCTAGGAATCAATTTTGACCGTACGAAATATCCCGCATATGCTGTTCTGGCAACGAGGGTCAGTTCGTTTCAAGATTGGCCAACTAGCTTGACGCAAACACCGCAAGTTTTAGCCCTGGCAGGATTTTTCTATGCGGGTTACAATGATAACACTTGTTGTTTCTTCTGCGGAGGAGGATTACGTAATTGGGAGCCCGGAGATGATCCTTGGACAGAACATGCACGATGGTTTCCAAAATGTGCCTTTGTGAGACAAAACAAAGGAGACGAGTTCGTCGCATTGGTACAAATTAGGCAGCAAAAGCTTGTAAGTTATTTCTTTTTAATTTTACAAACGTTTTAAACCATTCAAAGAGCTACATATACGTTATATATATATTGATTATAGTAGTTTTAATGATGATTTATTGTTTTGACTGTTAAGGCGATGGTAGAGGGAGCTACAACAGCATTCTCAGTCGAGCGGAACAGCTCAGTCGAGCGGAACGGAGGATTATCGAGTGGATCAAGACAATACGATCTCTCAGAATTTCCATCTTTTCAAAGTGTCCGGGAAATGGGCTACCCCGAAAGTGAAATTAGAGAATCATTTAACCAGCTGAGGGCGACTAAAGGTAAATATTACCTATTATATCTAATTATTAGACAGATACTCAAAGTTTAAGATTGATTAAAAGATTAAAAGCTTTAAATCATTAAAAGATTCATTGGAGAAAATAAAGGGGGAATAAGCAAGAGTGAGAGAGAGAGAGATAAGCGGATGCTGAGAGAGAGAGAGAGAGAGAGGTTCATCTATTAAGACCAATCTCACAATTTCAGAGTGATTTAAAAAGTATTTAAAATTAATTTGACTGCCGTCATGAGAAAAGGGCCCTTATCTTTTGACGTCACAATGCTCAGAAAACGACGTTAAAGTAGCGGCATTGTAACGTCAAAAGTGTTTTTCTTTTTTCCCTTGCGTCTGTGTTGTGTTTTTTTAATAATTAGTGTCTGGCCTTGTTTAAATACCGCGATTGATATTTTTTTCAGTCAAATATTACATGTTGATTTAACAAATAAACATTTATTAAATGAAATATACACATGTAACGTCAATATCTACACTTTTCGAACGCGTAATATTGCACACAAGTAAACGTTATTGCTGAGATAAAAATGCTCTTTTGCATCCGCTATGAAACTTTAACACCAAATTTTCCATTCTAGTGTGTGATGAAAATATGCTCTGATTGGGATATCACTTTTTTTTTTATATAAATCATCGTTGGAAACCAAAGGCCTGTCTCGCTTACTTATTGCGTATAATATTGAATGCGAGACAGGCCGTGAATTTCCGATGATGATAGTATTCTGAGTAAAATTGTACAGCTTTAGTTTGTATTAGCAATACATGTATGATTTATTAAAGTAAAAAAAAAAAAACTACACTGCATACTCGTTGTTGATAAGAGAGATAAGCGGATGCTGAGAGAGAGAGAGAGAGAGAGAGAGAGAGAGAGAGAGAGAGAGAGAGGTTGGTTCATCTATTAAGACCAATCTCACAATTTCAGAGTGATTTAAAAAGTATTTAAAATTAATTAAATTTTGTAATGTTTGCAAAAGCAGCACAAGTGTACTTTGAAATTAACAATATCTTATTCAAATAAGACTGGTAAAACCGCACCTCTACGATACGCTATACTTTCCATGTGGGGTCATCTCGGAGCGTCCTTTCAAATAGCCAATGACATCCCTGCTGTCGAAATGATGACATTTAGTTCGAATATGTGTTTTTTTGTCACCCAAGAACTTATATTCCAAAGTCATGGCGTAAGTCGTTTTTAAGTTTGTGTTTAAGCAGATCAGTCGGATATTATACACAATTTTGAAATCAATTTAACTTCAAGAACGACCCAGCCTTAGAGTTGTAAGAGCTAAAGCTATCAGTCTATTTTAAGACTTGTTCGCTGAACCTTGAATCTGATTAACAACCATATTTACGTTTATTCACTATACTTAAAAGGTTGCACTGACATGACCCTGTATGGATAATTGTTCAATCTTGTATAGCATATCGTACAGGAGCGGTTTTACAAGTCTAATTTTAATTAGACTAAAGTCAACTTAACTATTTTTTTTTTCAGATCCAGAAGACATAACTGGAATGGACCTTGTGGATGTCATTTTGAGTAAAGAAGATAAAAATAATGGACTAGACATTCCCCCTCCACTTTATATCTCGAAACCAACCAATGAATATCAATCTAGAAGTTCTAGTTTAGATCAAAATACACCTGATATATCTCAGGGTGGGCAATTTGATGCAGCAATTGGGCCCTCCCCACAGAAAACATCAGAATCTGGGGCTCAGGAGAAAACACAAAAAAATCATGAGAAAGGTAGTGTGATGTTAATTCTAATTATTTTAGCATTGACAAAAGAAATTTTTGACTCTCTGAATAATGTCCTTGCACCAATGTCTCTTGAAGGTGTGTATTTTACATTACTGGTGCCTTATGATAAACACTAAGTCACATAGAATTAATTTACACATATTTTTGTTAATGATTTTTTTTTAAATATATATATGCTAAAAGTATTGGAATTGTTTTAAAAACATTACTTCTCCGACTTATTTTTGTGTTCCGGCATAATATACAGAAAAAAAATAAAGTTTAATAAATTTCAACCATATTTTGTATTTTATAGATACTTACTCACTAATGAAAGGGAACAGAAAACTGAGGGACCTAAAGATATGCAAGATCTGTATGGAGAATGACACCTCCATCACAATGTTGGCGTGCGGACATCTTTGTTGTTGTGCGGATTGTGCTCCTGCCATGAGGAAGTGTCCTACACACACACATTTTTCATGTGTAAATCATATTATTCACTTTTTATACTATTCTCATGTTTAAAAGATTTGAAAAACACTGAAATTTTTGTATGTGAATCATATGAAGCTACCAATATATGATTCAAATATAATATCGTTCTTAAATTATTCCCATATTAAACGGATTATGATATATAATTTATATAGGGCAAAATTTTCTGTGCAATTGGTAATTCAAAATTAAAATTAGAATTACTTAAATTTCATTTGTTTTTAAATTAACTTTTAAATTAAAATCAAGCAGCATATTTTTTTTAAGAGGGATGGTTTTGTTGACCGTATAATTAAGTTTAATTAATATAATATCATATTTTACAAAGGAAAAAGCGAGGAAAATGAGTGTGAGTGACCAAAGGCGAGTAAACATTGTTTCAAGTAACTCAGAAATGGGTGGTCAAGAAGAAAGCCCCAGGGCGGAGCTGTGGATGAAGCCAGGAACTGGAGTACTGTATCTTGCACTTGTTGTGCAGACCGTTCTTCGTGTAAGTCTCAAAGAAGCGACGCTCTTTAATATCAGCACAGTCAAAGCGTGAACGGAACATCTGTTAGGCTTCTATTACTTTTAGCGATTGTTCATTTGTCCTGAAGTGATAATAAGAAACGAGAAATTGCTCTGAATAGATAAGATAAGCTCATTACATGTATATGTAACCCTTCAAATTACAGTCTAAATCACATTTGATTTTCACACAAGCAGTTTGACATCTGAGCTTTATCTTAAATTAACTTTTTTTCTTATCATATTGCGACAGTAGCAAAGTTGCCCGCCTTCTTTTCTGCTAACTTCACATCATATACAGTTAACTTTCTCAATTTTTATCCAATGACAAAAGAAAGAATCCGTTTAGTTAATTGCTGTGTATCTGTAGGTTGCATGGGCTGCTGCTGCATTCCCTGTACGCTGTGTGATATCACAGAGAGGCTCAGGGAATGGATGTGTTTTCTGTTCTGTGTACCATGCGGTGGCAACGTCCTTAGGATTCGACACAGAATACTTGGAGGCATAGGGGTACTGGTTTTATCATGATATCAAATCCAGAATATAATGTATACACTTAAATATATGTAAAAAAAGTCTTTTTATGTAAGTTATTGTCCATGACTACCAAAAGGCAGGCGACATAATGTATCTTGAGTTTTGGCAGCATACATCACTTTATAAATAAAACATGAACAGAATTTTTCGATATTCTCAATCATGTGTCTGGGGATATGTCCTTATAATTTTTTACTTAGTTCACCCTAGTCCATCGGTTTTATAAAAGCAAGCTATAGTGCTGTTGCTAAAATTAGAACAGATTATGAAAAAAGTGTTTTCATACATTTGAAATAACAGCCTGAGTCTAAAATTTCACTTTCAAATTAACGTTTTTGACTGACATCTTATGTACAATAAACGAATTTATTTTTCATAGCAAATGATTTCATATTATACACGCTTATTTATTAATAAATTGACACTTTTGCTTACACATGGTTCTATGGATCTTGGTACATGTAAGTATTATGGATCGAGACCAGTATATAGAAATTGCAGCAACATACCCGGATAACCCTTATTAATATGCTTTCAGGACATATCCTCTATTCAACTATATTTACTGGTTTAATAGCCAGACTGTTCTACAATAATGGAATAATTGTTCTTTACATGTATCTTGTATAGTTTAATTCTAACAATTTTGGTGGGAAAATAAATTTATGTTCATAGCAAAGCGTATATTTAGAATAAAGATTATATATAGCTAGAACAAGTACTAGGTAAATTTATTTCCCTTTGTGTGTTTATCTCCCTAATTGCACTGTGATCGTCTGTTAGGATTTGTATATGTTTATGGACTTTGAGTAATTAATGTTCAAAGAATCTTCAGAACGATCATAACTTCACGACGCTTATAATGTTTATATCTAGGAAAAAAATAAGCGATCTATATTTTCAAATTCGCAATCGACACAGCCCAGTCATGTTTTCATTCCATAAGGTTAATATGTCATTATGATAGTAATTTTTTTAGATTTGTTCTAAATCAATATCTAGGTCAGATTGTTTTCTTTATTTAAAATATCGTTTATAGGTCTCAATTAGATCGGTCACGGACTAGACGTAATAACGCGTGAATTATGCAGACGTTGTTTTGTGACGTATGGATAATTATCTTAAAGAAAGATAATTGATTGCATTTACAGTCATTTAAAAATACTAGCAATATATATGAACATCATTTAAAAAGTAATAAATCAAACTGACTTCATTTTAAAATATGTTGTACATCTTTCAGGGATCAGCTTACGATGACTGCATGGCGATGTGCTGCTGCTGCGCATACGCCGTGAGGCAGATGGAAAAAGAATTGGACAGAATGGGAATCCCTTAAGCGTATAACATGTATATGAAAAGACAGATAAAGATATTGTAAATAGTCTTTTTAGGGCTCTAAATTGTGTTATCAAAATGATTTTATTTTTGGTGTGCAAAATTTTGTTCTTCGAGAAAAGTCACAAGATTCGTCATTCTGACTTAGCAGCGGCTTGGGATGTGTGACTAAGTTTACTCTTAACCGCTTTCTTTAAAAATACGCGTTTACACTGCTTTAGAATAAGATTACACACCTCAATCATTAATTGTTAAAATAAGAAATCTATAAGTTTGAAGTTTGAAGTTGTGACAATATATAAAATCCGAAAAGTCTTAGTGGGAAATTTTAAGAATGGCAATAAGTCATCATATTTCAATCTATTAGTCTTACCTTTTTTTTGATAGATACTTGTAAAATGAAAATAGAAATTGATAAAAATATTTTTCGTATGTACAAGTGCAAGATATCATGTGTTATTTGGCATCATTTAAAACAATGACTGTCCGTGTTATATATATATATATATATATATATATATACAAGAATTTATTATTATTGTCATGGAGAATTACAGTTATTATTTGTCTAACTATCTTTTTAGAATCGTGTTAAATTCGACACTTTAAGACAGAGTATGTAACGGATATTTCCTGTTCAACAAACGAGAACCATGCGTATTTTGATTGACGCTATGCATTTTATCGTCTTCCTTATTATACCTGCAGGAACAATTGATCAAATTCAATTCAAACTGTAGTTGAATTTTAGTTAACTTTTTTTGTTTTCTGTTTATTTGGTGAAAACTTGTCGTACAGTTATTATTAAATTAATTCTGAATTTAATAAATGCACCAGTTGTCGATTTAAGTGTAAGATCTAGAGGAAACAATTCTTCGTTATGTATATAAGGTACGTTATATGTTTTGTTTACTAATAAGGTAACATTTTATTTCTTCACGTTAACTAGGAACACAATTAAACTGTTTCTATTGTTTGACACATCTAATTTTTTAATGTAGCATTTTCTATTTAGCAATCTACATGTTTAGAACTTTGGTTATTTATTGACAATAAAAGGTTTCCACTGCAAGTCACTTGCAACTCGATATCAGATGGCAAAATTTTGGTTGACATAAGAAATACGACTTTTTTTAATTGTAAAAATGATAAAGTCGAAAAAATTAGATTTTAAATTTAGAAGCTCATATCGTTATTTTGTCCCTTGAACACATTATTTCTTTTGTTTCATAATTCAAGTATCTCTTATTTATTTTGTACATACAATACCGTTTTTTGGGAGTTGATTTTAATCAACTCTCCTATGCAGTTACTCTGGCAAACCGAAAGTGAAACAGTGTTTGGACCTAAGCACAAATCATCACCGCCGACAAGAGTTAGTTCTTGAAATAATAGATAAATGCGGTGTAATGTATGCTGAACCATTGTTTTTCAAGAAATCGTATTTATAAATACCTTGAAAATAGTCAGATTTTAATTAGTACGAACAATTTAGATATTTTTTTGTAGTCGTATGTATTCTTACGCCAGAGCGTTCAACCAGACGCTCGGCTGTCTCCGTAAATCTCCGACAAGCAGAGAGTCTCTCTTGGTAGTCGGAGATTAACGGAGACAGCCGAGCGTCTGGTTGAACGATACTAGAGTTCAATATTGCTTGAATCCAGACATGTGTACAATTTTTAGAAATATTTCGATTACTGTTACATAGTTTGATGGAATTAATTATATCTTTAAATATTACACAACATGATTCATATGGGGTTTTCTCGAAATTCTTGTCGGAAAAGTCCGAGAAATCATATTATAAAAATGTGCGTAATTTAAATAGAGATTAAAAATCACTTGTCATGCTTAATAACATGTCGTTGATTCTAAAATAAATTATAATCGATAAAATCAACTCCCGTCAGTACTTCAGTACTTTGATTAAAGGTTTAACATTTACAGCTTTAGTTATTTTAACCTAAACAGTCAAATTGTTTGATGTCAGACAAATTGAATGAAAAGGAAGGTTTGATTTAGTGATAATTTGATTCGATTGGTAATCTCCGTTTCCATTGTTTTTTTGTTTTTGTTTTTTGGGGGTTTTTTTTTGTTTTGTTTTGTGTTTTTTTTTT
>WFKH01011925.1:24608664-24624153 GCA_016163765.1 Magallana hongkongensis | reverse complement strand
TCAAACGACCGTGTAGTGAGCGACCGGCGCGCTAGGTTCCCTTCGTCATCGAAAGCAAGATTTTTGTCTTGCCTAGATGGCGTAGTGGTTAGCGCGGTGGCCGCTCACTGCTAGGAGAATGGGTTCCAGAGGTCGTGAGTTCAAGCCCCGGCCGGGGCGGAGGTGGAGCTCCAATAAGGTGAATTTCTCTGTGCTTTATGTATATGTATATATATATATATATATATATATATCAAGCAAGATTATTCTTTCTTTATTATTTTTAAAACAAAATATTATAAATTTCCCCCCTCACGCTGGTTATGACTCTGTAGCAGCTTTACGTCATTCGCCGTTGTATGACGTTATTCTTTTTCCCGCGGCGCACTTGCAATCACGTGAAGAAAAAATCCTAACTTATAGAGTAAAGTTTGCAGTTTTTATTTTTGTTTGTTAGAAAAGAATACAATTTTGATTAAAAATAATACAATGTATATTGTTTTCTTCGAGTTAAAGGTTCGGAATGAATTCTGATGAAACATTTCAGACGGTTCTCGCACGCTTTACTCGTAACGCTTTACACGTCTGATATGACCCGCAATTCATGGCTTCGTTGTAATTGTTATGATATTTTTTTCGTGCAAAGATTTTGCTGAATGAAAAAATCAACAATTTAAATTTTTAACTCTAAAATTACAAGTTCTCAATCGTAAAGGAATAAAAAACAGTAAAATCACCGCGTAACGGGAATGTGCCATAGATAATGATTACGACGGCCGACGAGGAAGTTAAAATCGCGTGACGTCGTCATGGTCATTGAAAAAAAAAAATTCTCAAAAATAAAAAAAAGGTATTAATAAGGTAAAAAATTTATTTTACAAATTAATTATTATTACAATATGTTGGCAATTTTTGTTTGATAAATATTAATCATGATTACACATGTTTTTGTCAAATCGTATTTAACCGTGCATGATTTGCAGCGCTACAGTTACTTCCCCATAGTGATCTGGCGGGAACAAATCTATTTTTAGAAACTACATACCCATACCTATCAAATGAGTATATAGAATTTATACCTTACCAGGAATCATTTTTTGGTCATTTGTTCATCTGAAACCTTAAGTTAACTAATATTTTTTTCAATTGAAATACTGTTTCACAAATATGTCAGATTATATCAATGATTTTCTTTTAAGTTTTACGAATATCTTAACGTCTTTTAAAGCACACATCTACTGTTCTTGATTTTTGTTGATGTATGGTCTGAAAGAACCTTTGCTTTTTCATTCTAATTTGTTTCCGTTTTAGATTGTATCCAAAAAACAAAAACAACTAAAAACTAGTTTATCATTTTGTATCTATAAAATCTTGTGAATATTCATCAGATCGACAGTGCAAGACAAAACTGCAATGGTTTGTATTTTATAGTTTTGAGTCCACGTATTATACATGGGGTTTTCATTGCGCATTATTTTAAGCATCGTTGTTGGTAATGCAGCTATATGTAATTAACTTGCACCTTAAAGTTATTGAAAATATGGTGAAAATATACAAGTATTATACATAATAATCACTTGGACACAAGTTATAAAATACACATTTAAAAATGAAATAATATTTGTTTTAACTATTTCTAAACTGTTACATAAAAAAAATAAAGTAAAGTGAAGATATTTGGAGGGTAGGCCATTGATTAACTTAGAAGAAGAAAAAATATTTATGATTGCCAATGAAATTTAAAATGTGAACCTCTTCAATAACATTTACTTATTATTAACGATTCCTTAGAACTTGTTTCTTTTTGTAGCAATAAAAAGGGGGGATTTGTTAATTCCATACCCTATATTAATTTCCCTCAAAATCCAGGTGTTGCATTTTTGTGTTTACAATAAAGTTTTAGGTACAATAAAATATTACTCATCATATAATGCAAATAAAAGAAAATTGCTATTGTCTCAGTGATGTGAAAAAATGTTTGAATTGCGAAGAAAAATAGTATGCAATAATACATTTTTAAATGTACATGTGTTTTGATATGATCCCTTTCAATAACAAGAAAAAATATTTTTAAGAAATGTTGGTGTACTTAGAATCGGTGTTGGTTACACAGTGTTACGAAGGAAATAAAAGAGGGTTTTCTTTCTTCTACAGGTTCGGAAGCTCTTGCTCTGAGCTAGAAAAGCAAACCCATAGGACTCCACTGGTGTACATTTAGACGTTGTAACAAGTCAGCCAAAAAAGGATAAAGAGCCTATGAAAAAGTTTGTGAGTGTTAAGGAGAGAGTGATTGGAGTACTGGACCTTACGCGTGCTTTTCAGACTTTCCTTCATGTAAGTCAATATTCGAACATGCTCCTGATTATGAAAATTAAAAATTGCTTTTCCTACGCCATTTCCCTTGTATACCAATTAGATATATATGAATGGCAGTAGGCTTGCTTATAACTTCTTATGCAGGCCAAGAGAGAGAGAGAGAGAGAGAGAGAGAGAGAGAGAGAGAGAGAGAGAAACTATTAAAATAATGTGACAACATTTTTAAATCAAGTTTCTTATTGGCACTGAATGTAACAGTTTCCCACAAAAATTGTCACTAAGAATTAATGACAAGTTTATAATGTTTGTTGATGTAGATACATAAACGTAGTTTATATGTAGGCTGCAGGGGCTTCTGCTGCATTCCCTGCATGATGTCCGAGATTTCACAGAGGCTTTGAGAGTGGATGTGCTTCCCCTTCTTTATGCCTGGCGGTGGTAATGTCCTCAGAACGAGAGTCAGTACCATAGGGGGAATAAAGGTACCTGTCTATGTAAATGATTTGTCTATGAAAGTTTTGTTTTGATATGTTACTCCGTTTTATATATGTATAATATTATATATAATATAATGTATTGTCATTACAATATGCATACATGTAAATATAAATAAATGATTACTCGTGTATCTTATTTTATCGATTTTATTGCAATGCACATCAAATGTAAATTATATTTATGGAAGGTACAAAACAATGATGATTTTGTTCCATACGTTTAACTATTACCAATCTGAGAACGTTGTGCGAAAAATAATTAGATAAAAAAAAATATTTTCGAATAAAGATAATAAATGCAAATAAATCAGAATTACCTTGTCTTGTCTACCTGTTTCAGGGAACGACCTGTGGTGACTGCATCATGATGTGCTTCTGTGGTGCATGCGCCGTATGGCAAATGCAGGGAGAGCTGGACGGAATGGGAATCCCTGAAGTGTAGACCTGTATGAAAGCAACAGATGCGTACATAAAAAGCCATTTTTTTCCTTGTTATTTTCATTTTACTTATAGCATTGCGTATTATTTATATTTCGATATTATTCTAGTTTCAGTCGATAAATAAATATTTCCACAAATTATTTGTTGACATTTTTGGTTCAAAATACTTCTTGTCTTCGTATATTAACATAAATTTAGTTATGGTAATACTGCTTCATAGATAGATAGATGGTGAATACATACAACATATTTACTATACATACTTATATGTATATTGTATAGTAAAGTACGCGGCAGAAAGGCATAACTTTTAAAAAGTTTACTTTTTAAATGGTTTTCATCACGTTTTCGGGATAATAAAAAAAAATATTTTGTATGCATGCGCATTTAATATTGAAAACAACCATTTTTCACAGTTATATGTCTTAAAAATAGAACTGTAGGGCCATGGCTTTGAGTTAACATTAAGTGGTTTCTTTGAATTTTCCTTTTTTTCCCTCATTGCTGACAATGCGCACGCATGGCTTCTAGTAGTCCGAAATATCTGACGTTTCCCTGGCTTTTTTAACGATTTTGATGTTTTCCTGGCAAGTAAAATATCAAAATTGTTAAAAAAGCCAGGAAAAAGTCAGATATTTCGGACTAGGCTTCTAGGAAAAGTGCAATCGTATTTAAATCAATTTGAGTGTTAACTTTGTAAGCTTTGCAATAGTTTAAGGCTTTCCCCAGATAACGGTAAGCTGTGTGACATGTTCCAGCAAGTCTATTTCACCATAACTTACATATTATTTACATTTTAAAATTTTAGAACACACCGGTAAGATATATATTATACCTGATTTTTTGTTCTGAATAGTATTTCGTGTAATATGCTCTATTCATGTAATACCTGAAAATAGAAACAAAGAACTAAACCATTCTAGGATTTATTTCAAAATCTGAACCAGTTTATTATTTGTTTTTTAAACAGCGCTTTCATCCTAATCTTTGTAAAAGATAAGCTTGTTAAACAGTTATAAGTATGATTTCTCATTTCCACTTTGACCTTAATTTAGATCAATCAATCACCAGTTCAAAGAATGGATTAGCTGACTAAGCTTTAGGACCTAAGCCTCCAAAATCTCAAAATTTGATTTTAGCAGTATTTAAGTATTTAGAGCCAATACATTCCAAATTGAGACCACAGTGATCTATTTTGGCTATTTACGTACCTCAAAACTAATGAAGTTCGTGATATTGAGTATATACATATACCTAAAATGAAATGTATTACACATTAATTTCCGTCTGAGTATTTGAAGACAATTAGTCGTGGGGTCTAAACGCCATCTTTCTTTCATCGAACGCGTTAAGAATATTTTTGGATCTATGTATTTCAGTTTTCTCTTACCTTGCATTCTTACCTATAAACTATATTTCCTGCAAATCTCAAATGAGCAGAATGATAAACTCAGTGCATTCGTAGAATTTAAACTGCAGGTGATGATAACATAGAAAATTAAACATCAATTTTTAAAATAATCACAAACGTCCTATTTTTAATTAATGTCCACTTTTTAATCAGTTATAGAGTGATTACACGCTACGGTTAAATGTATTGTTAATGTCGTCAGTTTTAAATTGTATTATGTTTGTTATAAATTACTTATGAATAAGTTATCGATTAGTTATGGATTAGTTATTACGTTAAGCAAACAGTTAAACACATATGCATTTCAAGTCCGAAGGTTTATTAGTGAAATCATTCGCTGTAATGATTATAACCAAATATAGATCTGTTATATTATCCTAATTACATGTATTTTAACAGCATCTAAGTTTCGTTTACTTGAACATTAACAATGATTTTTTTTTAAATGCAAACCTCCCAATTTATTTTCACTACTACCAGTAACAATAAGAGATTAAAAATCCGAAAACAGTAAATTTAAAAAAAAACATATTCGACCGTTCTTATAAAACACCTCATTTTTTACAATAACCAAAGTAATTTTTTTTTATTAATGAAATATCATTTTTTGTAAATATATGGAGATTCTCCAAGATTTAGCGTCAAATCATAATAGTTCTAGTCCGCTCTTTATAATACATTGTATTTAAGTTATCATGAAGTTTTTTTTATAGCATCTATGCATTTTATGATTACAAATGATGACAAATTTGTTAAGCTTAGATACACTGTTTAGTCAAAATGTTAATTGAGAGTTATCGGACATTTCCTTGCCGAGGATTGGAGATTGAACACTACATGTGCTCATAAATACGCACTAGTACACGTGTATATAAACGAGCCCCTGAACTTCATGGTCGGTGTGTGTACACCTTACGCTGTCTTAGATTTTTCCCTTTAATTCCTTGTTTCAGGTGCATCTACACATGTGAGATCTGTTCATCAATATACTTTGAACTGCATAATAAGATACACTATTCATAATTACAAAACTAATTAGTTTAACGCTGAAAAACGTTTTAATTTGTGTGTGGCATATTATAGACTACGCGTCCAGCGTATGGGGGTTCAAGAAATTCCAAGCTACATATATAGAAAATTATTATATTAAAAACCGCAAAATCCGTTACTACATGGCTGTACATAGATTTACATCTCTTCTTGCTATCCAGGGAGATCCAAGTCAATACCGTCGAGGGATAAACATGATTCGATTCTGGAACAGAGTATTTTCATTTGACTCTGATCATTATTACCAAAGTTGTATTCGACATGGATTATAACCTATGCTTTTAAAAATAACCGTATTGGCGCATGTAGTGAAATAAATGAAATACATTGTACTTCAAAATTAAGGTTTTTGTCACTATTGTGAGACTCAGTCCGTTATTAATATTAGTCTTGTGGAGAAAAATGTATTTCATTTTTATTCTCAGATACATGTATGGGCGAGTTCAACTATTGAATATATTTACCAAAGTTACGTACTAATGTACAATTTAGACATGAGTTTCACCTAGAAAATATTTTTTTATGAACTTATCACAGTACCTTGGATCTATACTTGCACTATTTAGATGTAAATTACATGTACCAATAAGGGTAGAAACTGAAAGATATCAGGGTGAAGTTTTACAGGAGATAATTTTGTAAGTTTTGTTCTTAAAATCAAGTTGAAGATTATTTTTTGTGTTATACTGAAACACATTGTTTACAAGCATTGGGTGTCAACAAAATATGTATTCAGATAAAGATTGTTTGATTTTTTTTTATTGTCAAATAACCAAACCAAGTTTCAAATTATTTATACAATGCATTCCCACTAAGATTTTCAGATCTGACTGGTGAATTATCAATGTTTTGATTACATACATGTAAAAGACTGATTTTTTTATTATCAAATAATCCACGTCAGATATCAAGCTATTTATATATACAATGCATAATCACTAAGATGCACGAATCAGCAATATTGATTATGTTTTAATTTATTAATTATTACATTTTTGATTATGTCAATTATATACACGGTGCAACTGGACTGATATATCGCACCGTGCATGCTGTATAATTTGTAATACATCTATCGAGTATGATTCCCTCTATTTCTTACGGAAACTGGTAGATAATTCAAAGCTCTATAAAAACTAACAGGACTGAAATCTACACGCCCCGTTTTTCGATTTGTCGAAACCCACAGCGACCTAAGAAAAATCACGGACTGCACGAAATAACCATGACGATGTCCGACTCAAACGCCTAAAGGAGACGATTTGCATTGGTTGTTTCTTTTAGCTAACGTACTGATGTACTTTAACAGTTATTTAGTAAATTTAATTTACATTTTACAATCAGTTTATAAATCTGTTAAAAGAATTTTAAGATGCTTTCTTTGATGATTCATGCGGGTTATGATGGTAGCGGTCATTGCAGGAAAGAAATACACAACTATGTACTTTTTCTTATTTTTTTATTACAATGACTTGTGTACAATTTTATTTAAACAATAAAATGCCTTCTTTGGTGATTCATGCTGCAAATAAAGGTGGCGATATTGCAGAAAAAATACATAATCCGCTTTAAATCGTGTGCATCATGTGAAAGTCCTTAATAATATATATCTAAAATTTATACTTCAGTGAGTGTTGTAATAAAAACATACACACATAAAATATATAATTTCTTGTTTATGGTTTGTAAAAATATTTTAATTTAAATAATGATACTGAAACTGTAAACAAAATTTTAAAAATGTCGTTTCAGTACAAATATTCAAATAAAAACCTCGCCATAAAATGCATTTAAGTAATTAAACTTCACAAAAGTAAATTGCAAAAGAGATATCCTTTTACAATTTTACAATTCTAACTAAGCCCAATGTTCTTCCTCCCTGGTTCATTCAAGGTGATGATTTAAGATATTTCCAAGAAAGTGTCTCAAATATGTTTATCTGGAATTGTCACGATAAAAAAAAATCATGGAAATACAGTAACACAAACGCCACATCATATTGCAACTGGAAAGTGATCAGAAACAAGGTCTCTGGAAATCATCACAGATTGAATGAATATCACGCTTACCTATTACCAATCCCTTTTTGAAAACATAATTTGTTATCGTTAACTGTTATAATGGAGGTTGCTGGGGAACTGCATTAAATGCTAGATGTGCTTGACTGGGGAAGATTTGAACATTACAAGCAGTAATTGATACTTTGTTTACCTTCAACCTGTAGGTCAAAAATTATCCATTAACTATTGTTTTGTTAGTTGAAACTTTCATTTTCTGTCCATGTACATGTATGTCAATTTTGAAGTTTGATTACCAAATTAAATATCATGTAAACGACAATATAAAACAAAGAAAATAATGGTATCATGGTATGTTATGATATATTAGTAAAAAATTAATTACTCTCCTGATACATCCGTCTACAGTGCATATGAACCAGATGAACCAAATCATAGTATCTTGTTGAATCAGTGATTAAAGTGTTCAACGAAAGGCTGTGGCTGTTAGATATCTAACAAGCCCAGTATGCACTGAAAACGTAGGAAGTGCAATGTAATAACGGATTGTAAAAATAATATTATATAAATAGTGCCTATTTGGGAGGGTAACCGTTGAAATTGACACCCCAAGAAAACCATTGTCAACCGACGCGAAGCGGAGGTTGACAATGGTTTTCGAGGGGTGTCAATTTCAACGGTTACCCTCCCAAACAGGCACTATTTATTTTATTATACTGAATGTCTTAATTTTAGAGAAAATTTTACTGCTTTTATATACAAATGACGTGAATCTAACGGCGAACCGTACGCGCATAATTTGCGCGCATGTAACAATTCGTTCTATCGGCCCGTTGCCAAGCGTGTTGCTAACGCTGAGGGTACGAGAATGGATTGTCAACTGCGTCTAAACCAATCAGATTTCAGTATTTAACATGAAAGTATAATAACATATTATGGTGACTGATTAAATGGCACGGGCTGACCTAGATTCGACAAATGATTAAATGTTGCACCATGTGACACCAAACCCAAACTCGCTAGAGTTCTGGGCAAATTTCAGATACATGTTCACATTTATTAATGAGCTATATTTACTTTTTATTTTAGATTTCTGTGAAAGGAAGCCAGTGGTGGATTTATAAAAAAAAAACAAAAATAAAACTTTGATTTGATATAAATGTAAAACGAATTGAAATTTTCATAGCAATGCTTTTTTAGTTCTAACTTTACTCTGTTATGACAAATAAGCATAATTTGTAAATTTTGAAAATTCTATTTGTGATTTATTTATTTGCAATAACAAATAAGAACGAAGATGTTTAAACCAATATGGCGTTTGTCATTTCATTTTGATAGTTTCTTACTTTGTAAAAATGATATAATATTTTAAAGATTAGATACAAAGTATATGTATGTTTTATCAAATAAAGAAAGAATACGATTATACTGACAATATAAAAATTGTAGCCGTGTAAAAAAAACCGTTATTTGTCAATCAAAGTAAATAACAGTTATATAAAAAAAACATGACCTGAAAGATAACTTCAAAAAGGCATCTTAAAAGATGAGTATCCTGTGAGAATAAATAAAGTCAGCACTACTGCATCAAGTTATAGTTATGTGCATTAAAGAGTACTTTACAGAAAAATGAATGAAAACGTGTAGTTTTGAATGTTGTCACGTACTAAGTTTTAATAGGATTATTATTAAACAATGTTGGAAGTGCAGTTGAGCACATATATTAACCTACAGGTTTTATTAGGGAACGTATATAAAATACCCTGACAGGATGTCACGTTCTGTAATTTATACCCATAGGTTTTCAGCCAAATCGGAGGCTCGCCTTTGTTCTTCAATATCAGTTTAAAAGCTAACAAAGTAAATAATTTCACAATAGTTTGGGATTGAGGAAGGATGTGCGGTCTCATAGGTTAGTGCATAAGCAAAAAAAGGGTTGACAGTAAATGTAAGATTAACATGTAATGTTATATACTACCCGTCCTTTGTGAGGTTTGGAAGATGATCAGCTCTCTGAATCGAAGTGATAATAAAATTGACATCTAAGTCGTTTTCTTCATTTTGATGACTTAAAAACCAATAATTAATATTATTCATCTACTCATGAAAGGTTACCCGGAGGGGGGGGGGGGGGGGGGGGGTGGGATCTAGTGTAATATGTCACGCACAAAATATTGAGCGGACAAAAAAATTATAATTCTGGAGTAGTTTTACCAAAGACTTAAAACTTGTACCTTAATATGTATCTAATGTACTAATGAAGGAATCGCCTTAATCCTAAAAGCTTATCAGGTTTAAAGTCTGTCAAACAAATTAAATGTTTATAAGATACTTTACCGACAACGCTTGGTCTACTGATTGACCCATCAAAGGGTTGATAGACAAGTTCTTGACCTTGACTTCCTTCATTTGTTGGTGTTGATTTAATGCGTACATTTCTAAGTTACGTGCAACAGATTAAGAAAGTGTTCTGATATCGCAAACATGTTGATAAACAAGTTAACGATTGATTTAATAAAGGATGGGGTATAAAAAAAACCTCTGTATACGTTCAATACGTTTAATTGGTAGGGTATCTAAAATCTTTGCCTCTTCCTATTTGATAATAAATCAAAAGTCATCACAGATTATAGAAATGCAAAGAAAAAAATAGTAAATTAATAGCATTATATGTTAATATTGATAACAACGTAATTATATACGCAGTTTATTGTTAATACGCATTTTATTGTTATTACGGAGTTTGATGTTATTATGCAGTTAATTGCTATTCCGCAGTTAATTGTTTTTTACGCAGTTTATTGTTCTTACGCAGTTAATTGTTATTTAACGCAGTTCATTATATTGAATATCACATGTATCATGATTTTGCCTTTTGTTAAACAGGTCGGGTACACTACCTTATATGGATAGCATTATATAACATGTGACAATATTAGCGTCAAACAGATTCGCCAATCCAATCAATGAGTCGCAAAGCATGACTGTCTACTACGTGTTTAGGATTCAACAGACACACGTGGTTTTTGTAGATTTTATGCACAATATTTAATTGCTTGCCGGAAAATTTGTACAACTTGTTTTGTACTTTAAAAGGTAAAAAAGGAAAGATTACTTACCATAGACTTTGTTCCATGCTCACATTGAAAAATACTGTTGTTTTAGTTTTTATATTGTTGCTTCAAAAATTGATCAGTATCAACAGTCTGTCATTCATACGCATACAAGTACAAACAGATTTTGATAAGGGAAAACTGCATAATTGTTTATTGGTAACTTAATCATCGTACACCATGTTGACTATGTCCGGGAAATAAACATTGCTTTTGAAAATTGCATAATTGGAAATACCGGTATAACGAACACTAGAAGCACCAGCAAAACATTTTGTAACTGCTAAGTATTCTCATAATTGTCACTGAAGAAAATTTCAAAGCGTATTCTACATGTACTAAATTAATGTAGTCCCAAACCAGGGGTATCACGTGAAAAACGTACTCACTGCTTCGAATTCAGTAGGACATATACATCTCTTTTGAACATTGACAATTGGGGTATTTAAAAAGGTTTATATACGGCCTACTTAGCAATATTTTTAAAATGTGAGCATAGAAATGAAAGATGAAGCATAATTTTCCATATTTATTCCATAAATTCTGAAAAATAATTGAAAATGAGTTTCCAAAAGAAAATTCAAAATAGTGTATATTTTCAATACGTATTGTATACAATAAAATTCGTAGTAGCCCACAATGCCTTGCAACTCATTCACCTGATTGGTCTGCCGAAAAAAGTAAACAGATACCTAACTTAGTATGCAAATATATGCCGACGTCACAAAATCTAGTGGTCTCGACCTGTTAAAATACAATCCTCTTTCGTCGTCGTATAGAAAGATGTTGGGGTGTATTCGTTTTATTATTCTTATCTATATTTAAGGTGGCTCACTACATCTTGATATAGTTTTATTTATTTAATTATTTAATTAATTGATTAGAACCATTTTAAAAAGAGCTTGGACTTCGGTTAGTTGTGTCAAACAGCAATGTGACGTAGGCCTGTCTATTTCATTGCTGGCCACTCGGCCATAGCTTTTTGTTTTCAACAAGATTTGTGTGTCTTTTGAGCTAAGAATACGTAAGCTGTGTATATTTTACTCGAAACAAGCGTCGGTTTTAACTTGTTTTGATGAAAGAAATAGATAGTTACATACTTCCGATAGTCCAAGGTTTTGTTAAAATGGCTCTATGCTAAATAGCATGAAAAAATGTGCAATTTAGGATAAAAAAAATATATTAAAAAATTTGATTCAGTAAATGTGAAAAAATCCACAGGCGGATTTGAACTCATGATCTGCAGTTCACAAGCGCGATACTTTAACCACTGAGCTATGACGATATTCAACCAAACCGATTGATACAACATTTAAATCGCCATCTTGTGACGTATTGTCTTAAAAAGTACAAGTCTAGGTGAAGTGAGGTACCTTAATACTACACCTCGTTTTTTAATGTCTACATAGATTCAAGTACATGTAATTTGATTTGAAAATAAAGATCTTAACTGCATAAATACATGTACTTCATAGATTAAAATACTATTGAGTATTAGATACATGATAACTTGTCTTTAAACATATCTTATCTCTTTCATATCGTTAAGAGGTCAATATCATTTGAAGCAATCTTTAAATATAAAATCATTTTTATTAGTTCTACGAAAATCAAAGAAAATATTTTAGACATTGCGGTAGAATGTTGATTTATAACTTGGTTTCATAGTCTGTTTGCTTGTACAATTGATGACGAGTTTTTTTCATGCATGGTTGAGATCATAACACCATTAGTTATCTGACAAAATTATGTTTCATATAGACAAATTTGCATGAAATATGAATGAATTGAAAAGAAAAGCGTGTGAAAAGGTTTTATCAAGTAAATGTCATAACCTGGTGACTATCACTATTTGAAGTGTTTAAGAGAACATTTCCCGTAAGAGAGACACTTACCCCAGTGAAAGACATTTTGTTATGTAATGCATTCAAATTAAGTCATTAATAGGTTAAGTTCTTTGAGTCATTCAGCTTATAGATTATGCCCTAATAAAGCGATTCTTCTTCTAAAGAATGTTTTAGTTTCTGGACAACAATAATACATATGAGTGTATTTATTATAATAAATACAACCCTCAAAGACAGGTCCATAATAGTTACAGCTTCCATAAAAAGTACCCTTGCGAGTATTATAAAAAAAAACTTACAAACATCGTCATTGTCTTTACCGTTATCATGATGATGATGACCTTGTTTTAATACAAAACATAGAACGGTGAGCTCTGTATCGTGCTTATAACCCTACGACTGACACTCAAATTATCGCTAAACATTAGACATGCATTACTAAAACATTGTAAACAATAAAAATGATAAAGATGAAATGACCAAAATCATGACAAGGCCCCTTTAAATGATTTTTTTTTTTTTGAAAATCATGGTGATCGTGGTCTCACAGAAGCAAATTTAATACATTAAACTCCGATCATACGGTTGTAATCGCTTTTTGATGTTGCGTTTTATATTGCCATTTTAATATTAATTCACTATATATTTTCAAAGAAGAATGAAGATATGTTATTGAGTTTAAAATGTAAATAATCCAACTATTCATAAATCACCATTATTAACTATTAAACTGACTAATGCTGACTACTTTACCCATTGCTTCTATAAATCCCTGGTCATCCATATACGGTAAACATAACTGGTTATTCAAAATTAACTCACTATCGTGTTCGTGATTTGAGTCATTCAAACGAAATGCATGAGACAGCAATTTTGAATACCCTAAAAGGCAAGGAAACTTCATTGGACGAATAAAATATCATGTTCTCTACATGTACCTGCCATTGGTCTTCCAGAAAAAAATAGAAACTCACGACCGCATTAATTCCTTAAATTTAGTTAATGGCTAAAAAGTTAAGGACCTATAATGATAATTTTACAACGGTTTGGAGGTGTATGGTGCATGGTGGATGTCTCTTAAGTGAGTGTTCTATTTAAAGGTGTAAGAAAAATTGTTCTATTAATGCATAATGTTATCTTTGTTTGGGAATTTGACGAAAATAGACTATAAAGAAATCTGAAGTGCAACAGAAAAATGGTTCCTTTATTATTTTCACTTGAAAACCAAAAGTGTTTTCCTCTTCTTTGAGAAGTACTGATACTGTAGATCCCTTATTAAACGCGATCTCGCTGATTTTAAAATCTCACTTTCTTTCGGACCGATGTAACCTAAATGAAACTATGATAAAATTTCGGCGTTCGCGATTTTATATTTTTGCGATTTGATGCAAAACAGTTGAATCGCGGAAAAAAGTACTCGCGTAAAATAAGGAATCTACAGTATGACCAATTTAGTGTATATACATGTAAAGCAAAGGATTCACAAGATATTGACGGGACAAAATTTACAAAATTCTAGAGATGTTGACTTTTATTTCGTTTCAAACCTTACATCTCAATGTAAATACAATATCAATGAAAACTAAAGGATCATTTATAAGTGTATCAAAATTTTTCTGTCAAGCAAACGTTTCTGAAGATATTGTGCAGACAAAACTTGGTCTTATGGCCGCTATACTGACGGATAGACGGGTACAAACCATAAACATGTACTTCTTATTCCAACTTCAAGATTTTCTCAGCAGTTAAGTGATTAAATTTAGAAATGTTATTTTTTTATTAATCAGAGCGAAGCACGCCGAAAGCATATTCTAATAAAAATAATGCTATAAATAAAAAAAACCAAAATGGTAATTTATGGTACATGTTATGAAAACGGATGAATAAAATACAATATTGACTGATTTGCTCTTGACATCTGTATATGTTTGTTGTTGTTGTTATTGTTGTTATTGTTGTTGTTGTTGTTGTTATTGTTGTTGTTATTGTTGTTGTTGTTGTTGTTGTTGTTATTGTTGTTGTTGTTGTTGTTGTTGTTGTTGTTGTTATTGTTATTGTTGTTGTTGCATGTTTATTCAGACTGTGCTTGTGTTGTTGTTTAGTAAAGTGCAGCAAGTTTAGAAAAGGTTAAAATTTCACAAACATGTTCCCTGACACAAATCGGATTAAAGGGTTTATTTCCTTAGTGGGCAATACAATCTCTTTGTTCGCAGTGCCCTCTGATTATATACCATTTGGTAATCAGTTTTAATGCAGTTTCTTTTTTGGTAATAAATTATTAATGTTAACATATATTCTAGAATTGTATATTTATGAATGATTCTGGTACATGTATATGTATATCAACGCTAAACGCATCTTATTATCAGGCAGTATCAAATACCATTGGTTAATTAAGGTTAGGGGTATGTATGTATGTATTATGATTTTTCTTTTTTCAAACGGAAACTGTAAACAATCCTTTGTATTTCGTTTTGTTATTGTGTCTTGTCTATGGCTAATATTGCAATTTTATTGTTAAACTGCAAGAACTCAACACTTTTTAAACAAAGATTTTAAATATCATGAAATGTACATACATGAAAACAATTTACATAATAGTATGGAACGCCTCAACTGCCTTATGTGAATAAAAATCATTATATGATTATACTTTATCATTACGTGATGGTACTTTAACATTATTTGATGGTACTTTAACATTACGTGATATTATTTTAACATTGTGTGATGGTACTTTAACATTACGTGATGGTACTTTAACATTATATGATGGTACTTTAACATTACGTGATGGTACTTTAACATTATGTGATG
>WFKH01011925.1:24580589-24596650 GCA_016163765.1 Magallana hongkongensis | reverse complement strand
TGTGTAGACTGGCGATTCCCACGTACCGTCGATTTCCATAATTTCACCTGTTTACTGCATGATTGTACTGTATTCACTTAGCTGCAGGTCTGTAGCACCCGGTCTGGATGACCTGCAGCTAAATATTCACTATGAAATTATCGTTACAATGTACCCCCCCCCCCCAAAAAAAAATTTTTCTGTCTTCTAGTTTACTCTGGTATATTCCACAAATGCTATTTTTAGAATGTTTGTGTACATTATATATATAGGTAGTTTTCGCGTTTTGTAACGTCAGTCGCCAGTTCAGTTGAGGTACGTATGTATAAAATAATCAAGTAATCTTAACGTTAGGCATATAATATATGTATATACAGTATTAGAGCATTTCATACAAACGTTTACTTTGCTTAGTAAAATGGCTTGTTACATGTACGCGATCTTCTACGTATTTGACAACTATTTATTTTTTATAGTATATATATATATATATATATATATATATATATATATATATATATATATATATATATATATATATATATAATATTATTAATGAATACTTATATATACGTACTGTTTAGGGTGGTCAAAAAGTAAGAAGACAGACACATGTATTAATGACGACTGGGGAAACCCACGTGACCTGTGAAAAGGAGAACGACCTAATGTATCTGTTACAATTCCAAATTAGTTTATATTGGCGTATAGTATAAGTTTAGGGTCAGGTATGGGACACCTCCATATTTTGACGTAATTCCTATCGAAATAAACAATAAAATCAAGTATTATATTTTTTTTCTTTCAAAAATTAGTTGTTGCCCAACCATGTATAGTGCAATGGGTTAGAGAGTTAAACAACGAATCTGCAAATCATGAGTTCGAATCCTGCAGGGGCTTTTATAATTTAAAAAAAAAAAAAATTATTCATCAAATATTGTAAACCGGTGAAAATATTTTGATTATTATGTACTTTTATCCACATTAATTTGAGACGTGTCACATTCCACCTTAAGATCCTTGTTTGGGGGAGACAATTTAGTACTGATAATAAATATAATTCTTACATTTCATAACAGAATACAATGGATACAGTAAACAAACCCTGTTTGGAAAGAAGTCATAGCTGGCCTGAAGCTGAAAAAGAAATACTGAGAGCATTTCGTCTGTTGTCTGAAACCCATGGATCTGATATCTCAAAGATGCGCATCATGCCAGCATTGCCAGGAGAAATCAACATTATGAAATATCTGCGAAACATGGACAAACAACTAGCACAGATATCAAATGAAGTGAGGGAGGTTCGAAAAATTTTTTCACAAACATCTGGTACTGGACGAAAGCACATCATATTTAAAATACGAAAGAAAAATGTAAGTAGAAGGACCAGTACAAAGCGAGCATTATGTCAGCATTGTAAACCACGAAGAACCCAGGTTATGGAAAAAGGACTCGTCAAATATTCAGAAGAAATGAATGCAAAATTTTCTATATATTTCTTGCAAATTATGGTCTCAGTTTTGAGCCAAGCTTTGTTAAAAGGTCGAAGCAAAGTTGAAATTAAGAGGAGAAAATCAACAACAGATATTTGTGGCTTTAGAGCTGTTGTGAAAGACGATATGTCAGAAAGAACCTTAGAGAAAGTTAGAACAAAGGCCGCAAAAAGTGAAATGTTACTGGACAGTTTTATGTACAGGGATTATTTTAATGGTGAAAATCAGAGAAAAAATGTGGCACTTCATCCACTCATAGCAACCTCCAGAAACCTTGACGAGTTTGTGGCGAAAGAATTGTCCAGCGGTACTCGACAATCAACCAATCATCGATCTGAGGAAGCTTCTAGGTCAAGGTCAAATGAATCATTATCATTTTCCGAAGGGCGACACTCCATGAATCTAGAACTTGTTCGTCTGGAGACGTTTAAAAATTTCCCTACCTCAAGGTCTGTTTCGGCAATCAAGCTTGCCAAAGAGGGCTTCTATTATAAAGGCGAGGGAGAGGATGATCTTGTCATTTGTTTTGCATGTAAATCGGAGAAAAGAGGATGGAGAGATGGAGACATACCCAGAGAAATTCACCAGCAAATGTCCCCACAATGTCCCTTGCTAAATAAGCAAAGTGTAAATGTCCCGGTAGGAGGGAGTCTAAACAGTCATAATGGAAACCACCGACATCCAAACACAGAACAAGTCAATGAAACCTCAGAAATTGAAAGAAACCATCAACATTCAAATTCAGAGCAAGTTAATGAATCTTCACAAAGGGCTAGACCACAAAATCTATCTGATCCACAAACTACAGAAATCGGAAGACGATCGGAAGAAACTGGAGCAGAATCAACTGTTGAACAAGGCTCTGGAAGTGTATCTGGGTCACCAACACTTGACCGTGACCACTTAGTCCCAGCATCCAATAGAAACACAGAGAGTGAAACATTGTCCTCACAGGATAATCAAAGTACTGAGAGTCAGTCAAACCCAAATCACAAAAAGTCAAGAGCCATTCAAGAACAGATCAATGCATTTTTAAGAAATTTAGATCCCCTAGGAATAAATTTTGACCGTGCGAAATATCCTGCATACGCTGTTCTGGCAACAAGGGTCAGCTCATTTCAAGATTGGCCGACTAGCTTGACACAAACACCGCAGGTTTTAGCCCTGGCAGGATTTTTTTATGCAGGTTACGGGGATTACACACGCTGTTTCTTCTGCGGGGGAGGATTACGTAATTGGGAGCCCGGAGATGATCCTTGGACAGAACATGCACGATGGTTTCCAAAATGCGCCTTTGTAAGACAAAACAGAGGAGACGAGTTTGTTGCATTGGTACAAATTAGGCACCAAGAGCTTGTAAGTTGATTTTTTTTCATTATATTTTTAATTTCAAAATTACAGACCTTGAAAATTGTATTGTTCTTGATGATTCATTTGTTGATTTCTTTATTCTTAGAAATTTTACAAGGAGTTAAACCTTTTATTTTAAGTGATGCACTAAGATTATTGTGTATTGATGGCTATTTTTATATTGTTTTTTACAGGAAGCTCTAGAGGCAATGGGAGAGGGAGCCACTGCTGCATCATCTGTTAAGCAGAGCAGTTCAGTCGAGCAGAACGGAGGATTATCTAGTGGATCAAGACAATCCGATATCACAGCATTTCCATCTTTTCAAAGTGTCCTGGAAATGGGTTACTCTGAAAGTGAAATTAGAGAAGCATTTAACCAGTTGAGAGGGACAAAAGGTAATTAATAAGAGGACCACTTACTCTTAGATTAATTAAGATATTAAAAGCTGTAAATTGTTATGATAACTTAATGGAAAAACTATAAAAGGATAAAGAAGTGAGAGAGAGATGAGCAGGTGCTCTGAGAGAGAGAGAGAGAGAGAGAGAGAGAGAGAGAGAGAGTGGAGAAAGAGAGAAAGAAGAGAGAGCTAGATTGATAAATAGCATTTAAAATTAATTTTGAAAAAAGTGTGAAAAATATAAAATATAGCAGCACAAATATACCATGATGTTAACATTTACTGGTTTCTTTCAGATCCAGAAGACATCACTGGGATGGATCTAATGGAGGTCATTTTAAGTAAAGAAGATAGAAACAATGGACTGGACATCCCTCCTCAAATTTACAGCCCGAGACCAACCAATGAAAGTCAATCTAGAAATCCAAGTGTTGATCACAATACACCTGACATATCTCAGGGAGGTCAATTTGAGGCAGCAATTGGGCCCACCCCACAGGAAACTTCAGAATCTGAGGCCAAGGAGAAAACACAAAAAAATCAGGACAAAGGTAATTTTTATGTTAATATTCTATAATCCATTTTGATATTCAGTTTAAAAAAATTGAATTGAATCATTTGATTGGACATTTTGAAAAGTTCTATATGACATTTAGAAAAGTCCTAAAATTTTGTAA
The DNA here is from genome assembly GCA_016163765.1 of Magallana hongkongensis. Lineage (NCBI taxonomy): Eukaryota > Metazoa > Mollusca > Bivalvia > Ostreida > Ostreidae > Magallana > Magallana hongkongensis. The sequence goes on along the minus strand of WFKH01011925.1, from coordinate 24,592,753 downwards.
ATATTGTGTTTTAGATGCTGCTACATCAAACACAGAAGAAAAGTTTGACTCTCTGAATGATGCACTGGCACCTGCAATGTCTCTTGAAGGTATGTATTTTCTTTATAATTGGTACCTTTTGGTGAAAACTTAATTGCATCCAATAAAACAAGTTGTCTACTGACAGTTTAAAAAAACCTGCTAAAATAATTTAAATTTTTCCAAAAGCAAATTATTTGTTTTCTGGCATAAAAAGTACCACAAAACATTCAACCATATTTTGTATTTTACAGATACTCATTCACTAATGGAGGAGAACAGAAAACTGAGGGACCTAAGGATGTGTAAGATCTGTATGGAGAATGATGCTTCCATCGCCATGTTGCCGTGCGGACATCTTTGTTGTTGTGCAGACTGTGCCCCCGCCATGAGGAAGTGTCCAATATGTCGGCAGTTTGTGAAGGGCACAGTCCGTACTTGGCTTGCATAAAGGTAAAGGTAAACGGTAACAATTTAACCCTTTTTTTTCATGATTGGTGAAAAATTTTCAATCGTATCAATGAATTAAAGGGTTAATGTCAAAGGTTATATCCGTTTTCCTAATCTTAATAGATGGAAAACAAAAGAAAAATGATGTGGTGGGTTAGAGTCGCAACTTCGATTCATTATTCATGTCGCGTGTCGTCGCTTACGTTTCTTGTGATATTGATATTGGTGCTGCCTTTGAAACTGCATAAACATGAACATGGAAGAAATTATTTGCCTTCTCAGGATCCAGATTTAGCTCCTGTGCACATCTTGATTTTGTACGAAACAGTATCGCCTAACTTCTGGTGGAACTATTCCCTCTACTATGTGTGTACACCTTCCAGTGGTCAGTGAGAGAGATTTTTTATAGGAAATACCTGGTAATCTGAAGCTTCAATAGATGGATATTTTATTCATGTCAACAATGATTTTTAAAAAGAATCTGCAACACTTATATTTACTGTTATGTAGAATACATATTTTATGGAATTTAGAACTGTAAAAATAGTAAAATGGTATTGACCAGTGTATTGGAAGAATATTGAAATATCAAAACTGTTAATCTTAATTTTGATGGACAAAAAGAACTGAAGCCCATTTTATATAATATACATACCAGACTCAGCATATATTTATTTAAAGGTAACTGCATGGTGCTTTACAAAGTTTCAATATAGAGCATTGTGAAATTATAAAATGTTTTAAGTCTTTTAAAAAAGGCTGTTGTTAATTATTGTTATTTTAATTGTTGCTTGTTGTTAATTTATACCTTTGGTTTGTATATAAATTAAAGGGCATTTTGTTGTTGATTGTATGAACAGGACCTCCCTGTACTCATATACTTTTACACCAATTATGTTTATTTATAAGGTTGTTAATATTTAATGGGTACTAGCTGTAATTTGTTAAAAGCTAGGTATTTTTAATTGGTTTGTTATTTTTATGAAAATGTTGAAGTCTTTTAAGAAATTGTTGAAGTTTTTCATGAAATTGTTGAGGAGTTTTATAAAGTGCCATTCATTTATGATTTACATTTATCACAGTTTGTGTTATATACACTGTACACATATCAGCTTGATATAATTCTTTATTTATGATAAATTAATTAATTATTTTTATTGAATTCTATTTTTACAAATTCCTTTATCTTGTTTTCATGATGATCCATTTTTTATGGATTTAGATATATGTATTCCATACATTGTATTACAGACTTCTAATTTATAAACATGCCTAAAATCACATTGCCTTTTTTGATATTTTGATATAAACGTACTTTATATTTATAAGTCAGTCAGTGGTATATAGTTATTATCAAGCATTTAACAGGTATGACAGTTGAATTTTTTAATTTTTTTGTTTTTGTTGATATATTTCATACCATTAAGTTTGTTAAAAAAATATACCATTAAATTTGTTTAAAAAATGTCAAAATAAATGGTACTTCTATTCATTTATAGTGTATCTTTTTACTTTTAAATTTTATTTTATTTTCTTTTACATCACCCATAAGTTTTATCTGCAGTATTAGTTGTGGTGCTAGAATATTCAATTTTTATTTTGTATAACTATAATTTTTCGTTGTACAATAGTGGGTGCACTCATTTTTGGAGTGAGAATCTAATTGTTTGAACTTTTATTTTTGAAGTCATGCATCTCTAGGGTAATGATATACCATTATCTTGACTGTACTGTAAGTTAATGTTTGTTGAATCAGTAATATTTTAAAGGAAAGAAAATCGTGGGTCATATTTATTTTAGAAAGATGTTGAAATTGGAACACAGTGAAGTATTCTAAATTCTGACCTTCCCGTAAGAACCCCGTGATTACAATGTAAGTTATTGCATAACGGATAGAAAATACTGGAACTCCGGGGTTCTTATTTGTGACAATCTTATGGTTAGTATATATTCATTAGAATGCGGTTACACCATCCCCTATATGTCGCCACCCTTGTAATTCAATAACACACTGTGCGTAAATATGACTTGCATTCTAATATATATGCACTTATATTGACCCCTATTCGCTGTTATATATTTATTCTAGTTTTTGCATCTATATCTTCAGTTTTTCAGTTAAAAGAGTATCTTTTCCTTTAAAATTTGACTTGATTTCGACCATTTACATGTATGTTCCTGAAAAACCTGCATCTGTTTGTATTTGATTTTGTAAATTGTATTTACGAATTATGTAAAATAGCACAAGACATGCACGTATGTGTATACTTATTCTCTGCATGTTTCAGTTTAGTTCCGTTTTGTATCTTTATTAATACTTCCCTCCCGCCCCGGGTAATCAATACGCAAATGTGCAATAACAGTTTTTGTTAAAATATGTTGAAATCGGACTACGCTCTTTCACGTGTATTAATTATTATTGCACGACTCGGGGTAGAATTACAACGGATGTATGTATATGTAGGTCAAGTCGGATTATCGTGATTAATTAAAGCTAAATATGTACGTTTACGAGATGATCATGCATCTATTTTAATCAAGTCAGAATTCTTTGTCGTGTGTCGTAGTGTTGTTGAATATATGACATGGCGTGAGATTGTTTGCAATGACGTGTCTGAATTTTATGAATGAGTTTAGATTTCAAGTTATGACGTAGATAAAGGGAAACACCTTGTGTATATATACAGCAAATATAAATATTTTGGAATCCCCTGGTGAACCGTTGTCAATGCAGAGTTGAAAGCACTGAACATGAAAATTTTGCCATAGTGATTGTAATGAAAAATGCACACAATCAATAAGGAGTTATTTTTCCTAGTTTTTTTTTCAAAACAAATACATTAACCCCCGCATTTAATGACATTGCATTACTTGTGTATGTTGAATTTAAAATAACTATGTACTATTCGATGTTTTTTTTGTTTTTTTTTTGGGGGGGGGTTGATACCTTTGTTCCACGACCCCCCCCCCCCTTACCCTCCCCCCCCCCCCCCAAGCACACACACTTTGACAATGAAAAATAATATACAAATGAAAAAAAATACCGGTAAATTAAAATTAGCCCACAAATAAAACCAACACGTGATAATTTTGAATTTCGTTTGAGAGTGTTTTCTGCAATAAGGTAAGACATTCAAATTGATAGAAAATGATCGCAATATAACATCTCTGATCATTTATTCTGTTCATTACAGTGTACAAAGTGAGGGGAGATCCTAGGTCATCAACACGCCTCTTCTCGAACTCGATTACCAGTGATGCTTTTATTACATATCTGTATATCATAACTCGATATGTATGAAGGTGGATCTGGTATTAAATATACGCTGCTAGCTACCTGAGATCGTGGGACCGTCAATAGTATGGTAACAGGTGCTCTCAGAGTTAGGTGGGATTTTTTAAAATTTTAACGTTACAGTATAAATTAACAAAAATGTAGACCGTTTCATGGAAAATATACCATAGAAATATAAGTTCATCTTTTTTTTTTATTTTATGTGTAATATTTAATTGCGGACTACCTATAGTTACATGTGTAAGCGGATCATACAGCATGTACATGCGATATTTGAGTATGTTTTGACCAGTATTAGGTATTATTTTAGGTGTTTACCGAACCTTGAAACAAAATATTCCGAGAAACATAATTCTACAATAAAATATACGTTTACATATCGATAGATTTGTTTTCGAATCAAATAACGTTGTTATAATTGTCCATTTGATATGATTTTATTTTTAAAATGGTTGAAGTGTAGATAAATGTAGATAAATCAACTTAAGGTATCCGACCCATATTAGGACCTAATTTTTCTAACCCTTAATATCCATCATGTATTAAATACTCTGATTTTAATTCAAAGCTTTTTAGAGTAAAAAAAGATTTACCGAGAGAAATTTTCAAAAATATTAACTAAGCAATAATTAATTGATGAAGATTGCTTTGAGGTCTATGGAGACAAGCACATTTTTTTAAATAAAAAAGTAAATACTAATAATATCAATAAATGCTTTGGTGAGAAGATGAATTTAATCCTTAGGAGTATACAAAAACTATATAAAATAAATTTTATACCGCATATGTTTAAAAAAAAAAAGATTTTTATAGATTAAAATCAAAGGGGGGCAACTCTTCAAGAACAGGAAAAGGTCATTAATTAGGGCACATTCCACTCCTACATGCTGATACTTAAATATGAAAATTATGTCCAACTATACTCAGTATTAAGCCCAAACATATATGTTATGCATCCAGATTCATTGAATCTGGGGCTATTATGGATCAGATACCTTAATTGGTGGTACATATAAGCTAATGAAAATAAAACTAAATTTGACACGCATTTATGTTTAAAAAGTGCATATTTTTCTAGTAATCAGATGAAGAAGTAGACAGTAGGGGTGGGATTATTGTTAGCCGCCTATGATTTTAATGCCGTTGCAAAATCGTGACTTCTCTGTCATTTCCAATCCACTTTATTTTCCATTCATCGTTATCCGAATGGCTCTAATGACCTGACTAATCAGATTGGCACTTGGAATCCCCTCTTCCATCGTAACTCTCGGGTCGTCAAGGACAGCTTTGGGGGAGGATACTGACTAAAATGGTTTATCAGAAGAGAGTATGCGTAAAAACTGGTAAATGCTTTCAAGTGGTACATACACCAAATTACCTTTCTAATTGTCCACATGTGCTAATACACCACTACATGTATTTGTAAGTTTTACACCCCTTGCTTTCGCTTATCTTACGACTGTCTGACTATAACACTTAAATGTTAGTTTGTACGTACATGTATATCTCGTAAACTTTTTTTAAATATAAGTTATTCTATAAAATGATCATACCTTAGCAATGAAATGAATAATTGAAATCAAAATAGCTAAAGGAAGGAAAATTTATATCAAATCATGCGCGGATCCAAAAAAATTTCCCATGGAGGAGGGGGGGGGGGCGCTCGGGTTATATATATGGGTAGAAATGAATGAATTTTCCATAAAGTATTAGCATTAGAAAAATGTTTGATTAATAATTATTGATTTTTTTTTTTAAAATGCAGTGCAGATATGACAATACACTACTGAATTCAAAATGCACTGATATTCCCGAAACTGACATTGTCTGACATCTACTGTATAATCACTGTACCCTACTGTAAATCCACTGTACACCCACTGTACAGAGCTACTGTACCCCACTGTATCCCACTGTACAGAGCCACTGTACTCCTTTGTACTCCACTGAACAGCACTGTACCTACCCACTGACCAGTACTGTACCCCACTGTACAGGGTACTGACCAGCACTGTACCCCACTGTACACCACTTCACAGGTTACTGACTAACACTGTACACCACTGTAACCCACTGTACCTTTTTTTAATTAGTTATAATGTTTAAACAATGAATTGAATGTTTACTTCTTTCAAAATGCATATTTGAGACCCAAATCTGGATTTGTTTTAATTCTTTCATATTGCTTACAAAAGAGAGAATGGGCTTCTAGTTCATAATTACATCCACGGTCAGAATTATTTCCAGTGGAGTATATTGCACTGGCTAGTGCTGACTACCTATTACATCTATAAATACCCTGGGCATCCATATACGGTAAAAAAAAGTTGTAATTTAAATGTAAACGAGGAAGTAAACTACCTTGTTTGTGATTGGAGTCATTCGAACGAAATGCATACGACAGTTATTTTGAATACCATTAAAGGCAATGAATAAAATATTGGTTCTCTCATTCATGGGTTATCAGAAAAAATAGACCTTATATATACACTCTCATTATTTTCAAAATTTAGTAAGTGGCTAAATAAGTTAGGGACTTGTGAGAAAATTTAACAATGATTTAGGGTTGTAAGGTGGATGTCTCTCAAGTTGGTGTACATTATTGAGAAAGTTGTAAGATTAACAAGTTATATTCCATTAATATTAGTACACATCTTCCTTCCCCTTTGTGAATTTGACGAACATGGACTGAGAAAAAAATCTGAAATGCAACAGAATAGAAATGTTTCTTTAGAAGTCAATGGCAATCAAAACTTTGTCATTTGAAATGTTTACTTTATCGTCTTGATTTGGCGTTCTCATTAAGAGGAACTATAATTTATTTACTTTATTGTATACATGAATATCTTTAATGCATAGGATTCACAAGATTTTGAAGAGACATAATTATCAAAATATAAGATTAGTTTGACTCGCATTTCGTTCTAACCTTTTTTTCACAATACAAATATAGTATCATTATAAAAGATCATTTATAAGGGTATCAAGATTTGTCATGCAAAGGATTATATTGTGTAGACAACAATTGGTCTAATGACGACATACCAACGGTTCGATGGGCGCAAACCATATACATGCACTTTTTTTTCAAATGTGCGATTTATCAGCAGTTAGTTGATATTTTTTAATTGGTCAAATAAAAGCACGCTGCAAGGTTAGGGTTAGGGTTAGGTTTAATAATATAAAATAATGGTCTAAATAAAAAAAAATCGTAATTTCTGGCAAAGGCCAGGCTATGAAACAAATTAATGAATGAAAGTATTATTGCATGATTTTTGCTTAACATCTGCGTTTCTGTTTGTTTTCATTATTGATTTTGTAAGTTGTAAAATAGTTATGCTACAACTGCATTTTAAGCTTCATGTATATTTTATAATTTGTAGTAATGTTCTTTGTTTACAATGCACGTTGAGTATATCAGATAAGTTCGTTTTGCTCCCATTTCTTATTTGATAAAAAAATTCATCCAACTTTCTAAGATGAAATGAAGAAAAATTAATCACTTTATATGTTTTCAATACATTTTTCAATACATTTTTCATACTAATTGTTAGACCATAATTAATTACCTAATTGTCTACGGACTTTTGCGGTTTTTATTTTCCCGATTACGACAAAGAGCACACGGCGGGTGTGAACGGTCAGCAGGGGATGCTCACTTCTCCATGGCACCTGATCCTGCCTCTGAGGTTTTCCAGAGGTCCCTGATTGCTTTGCTCTTGACTATTGATTAAATACCGAATTGTCCACGGATTGTTCTCCGTTTTTCTCGATCATGATATTTTTCCCAAATTACGACATTTACCTCGATAATGACATTTTTACCAGTGTGACATTGGGCGCACGGCGGGTGTGACCGGTCAGCAGAGGATGCTTACTCATCCATGGCACCTGATCCTACCTCTATCTTGGAGGTCCGTGTTGCTCCGCTTTAAATTTGTATTTCGTTTTATGGATTTTTGAGATGGTTGACGGTTTGTTATTGTCATTTTTTTCATAATATCTTTTAATTATCATGCACTATATTTAAATGTATCTTAAAATATTTAAAGAAATATTTAGATTTACATACTACGCAGCTTATTATTACACAGTACACAATATCGTGTGTTTACCTAGGTTATGTATTATGATTTTATGGTTAAATTTTTTTGGAAACTGTAAACAATTCTTTTCGTAGTAGAAATTATTCAAAGGAGTAACTTGGTTCAGTTGTGTTTCATTAAGCTTCAGCTTAAACTCCGCCTTGTTTTTATTTAACTGTATAAAATAAAAACTTATTATCTGATTTGATCTAAAATGTCATAAACACTAAATACATATAAACAACTAGACAACATTGAGATGGTGACCACTTAAATAATGGACAATAGGATGAAAAGTATTTCAGAGAATTTTGCTTTCATCTTGACCTATAACTTAGAAATTTTCCAGCTGGCATAGAACTTTTCATTGAATCTCATTACCCCTTACATACAGGCATTTTTGTTCAATCTGAGCAAGATTAAGGAAATGAAAATAATCTATGGTCTAAAACTAATTATAAAGAGATCTACTATGACCTTCACATTGACTTGGTTCAAGGTTTCTGCACAACATTAACACAAAAGCTCTGTTTAAGTGAAGAAAAAGCCAAATAGGGCTAAGTAAAGTGTATATATGCTCTCAAAAAAGGATTTTTGTATGATCCGATATGACCTTGACACTTGACCTACAAATTTCATTTAAGGTAACCTTTGATCAAAGGCACCATGTCGGTGAAGTATGAGCCAGATTGGAGCAAAGGGAGAGGAGATACGCTCCGACAAGGATTTAACATATAATACTGCCATGACCTTCACATTTGACCTTGAAAATTAGTTCAAAGTCACTACACACCCTTTACTCAAAAGCTCTGTTTATGTGAAGTATGAGCCAAATAAGGCTTAATGGAGAGTATATATGATCTGAAAAAAGGATTTTTGTATGGTCAGATGTGACCTGGACCCTTGACCTACAAACTTCATTCAAGGTCACTGCACACCCTTTGACCATAGACACTCTGTGAGTGAAATGTGAGCCAGATATGACCAAGGGGAGAGAAGATATGCCCCGGACAAGGATTTTTCATATAATTCTGCTATGACTTTAACCTTGGACCAAGAAACATGGTTCAAGGTCACTGCACACCCTTTACCCAAAGCACTCTGTGGGTGAAGTATGAGCCAGATTGGGCCAAGGGGAGAAAATATAGGATGGATGGACAAACTGATCCCCATATGGCGCCCGCAGAGTGGGGCCCTAATTAAAGTAAAAGACACGAAGATGACTCTTTTTATTGCAATGTAGATCTATATTCTAGCTTTATGATAAATAAATATCATTGTTTACAAGCACAGTTTTGGGATTTAAAGCAAAGCATTACATAAATATAAGACACATTCTAGAAATAAATGATTTAAATTATGAATGAACTTCCTTATATCATAAAACCACCAGTTCTTTATTTATCTATTTTTAAAGATAAAATGCGTTTCCTAATGATGCTTGAGAAAGGCATACCAATTACTACAAAATAAGCGTCTGGTAATTGTTTATTATAAAGTTTAACATGGTTAAAAATAAATTGTACAAAACAAATCACAATCACTTTAAAAACAAAAATTTCTTTTGATGTGCATGGCATCACTAGAGCGTGCATTTATGGCTTTTCAACTGCCAAATAATGTTTTTATTAATAATATTAATTTAATAATTTTTAATAGCAAAAGATAAGTATTGTCTCCTTCCTTTCGGGTGTGGAAGGTATATACCGCATAATTTTTTTTCAAGTCTACCAACATGGAATCATAATTTGTTATTTCTTCACTTGAAGTTCTTGAAACTGGTGGTCGGCACATGAGGACATCGTTTTAAATTTTAAAAAAACTACAAGTACTAAGTACAGTATGATGGTACATTTAAAGGTTGCCAATATTTGTCAAATTGTCAATAAAGAATCAAATAAAGGCGTTTGATTCGTCATTTTTGTTACTTAAAACACTGCTGTGATGTCATTCCTTTATTCCAGCAATCAAAAATTTACCTGTGACAGTCCGATATTAGTGAGCTTCTTAGTATCAGATCGTTACCAGTGGTTACAGTACTGATATCCTTCAAAATCTGTTTCAGGTAAATCAAACAAATTCAAAAGCAGTGTTTTCAGTACGATATATGCCTCAAACAGTTCTGTATTTAAAAATATCAGAGAGTTCTCGGCCCTAACGGGCCTCGATACTGTCTGATATTTTTTCATACAGAACTGTTTTCGGCATATATCCATTACTGACGCGACGAATTTAACACTGATATCATTGCATTTGAAATGAATCAACCGATGTTCAAGTTTCGAACAGTTTCTTTAAAAAAAATCATTACTATCTATTCTAGTCATTTAGTTCGCGTGAGCCATACCCAAAAAGTCCCGTTTCAAGGGCCTATTGCTAAATTCTGTTTGATAACCTACAACCTTTCAAAAAGAATGGAATGCACCGTATTTTAAATCAAGAGGGCTAGATGGTTGTGGCAATTTGTGGCATACTTCATGTATATGAATATCCTTTAGACGCAGAGCTTTAATTAAGATATAAGAAAATATTCAAATTTTAAAACTTGAATATAAGGAATTTATGCTATCAACTATTGATTACGTATGATCAATTAGTAAATATGTATGCTTATATTAGTTAATTGCCAAAAGAAAACATCATATTTAACGTTTTAAGGTAAATGTGATGGGTAATCTAGTCTCCTTAAAGTAGAATATCCTTCAGTAGGGTTAACAAAAAATATATTGTATAATCACCCCTTCACCATCCGTATGACAAGGATTAACTTCAGAGTTAAATATTAAAAAGTTTTCTATTTAGTCGTCGAAGTCAAATAATACTAAATCATGTGAGTCATGCTTATCATTTTATAACTCAAAAACAAATAAGGTTAATTAGTTTATTAATCAATGCCCGAAGAATACCTAGTATTATTCATATGTTTGTCACAAAATATTGAACCGACAAAACTGTAAAGTACTTTGACCTTTGATGTTTACCTTGTAACTCTAATACGAAAGTTATATGATAAGGACAAAGTGATTGTACAGATTTTATACGTCTGATGTTTTGTCTACTGGCCGAAGGTGAAAAACTATACAAATATTCCAAAACGTAAACACCATTACAAGGTCAAAATTCAGGGTTCTTCTGTTAAATGTCTTCTTTAGTTGATTAAAATGCACTATCCAACAACTTTATTGTAGTCATCTATTTTCCCTGTAAAGTGTTCATTTATATCTTTTATCAAATGACATGTTTGTTTAAGAAATCATCATACATGTACATAATGAGTGTATTAAAAAAACCTGCTGAAAACATTTTAGAACTAAACAGTCAAGTGAATACAGGATAAACGCCTGAAATTTGATTTTTATGTTTTAATTGCACTTCTAACAAAATTCATCCACTGCATTTATAAAAAACTATCCTTATGTCTCTGGTTTATCATTATCTAAACGTTTCAAAAAGGTATATCCTGAGAAAGTTTTTCAAGTGCAAGGAGGTCATAGATTGTATTGATTCGTAACTGATTAATGACAACCTAAATCTGAGACTTAAATGAGTACGGCTTGATCTAGATTTGACAAAAGACGTTAAACAGACACAATCCTATGAGGTAAAATATAATCAGTGTATAAACAATGCAAAACCAGTTGCACCCACTTTAGAAAAAAAAGATGAACTTCAGTCATCGCATGTTGCAATGTTTACAATTCTTTACAGGATCTATACGCAATTTTTAAGTACAAATTGCAATTAGGAACATAATTTGAATGTAATCTTACACGTATCTGTGCGTTATATTCTTAGGCTTGTTCCGGTGATGGGCTTTGTTTTAAGTACTTGTTAAATCCGGAACCAATTCAATTTCAACAATTAGATTGAAACTAAGATTAAACTTAAAATGATTTATAGAAAATCCATGTGATCGACGTCAAACAGGCGCAACTTCAACTTTAACAGACTAAACATTGTTCATGCTGTTTCAGTTGCTTTTTTATGTTTTGTTTTTAAATTGTCATTTTCATGTAAAAGTAAATAATCCATTTATCCACAAATCTCCAATTTTAACTGCAACAGATTTAAGATTTATTGAAAGTTGGATTATTTACATTTACACGACTAGAATACTTTACCCATTACTTCTAAATGAAAGTACCCTAGTCATCCATATACGGTAAAAATCAAAAGAAGTTTTGTATTTAAATAAAAACCAGGAAGGAAAATAGCAAACGTGATTAGTGTCACTTAAACATTTACATGTGTTCCGAAAAAAAAATACCATGGTCATCCTATACGTTTAAAAAAGGTTGTAAATCAAATAAATAACC
>WFKH01011925.1:24553289-24565827 GCA_016163765.1 Magallana hongkongensis | reverse complement strand
TGTGTAGACTGGCGATTCCCACGTACCGTCGATTTCCATAATTTCACCTGTTTACTGCATGATTGTACTGTATTCACTTAGCTGCAGGTCTGTAGCACCCGGTCTGGATGACCTGCAGCTAAATATTCACTATGAAATTATCGTTACAATGTACCCCCCCCCCCCAAAAAAAAATTTTTCTGTCTTCTAGTTTACTCTGGTATATTCCACAAATGCTATTTTTAGAATGTTTGTGTACATTATATATATAGGTAGTTTTCGCGTTTTGTAACGTCAGTCGCTAGTTCAGTTGAGGTACGTATGTATAAAATAATCAAGTAATCTTAACGTTAGGCATATAATATATGTATATACAGTATTAGAGCATTTCATACAAACGTTTACTTTGCTTAGTAAAATGGCTTGTTACATGTACGCGATCTTCTACGTATTTGACAACTATTTATTTTTTATAGTATATATATATATATATATATATATATATATATATATATATATATATATATATATATATATATATATATAATATTATTAATGAATACTTATATATACGTACTGTTTAGGGTGGTCAAAAAGTAAGAAGACAGACACATGTATTAATGACGACTGGGGAAACCCACGTGACCTGTGAAAAGGAGAACGACCTAATGTATCTGTTACAATTCCAAATTAGTTTATATTGGCGTATAGTATAAGTTTAGGGTCAGGTATGGGACACCTCCATATTTTGACGTAATTCCTATCGAAATAAACAATAAAATCAAGTATTATATTTTTTTTCTTTCAAAAATTAGTTGTTGCCCAACCATGTATAGTGCAATGGGTTAGAGAGTTAAACAACGAATCTGCAAATCATGAGTTCGAATCCTGCAGGGGCTTTTATAATTTAAAAAAAAAAAAATTATTCATCAAATATTGTAAACCGGTGAAAATATTTTGATTATTATGTACTTTTATCCACATTAATTTGAGACGTGTCACATTCCACCTTAAGATCCTTGTTTGGGGGAGACAATTTAGTACTGATAATAAATATAATTCTTACATTTCATAACAGAATACAATGGATACAGTAAACAAACCCTGTTTGGAAAGAAGTCATAGCTGGCCTGAAGCTGAAAAAGAAAAACTGAGAGCATTTCGTCTGTTGTCTGAAACCCATGGATCTGATATCTCAAAGATGCGCATCATGCCAGCATTGCCAGGAGAAATCAACATTATGAAATATCTGCGAAACATGGACAAACAACTAGCACAGATATCAAATGAAGTGAGGGAGGTTCGAAAAATTTTTTCACAAACATCTGGTACTGGACGAAAGCACATCATATTTAAAATACGAAAGAAAAATGTAAGTAGAAGGACCAGTACAAAGCGAGCATTATGTCAGCATTGTAAACCACGAAGAACCCAGGTTATGGAAAAAGGACTCGTCAAATATTCAGAAGAAATGAATGCAAAATTTTCTATATATTTCTTGCAAATTATGGTCTCAGTTTTGAGCCAAGCTTTGTTAAAAGGTCGAAGCAAAGTTGAAATTAAGAGGAGAAAATCAACAACAGATATTTGTGGCTTTAGAGCTGTTGTGAAAGACGATATGTCAGAAAGAACCTTAGAGAAAGTTAGAACAAAGGCCGCAAAAAGTGAAATGTTACTGGACAGTTTTATGTACAGGGATTATTTTAATGGTGAAAATCAGAGAAAAAATGTGGCACTTCATCCACTCATAGCAACCTCCAGAAACCTTGACGAGTTTGTGGCGAAAGAATTGTCCAGCGGTACTCGACAATCAACCAATCATCGATCTGAGGAAGCTTCTAGGTCAAGGTCAAATGAATCATTATCATTTTCCGAAGGGCCACACTCCATGAATCTAGAACTTGTTCGTCTGGAGACGTTTAAAAATTTCCCTACCTCAAGGTCTGTTTCGGCAATCAAGCTTGCCAAAGAGGGCTTCTATTATAAAGGCGAGGGAGAGGATGATCTTGTCATTTGTTTTGCATGTAAATCGGAGAAAAGAGGATGGAGAGATGGAGACGTACCCAGAGAAATTCACCAGCAAATGTCCCCACAATGTCCCTTGCTAAATGAGCAAAGTGTAAATGTCCCGGTAGGAGGGAGTCTAAACAGTCGTAATGGAAACCACCGACATCCAAACACAGAACAAGTCAATGAAACCTCAGAAATTGAAAGAAACCATCAACATTCAAACTCAGAGCAAGTTAATGAATCTTCACAAAGGGCTAGACCACAAAATCTATCTGATCCACAAACTACAGAAATCGGAAGACGATCGGAAGAAACTGGAGCAGAATCAACTGTTGAACAAGGCTCTGGAAGTGTATCTGGGTCACCAACACTTGACCGTGACCACTTAGTCCCAGCATCCAATAGAAACACAGAGAGTGAAACATTGTCCTCACAGGATAATCAAAGTACTGAGAGTCAGTCAAACCCAAATCACAAAAAGTCAAGAGCCATTCAAGAACAGATCAATGCATTTTTAAGAAATTTAGATCCCCTAGGAATAAATTTTGACCGTGCGAAATATCCTGCATACGCTGTTCTGGCAACAAGGGTCAGCTCATTTCAAGATTGGCCGACTAGCTTGACACAAACACCGCAAGTTTTAGCCCTGGCAGGATTTTTTTATGCAGGTTACGGGGATTACACACGCTGTTTCTTCTGCGGGGGAGGATTACGTAATTGGGAGCCCGGAGATGATCCTTGGACAGAACATGCACGATGGTTTCCAAAATGCGCCTTTGTAAGACAAAACAGAGGAGACGAGTTTGTTGCATTGGTACAAATTAGGCACCAAGAGCTTGTAAGTTGATTTTTTTTCATTATATTTTTAATTTCAAAATTACAGACCTTGAAAATTGTATTGTTCTTGATGATTCATTTGTTGATTTCTTTATTCTTAGAAATTTTACAAGGAGTTAAACCTTTTATTTTAAGTGATGCACTAAGATTATTGTGTATTGATGGCTATTTTTATATTGTTTTTTACAGGAAGCTCTAGAGGCAATGGGAGAGGGAGCCACTGCTGCATCATCTGTTAAGCAGAGCAGTTCAGTCGAGCAGAACGGAGGATTATCTAGTGGATCAAGACAATCCGATATCACAGCATTTCCATCTTTTCAAAGTGTCCTGGAAATGGGTTACTCTGAAAGTGAAATTAGAGAAGCATTTAACCAGTTGAGAGGGACAAAAGGTAATTAATAAGAGGACCACTTACTCTTAGATTAATTAAGATATTAAAAGCTGTAAATTGTTATGATAACTTAATGGAAAAACTATAAAAGGATAAAGAAGTGAGAGAGAGATGAGCAGGTGCTCTGAGAGAGAGAGAGAGAGAGAGAGAGAGAGAGAGAGAGAGTGGAGAAAGAGAGAAAGAAGAGAGAGCTAGATTGATAAATAGCATTTAAAATTAATTTTGAAAAAAGTGTGAAAAATATAAAATATAGCAGCACAAATATACCATGATGTTAACATTTACTGGTTTCTTTCAGATCCAGAAGACATCACTGGGATGGATCTAATGGAGGTCATTTTAAGTAAAGAAGATAGAAACAATGGACTGGACATCCCTCCTCAAATTTACAGCCCGAGACCAACCAATGAAAGTCAATCTAGAAATCCAAGTGTTGATCACAATACACCTGACATATCTCAGGGAGGTCAATTTGAGGCAGCAATTGGGCCCACCCCACAGGAAACTTCAGAATCTGAGGCCAAGGAGAAAACACAAAAAAATCAGGACAAAGGTAATTTTTATGTTAATATTCTATAATCCATTTTGATATTCAGTTTAAAAAAATTGAATTGAATCATTTGATTGGACATTTTGAAAAGTTCTATATGACATTTAGAAAAGTCCTAAAATTTTGTAAATATTGTGTTTTAGATGCTGCTACATCAAACACAGAAGAAAAGTTTGACTCTCTGAATGATGCACTGGCACCTGCAATGTCTCTTGAAGGTATGTATTTTCTTTATAATTGGTACCTTTTGGTGAAAACTTAATTGCATCCAATAAAACAAGTTGTCTACTGACAGTTTAAAAAAACCTGCTAAAATAATTTAAATTTTTCCAAAAGCAAATTTTTTGTTTTCTGGCATAAAAAGTACCACAAAACATTCAACCATATTTTGTATTTTACAGATACTCATTCAGTAATGGAGGAGAACAGAAAACTGAGGGACCTAAGGATGTGTAAGATCTGTATGGAGAATGATGCTTCCATCGCCATGTTGCCGTGCGGACATCTTTGTTGTTGTGCAGACTGTGCCCCCGCCATGAGGAAGTGTCCAATATGTCGGCAGTTTGTGAAGGGCACAGTCCGTACTTGGCTTGCATAAAGGTAAAGGTAAACGGTAACAATTTAACCCTTTTTTTTATGATTGGTGAAAAATTTTCAATCGTATCAATGAATTAAAGGGTTAATGTCAAAGGTTATATCCGTTTTCCTAATCTTAATAGATGGAAAACAAAAGAAAAATGATGTGGTGGGTTAGAGTCGCAACTTCGATTCATTATTCATGTCGCGTGTCGTCGCTTACGTTTCTTGTGATATTGATATTGGTGCTGCCTTTGAAACTGCATAAACATGAACATGGAAGAAATTATTTGCCTTCTCAGGATCCAGATTTAGCTCCTGTGCACATCTTGATTTTGTACGAAACAGTATCGCCTAACTTCTGGTGGAACTATTCCCTCTACTATGTGTGTACACCTTCCAGTGGTCAGTGAGAGAGATTTTTTATAGGAAATACCTGGTAATCTGAAGCTTCAATAGATGGATATTTTATTCATGTCAACAATGATTTTTAAAAAGAATCTGCAACACTTATATTTACTGTTATGTAGAATACATATTTTATGGAATTTAGAACTGTAAAAATAGTAAAATGGTATTGACCAGTGTATTGGAAGAATATTGAAATATCAAAACTGTTAATCTTAATTTTGATGGACAAAAAGAACTGAAGCCCATTTTATATAATATACATACCAGACTCAGCATATATTTATTTAAAGGTAACTGCATGGTGCTTTACAAAGTTTCAATATAGAGCATTGTGAAATTATAAAATGTTTTAAGTCTTTTAAAAAAGGCTGTTGTTAATTATTGTTATTTTAATTGTTGCTTGTTGTTAATTTATACCTTTGGTTTGTATATAAATTAAAGGGCATTTTGTTGTTGATTGTATGAACAGGACCTCCCTGTACTCATATACTTTTACACCAATTATGTTTATTTATAAGGTTGTTAATATTTAATGGGTACTAGCTGTAATTTGTTAAAAGCTAGGTATTTTTAATTGGTTTGTTATTTTTATGAAAATGTTGAAGTCTTTTAAGAAATTGTTGAAGTCTTTCATGAAATTGTTGAGGTGTTTTATAAAGTGCCATTCATTTATGATTTGCATTTATTACAGTTTTTGTTATATACACTGTATACATATACATACATATCAGCTTGATATAATTCTTTATGTATGATAAATTAATTAATTATTTTTATTGAATTCTATTTTTACAAATTCCTTTATCTTGTTTTCATGATGATCCATTTTTTATGGATTTAGATATATGTATTCCATACATTGTATTACAGACTTCTAATTTATAAACATGCCTAAAATCACATTGCCTTTTTTGATATTTTGATATAAACGTACTTTATATTTATAAGTCAGTCAGTGGTATATAGTTATTATCAAGCATTTAACAGGTATGACAGTTGAATTTTTTAATTTTTTTGTTTTTGTTGATATATTTCATACCATTAAGTTTGTTAAAAAAATATACCATTAAGTTTGTTTAAAAAATGTCAAAATAAATGGTACTTCTATTCATTTATAGTGTATCTTTTTACTTTTAAATTTTATTTTATTTTATTTTACATCACCCATAAGTTTTATCTGCAGTATTAGTTGTGGTGCTAGAATATTCAATTTTTATTTTGTATAACTATAATTTTTCGTTGTACAATAGTGGGTGCACTCATTTTTGGAGTGAGAATCTAATTGTTTGAACTTTTATTTTTGAAGTCATGCATCTCTAGGGTAATGATATACCATTATCTTGACTGTACTGTAAGTTAATGTTTGTTGAATCAGTAATATTTTAAAGGAAAGAAAATCGTGGGTCATATTTATTTTAGAAAGATGTTGAAATTGGAACACAGTGAAGTATTCATTATTGCATAACGGATAGAAAATACTGGAACTCCGGGGTTCTTATTTGTGACAATCTTATGGTTAGTATATATTCATTAGAATGCGGTTACACCATCCCCTATATGTCGCCACCCTTGTAATTCAATAACACACTGTGCGTAAATATGACTTGCATTCTAATATATATGCACTTATATTGACCCCTATTAGCTGTTATATATTTATTCTAGTTTTTGCATCTATATCTTCAGTTTTTCAGTTAAAAGAGTATCTTTTCCTTTAAAATTTGACTTGATTTCGACCATTTACATGTATGTTCCTGAAAAACCTGCATCTGTTTGTATATGATTTTGTAAATTGTATTTACGAATTATGTAAAATAGCACAAGACATGCACGTATGTGTATACTTATTCTCTGCATGTTTCAGTTTAGTTCCGTTTTGTATCTTTATTAATACTTCCCTCCCGCCCCGGGTAATCAATACGCAAATGTGCAATAACAGTTTTTGTTAAAATATGTTGAAATCGGACTACGCTCTTTCACGTGTATTAATTATTATTGCACGACTCGGGGTAGAATTACAACGGATGTATGTATATGTAGGTCAAGTCGGATTATCGTGATTAATTAAAGCTAAAGATGTACGTTTACGAGATGATCATGCATCTATTTTAATCAAGTCAGAATTCTTTGTCGTGTGTCGTAGTGTTGTTAAATATATGACATGGCGTGAGATTGTTTGCAATGACGTGTCTGAATTTTATGAATGAGTTTAGATTTCAAGTTATGACGTAGATAAAGGGAAACACCTTGTGTATATATACAGCAAATATAAATATTTTGGAATCCCCTGGTGAACCGTTGTCAATGCAGAGTTGAAAGCACTGAACATGAAAATTTTGCCATAGTGATTGTAATGAAAAATGCACACAATCAATAAGGAGTTATTTTTCCTAGTTTTTTTTTCAAAACAAATACATTAACCCCCGCATTTAATGACATTGCATTACTTGTGTATGTTGAATTTAAAATAACTATGTACTATTCGATGTTTTTTTTGTTTTTTTTTTGGGGGGGGGTTGATACCTTTGTTCCACGACCCCCCCCCCCCTTACCCTCCCCCCCCCCCCCCAAGCACACACACTTTGACAATGAAAAATAATATACAAATGAAAAAAAATACCGGTAAATTAAAATTAGCCCACAAATAAAACCAACACGTGATAATTTTGAATTTCGTTTGAGAGTGTTTTCTGCAATAAGGTAAGACATTCAAATTGATAGAAAATGATCGCAATATAACATCTCTGATCATTTATTCTGTTCATTACAGTGTACAAAGTGAGGGGAGATCCTAGGTCATCAACACGCCTCTTCTCGAACTCGATTACCAGTGATGCTTTTATTACATATCTGTATATCATAACTCGATATGTATGAAGGTGGATCTGGTATTAAATATACGCTGCTAGCTACCTGAGATCGTGGGACCGTCAATAGTATGGTAACAGGTGCTCTCAGAGTTAGGTGGGATTTTTTTAAATTTTAACGTTACAGTATAAATTAACAAAAATGTAGACCGTTTCATGGAAAATATACCATAGAAATATAAGTTCATCTTTTTTTTTTTATTTTATGTGTAATATTTAATTGCGGACTACCTATAGTTACATGTGTAAGCGGATCATACAGCATGTACATGCGATATTTGAGTATGTTTTGACCAGTATTAGGTATTATTTTAGGTGTTTACCGAACCTTGAAACAAAATATTCCGAGAAACATAATTCTACAATAAAATATACGTTTACATATCGATAGATTTGTTTTCGAATCAAATAACGTTGTTACATGTATAATTGTCCATTTGATATGATTTTATTTTTAAAATGGTTGAAGTGTAGATAAATGTAGATAAATCAACTTAAGGTATCCGACCCATATTAGGACCTAATTTTTCTAACCCTTAATATCCATCATGTATTAAATACTCTGATTTTAATTCAAAGCTTTTTAGAGTAAAAAAAGATTTACCGAGAGAAATTTTCAAAAATATTAACTAAGCAGTAATTAATTGATGAAGATTGCATTGAGGTCTAGGGAGACAAGCACATTTTTTTAAATAAAAAAGTAAATACTAATAATATCAATAAATGCTTTGGTGAGAAGATGAATTTAATCCTTAGGAGTATACAAAAACTATATAAAATAAATTTTATACCGCATATGTTTAAAAAAAAAAGATTTTTATAGATTAAAATCAAAGGGGGGCAACTCTTCAAGAACAGGAAAAGGTCATTAATTAGGGCACATTCCACTCCTACATGCTGATACTTAAATATGAAAATTATGTCCAACTATACTCAGTATTAAGCCCAAACATATATGTTATGCATCCAGATTCATTGAATCTGGGGCTATTATGGATCAGATACCTTAATTGGTGGTACATATAAGCTAATGAAAATAAAACTAAATTTGACACGCATTTATGTTTAAAAAGTGCATATTTTTCTAGTAATCAGATGAAGAAGTAGACAGTAGGGGTGGGATTATTGTTAGCCGCCTATGATTTTAATGCCGTTGCAAAATCGTGACTTCTCTGTCATTTCCAATCCACTTTATTTTCCATTCATCGTTATCCGAATGGCTCTAATGACCTGACTAATCAGATTGGCACTTGGAATCCCCTCTTCCATCGTAACTCTCGGGTCGTCAAGGACAGCTTTGGGGGAGGATACTGACTAAAATGGTTTATCAGAAGAGAGTATGCGTAAAAACTGGTAAATGCTTTCAAGTGGTACATACACCAAATTACCTTTCTAATTGTCCACATGTGCTAATACACCACTACATGTATTTGTAAGTTTTACACCCCTTGCTTTCGCTTATCTTACGACTGTCTGACTATAACACTTAAATGTTAGTTTGTACGTACATGTATATCTCGTAAACTTTTTTTAAATATAAGTTATTCTATAAAATGATCATACCTTAGCAATGAAATGAATAATTGAAATCAAAATAGCTAAAGGAAGGAAAATTTATATCAAATCATGCGCGGATCCAAAAAAATTTCCCATGGAGGAGGGGGGGGGGGCGCTCGGGTTATATATATGGGTAGAAATGAATGAATTTTCCATAAAGTATTAGCATTAGAAAAATGTTTGATTAATAATTATTGATTTTTTTTTTAAAATGCAGTGCAGATATGACAATACACTACTGAATTCAAAATGCACTGATATTCCCGAAACTGACATTGTCTGACATCTACTGTATAATCACTGTACCCTACTGTAAATCCACTGTACACCCACTGTACAGAGCTACTGTACCCCACTGTATCCCACTGTACAGAGCCACTGTACTCCTTTGTACTCCACTGGACAGCACTGTACCTACCCACTGACCAGTACTGTACCCCACTGTACAGGGTACTGACCAGCACTGTACCCCACTGTACACCACTTCACAGGTTACTGACTAACACTGTACACCACTGTAACCCACTGTACCTTTTTTTAATTAGTTATAATGTTTAAACAATGAATTGAATGTTTACTTCTTTCAAAATGCATATTTGAGACCCAAATCTGGATTTGTTTTAATTCTTTCATATTGCTTACAAAAGAGAGAATGGGCTTCTAGTTCATAATTACATCCACGGTCAGAATTATTTCCAGTGGAGTATATTAAGTAGTGTCTCCTTCCTTTCGGGTGTGGAAGGTATATACCGCATAATTTTTTTTCAAGTCTACCAACATGGAATCATAATTTGTTATTTCTTCACTTGAAGTTCTTGAAACTGGTGGTCGGCACATGAGGACATCGTTTTAAATTTTAAAACAACTACAAGTACTAAGTACAGTATGATGGTACATTTAAAGGTTGCCAATATTTGTCAAATTGTCAATAAAGAATCAAATAAAGGCGTTTGATTCGTCATTTTTGTTACTTAAAACACTGCTGTGATGTCATTCCTTTATTCCAGCAATCAAAAATTTACCTGTGACAGTCCGATATTAGTGAGCTTCTTAGTATCAGATCGTTACCAGTGGTTACAGTACTGATATCCTTCAAAATCTGTTTCAGGTAAATCAAACAAATTCAAAAGCAGTGTTTTCAGTACGATATATGCCTCAAACAGTTCTGTATTTAAAAATATCAGAGAGTTCTCGGCCCTAACGGGCCTCGATACTGTCTGATATTTTTTCATACAGAACTGTTTTCGGCATATATCCATTACTGACGCGACGAATTTAACACTGATATCATTGCATTTGAAATGAATCAACCAATGTTCAAGTTTCGAACAGTTTCTTTAAAAAAAATCATTACTATCTATTCTAGTCATTTAGTTCGCGTGAGCCATACCCAAAAAGTCCCGTTTCAATGGCCTATTGCTAAATTCTGTTTGATAACCTACAACCTTTCAAAAAGAATGGAATGCACCGTATTTTAAATCAAGAGGGCTAGATGGTTGTGGCAATTTGTGGCATACTTCATGTATATGAATATCCTTTAGAAGCAGAGCTTTAATTAAGATATAAGAAAATATTCAAATTTTAAAACTTGAATATAAGGAATTTATGCTATCAACTATTGATTACGTATGATCAATTAGTAAATATGTATGCTTATATTAGTTAATTGCCAAAAGAAAACATCATATTTAACGTTTTAAGGTAAATGTGATGGGTAATCTAGTCTCCTTAAAGTAGAATATCCTTCAGTAGGGTTAACAAAAAATATATTGTATAATCATCCCTTCACC
Organism: Magallana hongkongensis; assembly: GCA_016163765.1. NCBI lineage: Eukaryota > Metazoa > Mollusca > Bivalvia > Ostreida > Ostreidae > Magallana > Magallana hongkongensis. The sequence goes on along the minus strand of WFKH01011925.1, from coordinate 24,554,859 downwards.
ATCCGTATGACAAGGATTAACTTCAGAGTTAAATATTAAAAAAATTTCTATTTAGTCGTCGAAGTCAAATAATACTAAATCATGTGAGTCATGCTTATCATTTTATAACTCAAAAACAAATAAGGTTAATTAGTTTATTAATCAATGCCCGAAGAATACCTAGTATTATTCATATGTTTGTCACAAAATATTGAACCGACAAAACTGTAAAGTACTTTGACCTTTGATGTTTACCTTGTAACTCTAATACGAAAGTTATATGATAAGGACAAAGTGATTGTACAGATTTTATACGTCTGATGTTTTGTCTACTGGCCGAAGGTGAAAAACTATACAAATATTCCAAAACGTAAACACCATTACAAGGTCAAAATTCAGGGTTCTTCTGTTAAATGTCTTCTTTAGTTGATTAAAATGCACTATCCAACAACTTTATTGTAGTCATCTATTTTCCCTGTAAAGTGTTCATTTATATCTTTTATCAAATGACATGTTTGTTTAAGAACTCATCATACATGTACATAATGAGTGTATTAAAAAAACCTGCTGAAAACATTTTAGAACTAAACAGTCAAGTGAATACAGGATAAACGCCTGAAATTTGATTTTTATGTTTTAATTGCACTTCTAACAAAATTCATCCACTGCATTTATAAAAAACTATCCTTATGTCTCTGGTTTATCATTATCTAAACGTTTCAAAAAGGTATATCCTGAGAAAGTTTTTCAAGTGCAAGGAGGTCATAGATTGTATTGATTCGTAACTGATTAATGACAACCTAAATCTGAGACTTAAATGAGTACGGCTTGATCTAGATTTGACAAAAGACGTTAAACAGACACAATCCTATGAGGTAAAATATAATCAGTGTATAAACAATGCAAAACCAGTTGCACCCACTTTAGAAAAAAAAGATGAACTTCAGTCATCGCATGTTGCAATGTTTACAATTGTTTACAGGATCTATACGCAATTTTTAAGTACAAATTGCAATTAGGAACATAATTTGAATGTAATCTTACACGTATCTGTGCGTTATATTCTTAGGCTTGTTCCGGTGATGGGCTTTGTTTTAAGTACTTGTTAAATCCGGAACCAATTCAATTTCAACAATTAGATTGAAACTAAGATTAAACTTAAAATGATTTATAGAAAATCCATGTGATCGACGTCAAACAGGCGCAACTTCAACTTTAACAGACTAAACATTGTTCATGCTGTTTCAGTTGCTTTTTTATGTTTTGTTTTTAAATTGTCATTTTCATGTAAAAGTAAATAATCCATTTATCCACAAATCTCCAATTTTAACTGCAACAGATTTAAGATTTATTGAAAGTTGGATTATTTACATTTACACGACTAGAATACTTTACCCATTACTTCTAAATGAAAGTACCCTAGTCATCCATATACGGTAAAAATCAAAAGAAGGTTTGTATTTAAATAAAAACCAGGAAGGAAAATAGCAAACGTGATTAGTGTCACTTAAACATTTACATGTGTTCCGAAAAAAAAAATACCCTGGTCATCCTATACGTTTAAAAAAGGTTGTAAATCAAATAAATAACC
>WFKH01011925.1:24533640-24552476 GCA_016163765.1 Magallana hongkongensis | reverse complement strand
TACAACGTTGTATTATATATAGAGGGGATATGATTTTTTTTTCAAAATGTTTAATTAATTTTGTTCAATGAATATAAATATGTCATAAAAGGATAATTTAAAGGAAAAAAATGTGAAAAGTTCCGTGGGTCTACTTAGGGGTGAGGGATGGAGGGGGGGGGGGGGGTCGGTCCTGTCCTCAAGCCCCTATATATACATATATGTCCAACAGTACGTATTTATATTTACTATCACATGTTTACAAATATTATAAAGTTATTGTATTGGGTACATTTATCGCAGATAGGATAAACTGCTTGTGACTAAAATAAGAAGGGGGGTGGTAAGAATCGATTGGTCTATCTAATTATTTATACCAACTGTAACAACTGTGTAAGGGGAATTTAAGACATCATGCAAAACATTAATATTTACCTTATGGTTTTGCTGACCCAACAAAAATAACTCCACAGCCGCGCAAATGAAAATATTGACGAATTTGACCATGTTGAGCTGATAATATATCCCTCCTAAGACCTTTGAAATTTTGACAACCCCAGATTCTCACAAAATTGTTAATACACGTACAGTAGATCTATATTTCAGTTCCGATTTTAAGCAGTAAAAATAGAACAAGGGAATACCAATATATAAACATACCTTTAATAGCGTATTTCCTAAATGATACAATTACATGTAAGTCAATCGTTACAGTAAGTGTGGATATAGGAACTTATCAAACGATTTCGCAAAACTGATTAGTGTAAATCGAAACCTTTTATATTATATAAATATCAATCCATGCAGTATTTCGCAATATACATTATCAATCGGACCTCCTCGGGTGCCTTGCAGCTGAGCGTGCGAGAGGAGTTACGATTCATTATTTGTTTACAAACAAAACTCGTCTCATCGTCACGTGCGTTAAATGACTCATATAGGTTGCACTACAGTATTAAATTTACCAAAATTGCACAACTTTAGGTACAGATTAAAAATTCAAAACGAACTTCTGGACAAATTCCTCTTGACATCTTTTTAAACAACGCTTCATTTACAATTTTCTAGCAAAATACACACGTGCATCCAGCAAGGCGTGAGACTTTGTTTACCTCGAAGTTACACATGTGCTTGAAAATTAAGCCCGGGCCTTTTCACCCCCCTCCGGAAACAACACGCATCAAAAATTCAAATGACCTCGCATTATTACAAAACTGGGATAGTTAGACGTCTTACACATTGTTTTTCATCTCATAAAAAAAATCAGCTCCTGTCGCGTGCGGAAACGCCCCATATTCAAAGGGAAATTCGGGAATTATATTGCCTCAGCCATGTTTTGAATTGCGTTATATTGTATGATACGATTAAAAAAATACCTGATTTGAAAGAAGTATTAATCAGATCCACACACAGAATGTTTTCGGTTATCTATGAATTTTGGAATGTTTATTATATGTATGTGTAAAAGTAAATATATACCCTAGCTCAGTGATATAATTTGTATTTTTATCATAAATCAAACATTGCATAAGAACTTGAAAACATAGATGACGCAACATTTTGAAAGATTGCCTGATAGTTTCCTTTATACCTATAGCTGTATCAGCTAAATTACGACTGATAGGTACATATACCTGAGTATCGGCCATAGCTGGTCTGGCTGATACAGGGTAATACTATATAATTTTAAAATTAATCATATGTATACATGTGGTTTAAAAATGGGTATGTACGTTTTATTTTATCTTTTTCATGATACACTGTAGGTAACTGTATTTATTAACATTATACTAGTATTTACATTTCCAAAGTCTTTCTGATAACACTTCGTACGAATCTATTTTGTAACGTATTGTCTTTTAGTACATTTATCTATCAAGCAATATTTTAATATTTAATGGTACAATAGTTGAAAATTATGTAAATATAAGTAAAAAGGAATCATTCTTTGAATTAAGGAATGAATTCAATATGTATTAGTTTTATACGATATAAAATGGTTTGGGGTTTACACTTTATAAACCGCGAAGCGGTTTATAAAAAAGCGTAAATCTGTTCAAACCATTTTATATCCTAAAAAATAACAAATATTGAATTCATTCCTTATAATCTAATCTTTTTGCTATTAATTGAATTGATGATAAAAACAGTCATTTGACATTTAAAATGACATCAAATATTGTACAAAATTCAAACGTAACGTCAGGCGGATTGATACGTTTTTGACGTTAGTCTACTTTGACGTAGGCAACATTCTTTATACGATATAAAATATTTTTTTAAAGTCAATCATAAAGTGTGTTACAACCAGAATTAAGTTATTATTATTTAAGCATTGAATGCTTATTTTTGGATGTCGTCGGTCCTATGACACACCAATGAGGTGCAGACAAATTGCATGAATACCGCGTGTCAGCGCGGTATGATAATTTGTCTGCACCGCATTGGTGTGTCATAGGACCGACGACATCCAAATAATAAGCATTCAATGCTTATATTTATATTCATACTGATGTTTTTATGTATGAAATATTATGTGTATCGTCGCTATTATATACGCTCTCAGTCAGGAATATGAAACATACATGGAACAGTCATATTAATATGTTATTTAGTACGCTTCCGCAGCTAAACATATTGTGCCAGAAACTTGTAGAGAAATATCTTTTTAATCAAGGAGTAGTTATAATTTAATGATAATTTTTCAAACACATATCAAATTGGTTATGTAAGGTTGAACGTTTCATTTAATCTTACAAAAATAAATATACTCAAAACACGTGGTGACGTTTATATTTGTGCTCATGGCGCATGAATTAGTAGAGTGTATTCATAGGAAATTGAACGTCATAAATTTCCAATGCAAACATAAGGGGAAATATATACTGAATGTAAATATAAGGTGATCAAATACAGTCGGGCGTGATCAAATCTATCATAAAGCCCGTCGGGCTTTATTGGATTGGATCACCCCGACCGTATAATTGATCACCTCACAATACTCGAAGAAAGATTCCATTTTCCTTGAATATACATATAGCAACCACATTTTAATAATTTGACTATTTTTAAAATATCGCGAATAATTTGATTAATTGGTCCCTCGATATCCCCACTTTATGTCTTACCCCTCCACTTTGCAAAACGATCGACGCAACTTGCCTGAGATTGAGGTTTGTGGTATAGTTATATTCTTCAATATCAATAATGTCATCCATCGCGATAGGTGTCCTGGATCGCGGTCGAGGGCCATTGAAACAATTTTGAGACCCCTCACGTTTTAAGGATGAATGTCATTAAAAAAACCCAACAGAAATGTAAAGAAAGAAAGATGACTTAATTCGGTTTAAGGAATGTCTGACTTAAAATCCGATAAAGGAATGTATCGTTTATGCTTGAAGATTAAAAAAAATATATAATTTGTCGTAAAAAAGCTGGAAATCCTGTATATTGTCCATCTTCAATAAGAAAATCCAAACAGCAATAAGAAGCACACGTAAGGGAATAAACTTAATTAAGATAAGAGGCATAAACAGCATATTGTCAAGCTAGTAGTCCTGTAAAATAGGTCCCCCCCCCGGAAAGCGATATCACACTTCGTGCTTTTTGTAATGACAACATCTAGAGAACTAATACTCACAGGTTACAGGCTACAGGTGTTACGTCTAATGTATAGTCGTCGAAAGTTTTTTTTAAGAGTCCAATTCACAGATGTGTAAACCATATATTTTTATAGCTGTCGATTAGATTTGACAATGCAGTTAGGACCTGATACAATCTCATTAGAATTAGACCTCTCGCTCTCTGTTATGTATAGTTATCGCCCGTGAAAGGATCTACATTGTACTTTTACGAGCGATTATTATTCATGGGCCTGATAAATCATTCATCATCATGAGGTACATGTACTGTAGCCTCATGTGACCCCGTGAAAGACGGATAGAGGTGAGTACCTTTTAGTACGTAGCACCTAGAGATATATGAAGTTATCTAAATATGACATTGATAAATAATTGGAGAACAATTTGAAGTTAGAAAAAATGAAGACATATATGTAATAGTTACCATATAAGACTAACATGAATTTTTAAAAGTACTGTGAAACGAATTGTAAGAATATTCTCACAATCACAAAATTAACACGAACATTTTCAAAATTAATGAATAAAGAGTTAGCATACAACAGATAAACGTAAGTCGGTGTTTCGTAAGTTTATAATGTTCGAAATTAAATTAACCAGCGATTATCGAAAATCACCAGATTGATACCAGTTTCTAAAAGTCTGGCTTTGTTTAGCATTCAGTTTTATGGTGCTTTCAGTTTCTGTGATTTTCTAAAAATTCGTAAATGGTTTCGTGCAAAATGAAAAACATTAAATAAATATGCTGACATAGGGAAGTAAATCCGAGCGTGTTACATTTACTTTACATGTACATCAAGAGACATATGCGGTATTGTTGCATTGTGCTAATCACTGTATATCCGTTGTTTTAGTTTCGTTTAAGTTTTTGACAAAGCTGATTCTTTTATGGGTATTCTGCATGTATATATATGTAATGTATTTAAACATAATGAATTGTAAAAAAAAATATCGATAATTTGCATGTCCCAGCTAATGTAGACAAATTTGTTGCTTCTATTGGAAGACTGTTATTCACGAATCGGAACCTAATTTCACAAGAACTTTCGGAAATTACATGTATATATTTACGTATATTCACGTATTTCTCAATGCTGATTTGCTGACATTATGACACACTTTTCAAACTCAGTGTGTTGAGGTATTTAAAATCTATTTTTAGAGAAGGAATTTCCCTTCATAAATAAGAATCGAAATGCCTTAATGTTGTAAATATTAATGATTATTTTGTAAATCAGATTGAACAATTTATAAAGAAAAATATCTTACTTGGTCCTCGTCTTGTGAATGTCAATCCATTTACTGACATTCATGATGCCTGCCAGTTTATTTATTTCATTAGTCATTGGAGGTAGGAGTTGTGGAATGTTCCCACATACATTCAAATGTCAAAACATGGGTTTAGTGCATCAATCAATATACATGTAACACGTGCATGTACCCATTCGCACCCACCTTCCCACAACCAGTTTCTTTCATTACAAAGACTGGAATTTATGGTAGGACGGTGAATTTTTGTTTTCTTAAAAAATATCAAATAAAAAGATAATAGATCTAGACCAAATGGCGATCGCTATTAATAAAATGAATGACTGCACAGACACAACTGAACCTTAATATACAGGTAGATGAAATACTTATATAGGTTGCATTTTGAACTGAGACAATACACGTTTTGATGATTTCAAGAGGAATATATATTGAGAAGGGAAGAACAGGTCGGAAATGGGAGGAGATTTAAAAACTGAAAGAGGAAATTCGAACTGGAATATTTCCAAAAATTGTTACCGAAAACTTAATGCTTTGTATATATTTTGCTACACTGCCATTCATAAACTGTTTCATTTTTTAAAGAGTTTAATTATTTGTAATATTTTAACAATTAAGAAAATCTCAGTAATAGTGTAAAATTTTGAGTAAAATAAAAAAAGATTACGTAGTCTTAGCACAAAAGCAAGACAAATCTTGTTGAAAACAGAGCTATGACCGAGTGGCTAGCAATGAAATAGACAGGCCTACGTCACATTGCTGTTTGCTACAGCTACCCACATCGAAGCTGTTTTTAAAATAGTTCTAATCAAGTTACTTTCTGCTGATTTGAGAAACTATATCAAGATGTAGTGAGCCACTTTAAATATAGATAAGACAATAATAAAACGAATACACACCTTTAAAGTGTAAAACATCTTTCGATACGACGACGAAAGAAGATTGTATTTTAACAAAAGGCAAAATCATGATACATGTGAAATTCAATATAATGAACTGCGTAATAACAATTAACTGCGTAATAACAACAAACTCCGTAATAACAATAAACTGCGTAACTATATACACTTGTAATTACTGTATTAATTTGTATTATCATGACAAAGAATGCTATTTAAATACATTAAATGCAGAATCATTGAATACTATTTATTAACAACTATTTTAATTTTACTATTTTCTTTTCTTTGCATTTCTAAAATCGGTGATGACTTTGATTTATTATCAAATAGGAAAGGCAAAAGAAATTAAATACCGGTACCCTACGAATTGTACGTATACAGAGGGGATTTTATACCCCGTCCTTTAACAGGTCGAGGCCACTAGATTTTGAGACGTCGGCATACATTTGCATACTAAGTTATCTATCTGTTTACTTTTATCGGCAGACCAATCAGGAAAATGAGTTGCAAGGCATTGTGGGCTTCTACGAGTTTTATTGTATACAATACGTATTGAAAATATATACTATTTTGAATTGTCCTTTGGAAACTCATTTTTAATTATTTTTCAGAATTTATGAAATAAATATGGAAAATTATGCCTGATCTTTCATTTCTATGCTCACATTTTCAAAATATTGCTTAGTAGGCCTTATATCAACCTTTTTAAATACCCAAATTGTCAATGTTCAAAAGAGAGGTATATGTCCTATTGAAGCAGTGAGTACGTTTTTCACGTGATACCCCTAGTTTGGGACTACATTAATTTAGTACAGTGACATGCTTAGCGTACAAAATGTTTTGCTGGTGCTACTAGTGTTCGTTATACCGGTATTTCCAATTATGCAATTTCAAAAGCAATGTTCATTTCCCGGACATAGTCAACATGGTGTACGATGATTAAGTCACCAATAAACAATTATACAGTCTTATCAAAATCTGTTTGTACTTGTATGCGTATGATTGACAGACTGTTGATACTGATCGATTTTTGAAGCAACAATATATAAACTAAAACAACAGTATTTTTTCAATGTGAGCATGGAACAAAGTCTATGGTACGTAATCTTTCCTTTTTTACCTTTTAAAGTACAAAACAAGTTGTACAAATTTTCCGGCAAGCAATTAAATTTTGTGCATAAAATCGATATAAAAAAAACACGTGTGTCTGTTGAATCGTAAACAAGTAGTAGACCGTCATGCTTTGCGACTCATTGATTGGATTGGCGAATCTGTTTGACGTAGTGATTGTCACATGTTAAATAATGCTATCCATATGAGGTAGTGTACCCGACCTGTTTAAGGTGGTATGGGACATCTGTCGATATTAATGTTGATTAAACTACATTAAAATCCGAATATACTTTAACTGTTTTAGAATTTTCAAATTTTACAATATATAGCCAAAAAATACGTTTTAAAAACATTTAGATAGGTAAAAGTTTTAAAAACCCCAGCAGGATTCGAACTCATGATTTTCAGATTCGAAACTAACCTCTAACCCATTGCGTTACGCTGTTAGCGTTCTTTTTTGGAAAAGAAACTGTTTATAAAAATACACTTGATTTTATTGTTTATTTCGATAAACAGTACGTCAAAAAGTGCCCCATACCACCTTAAATCAATCTTTAACTTTTTTATCAACATAATTCTGAAATCAAGAAATCTACGCATTGGTTCAACAACAAAAAATGCAAGAAGTCAAGGTCAAATACAGGTTTATTTGCCTTCTTAGTCTGCACTCAAAGTTACCCTCTAGAAAATATTACCTAAACGGTATAGCTTTTTATAAATTCTCTTTTGGGTATAGTGACATGATAATTTGCGTTGGATTAACAAGGGCCTATACATTTGTTCAAAAGAGACTCATTCAAATGTTAGAAAAAATCTCACATTGAAAAAAGGGCACATATATGGTTTGAACCTGTCTATCGACCCTTTGATGGATCAGTCAGCAGACCAAGTGTTTTCGGTACAATATCTTTAATTTGTTTGACATTACACTTGATATTAGCTCGTAGGATTAAGGTGAGTCCATCATTAGTTTATTAGATACATGTACATATTAAGGTACAAGTTTTAAGACTATGGTAAAACTACTCCAGGGAGATAATTTTTTGTCCGCTCAATATTTTGTGCGTGACATATTACTCTAGATCCATACCCCGGTAACCTATTATGAGTAGATAAACGCTATTGGTTTTTAAGTCATTAAAGTGAAGGAAACGTCTTAAAAGAATTAGTACCGATTGCCCGAAGTCTAGCAAGTCAATTTTATTATCACTTCGATTCAGAGAGCTGATCCTCTTTCAATCTTCACGAAGGACGGGTAGTATATAACATTACATGTTAATCTTATATCTACTGTCAAACGTTTTTTTCACTTATGCACTAACTTAAGAGACCGCACATCCTTCATCAATCCAAAACCAATGTGAAATTATTTACGTTTTTAGATATTAAACTGATATTGAAGAACAAGGACGAGCCTCCGATTTGGCTGAAAACCTATTAGACTAAGTATAAATTACAGAACGTGATATCCTGTCAGGGTATTTAAATACTAGTATGTTCCCAAATAAAACCTGTAGGTTAACCCTCACCAATAAAAAACATGTTGTATTCCTTCCTGTTTTTATGTACTACAATTTATTTTTATATTTTATCGAAAATGAAGATATAAATAAAACACCAAATACAATTTAAAAAGATCGTATGATTGGTGTGTAGTCTATCATTATTTACATTGCCCCATTATAAAAATATCACCATATTCATTTTTTTAAACAATTAACTTTAGTTTAAACTTATTCAGATTGATGTAGATAAATAACTTATATTAAGGCACTGGCTATTCATTTTAAGTACTATACTGGTACCCAAAAAATCACCAATATAATACCCGGCACATAAGATAACTTACAAGTATATGTCCTCAATTGCACTTCCAAAGTTTTATAATAATAATCCTATTAAAACTTAGTACGTGACAACATTCAAAACTACACGTTTTCATTCATTTTACAGTAAAGTACTTTTTATTGCACGTAACTGTAACTTGTTGCACTAGATTTAACTTCCTTATCCTCACATGATACTCATCTTTTAAAGAGGTTCGCTCCTCAGGGTTTGGGTAGCCATTTTGGGTCACCTCTAGTCTAAAAATTCTGCACCACATATTAATTCTAGTAGTATTTTATATTTTACAAAGCCAATAAAACTTTATTAAATAATACTGTTTAAAAAAAAATACAATTTTACAAAGTTTAGTAAGAGACTATATTTTGTGGCGGAAGGTTTTCAAGAAGAAAATGAACAATTTTCATAACTCAACAGTTTTAGAGTACCGTAACTTTAGCTTCATTATTTTCAGCGCAGACCAAACTTCTAGGTAGTTTGTGTATTACGATATATTCATGATGTTCAGAAAAACATATTTAAACAATATTTTTTCTTTTTCTATCGATATATTTTGGCATATTTAGCTTATATTTCATAGAAGTAAAGAAAAAATTAACTCCAATTTTGGCTTTAAATTAGCTTATTTCATGCTATATCTCAATTTTTTGAGATGTGACCCCTACTTTTTTTACTTTTACATCAGACACTAAAAGTATGTCTATTTGTATGCGAAGATTTTAAAAGATGACATTACTATTTCTTTTTTATTAGCGTTATAATTTGATAACAATCTTAATGTCTGTTGTTGTGTTCATTATGTACTGGCATTTGAAACCACCAGTAAAGCAAGATTTTTTAAACTTTGACTTATATATTACTTTTATAGTCACTGCATGTGTTTAACTTCATACTGTATTAAAATCATTATTAGATAATAATTCAAATTATAAATATTTGTTTGATTTCTTCAAATAATCAATTTCCATGAAAATTTAAGCAAAAATTTCAAGAAAATAATCATTTCTGTTTGGGGCCCTATATTTCCAAAAAATGGCATGTGACATGGGTCACAAATAAAACAAATGAACATTTTTGATCCCAATTTCTATATTCAAGTGGTTTTTGGATGATTGACATTACTGGTATTTCAGGTGCCAACCTCCTTAAGATGGCCTTTTAAAGTTATCTTTCAGATTATGTTTTTTATATGATAACTGTTATTTACTTTGATTGAAAAATAACGGGTTTTTTTTTAACACAGCTACAATTTTTTTTATTGCCCACATTATACTTTGTATCTTATCTTAAAAATATTATATAACTATTATTAAGATATTGGAAGGAATTCGAGTTTAGTGTATAACGAAGCAAACTAAGAAACTATTCAAATGAAATAACAAAAGCCGAATTTGTTTAAACATCTTATTATTTATTTGTTATCATAATAGCAAATAAATATAACAGATACCATTGGCAAAATTTACAAATTATGCTTATTTGTCATAAAAGAGTAAAAGTTAGAACTTAAAAAAGTATTGCTATGAAAATTTCAACTTGTTTTACATTTATATCAAATCCAAGTTCATGGGGTTTTTACAAGTCCGCCATTGGCAAATCTGAAATAAAAAGTAAATGTATAGCTTATTAATAAATGTGAACATGTATCTGAATTTTGCCCAGGGAGTGTTGGTTTGGGTCACATGGTACATAAATAAACATTTGTCGAATCTAGGTGAGCCCGTTCCATTTAATCAGTCATCATATCTTTACAACCTGTTATTACATTGCACTTCCTACGATTTCAGCGCTTGTTTCCGGGCTTGTTGGATATTTAATATCCACACAATGTATGCATATCATATCAATAGTCTTCCGTTGAACACTTCAAACAATGATCAAACAAGATAATGTGATCTGGTTCATCTGGTTCTTATGCACTGTACACGGATGTATCAGGAGAGTAATTTTTTTAACATACCACAACATTATTTTCTTGCTATGTTGTCGTTTACATAATATTTAATTTGTTAATCAGTCTTTAAAATTGAAACATGGATATGAAATGAAAGTTTCGATTAACAAGACAATAGCTAATATATAGTTTTTGACCTATAAGTTGAAGGTTAACAATTTATGAGATGTTCTTGTAATGTTCAAAACTTGATAATGTGTTTTGAAATAGGTATTGTTAATAGGTAAGCGTGATATTCAATCTATGATGATTTCCAGAAACCTTGTTTCTGATTACTTTCCAGTTGTAATATTATGTGGCGTTTGTTTAACTGTATTTCCATGACTTTCTTGATCGTGCCAATACAAGTCAGAAAGTTAGAAAAAAAGCCTTGCTATGAAAATTTCATTCGTTTTATATTTATATCAAATCCAAGTTTTATTTATAATTCCACCACCCGCTTCATTTCACAGAAATCTAAAAAAAAATAAATATATAGCTTATAAATAAATGTAAATATGTATCTGAATTTTGCTCAGAACTCTATTGAGTTTTGGTTTGGTGTCACATGGTGCAACATTTAATCATTGTCGAATATAGGTCAGCCCGTGCCATTTAATCAGTCATCATATCTTTACAACCTGTTATTGCATTGTACTTCCTACGTTTTCAGTGCGTGTTTCTAGGTATACTCTAAAACCTGGCCTGGCCTGGCCCTATTGTCCTGGCCTGGCCTGGCCTCACTTTTGGCCTCAAATTTGGCCTGGCCCCTAAATTTTGGCCTTGCCTCAAATTTTGGCCTTGCCCCAAATTTGGCCTCTTCAAAACATTTTGGCCTCAGATTTTAAAATTTCTCTGATTCTAATTTTCTTAGATTTACATTGAATTTTTTTTTAATTCTCTTAAATATTGAAAAAATCAATGCTTTTTTTAAATGTTTACTGACTAATCATATGGAAAAATATATATAACAATTGACCTACTGTTTAAGTTTTAAATTATTTTATTTAATCCATGTATAAACACACAATAAATACCTATGACTTCTATGTACAATACTTTATGCTTATACCAAAAATCAGCTTTAAACTAAGAGCTACCTCCCTTTCTCCATTCAAAAGTAAAACAACATTTTAAGAGACTGACCTGATTTAAGGATTAATAAATATCTCAAACATTTGTAAACTGGTATATAACAATAAATTTCTATCACTGTGTAATGCACTTTGAAATTGCTAGTTTGCTTACATTACCTGTTAACACGAATCAAGCCCAAATTTCCCTCTCCAGCAGAAATTCGATATCACCTTTTTTTGTGGCTAATCTGCTACAATGGGGTCAGATTCATTGCCTGCCCTGCCGTTTAATATTTCACACGGTCTGATTTAATTAATGTCATTTTTGAATGACTGCAGCATTGCACCCTCTGATAATTTGATTCAGCAATGGTCATTAATCATCACCTCTTGATTAGAGTAGTGATGTTTGTATATTAAGGAAACAATTTTTCTCCTACGGGGAATTTTCATTGTCAGAATTTGAACAAAGCAAAACATATTGTGACCTTTGATGTTGGTTAGAATAAAAAAAAATGGACTCTTCCATTATATTTTTTCTTTAACAAATTGATATATTAAGAAGAGTTACATTGATATCGTCCGATCCTGAGAGCAGTTTGATTTAAGTACATTAAAAAAACATGCCATGGTTATACAATGGCAGGGCAGTATCACATTCTTAAGTACTTTAGAATTTAAAACATACTTGATCAAAATTTATCAGAATCAATCACTTATACCTGTAATAATATATTCACTGCACAATACTTTCAATTGTTAATTTGTTACTATTATTTTATTAGAACTATCACTACTAGGACGTTTAATATGTATTGAACATAAATCATTAAAAAATCAATAAAATCATTAAATGTGTTAGGAAAATAAAAAAAAATAAAATTGAGACCAAATATTTTTGAAGAGGCCAAATTTGGGACCAGGCAAAAATTTGAGGCCAGGCCAAAATTTGGGTCCAGGCCAAATTTGAGGCCAAAAGTGAGGCCAGGCCAACTTTGAGGCCAGGCCAGGTCAATGGGGCCAGACCAAGCCAGGCCAGGCCAGGTTTTAGAGTATGCCTTGTTTCTGGGCTTATTAGATATTTAATAACCACACACCTGTATGCATGTCGTGTCAATAGTCTTTCGTTGAACACGTCAAAAACTGTTCCAACAGGATACTGTGATTTGGTTCATCTGGTTCTTATGCACTGTAGACAGATGTATTAGGACAGTATTTTTTTTTACTAATATCTGATAAAATATCATAACAATATTTCCTTGTTATGATGAAGCTTCAAAAATGATATACATAAACATGAAATAAAACTTTCGACTAACAAAACAATAGCTAATAAATAGTTGTTGCTTGTAATGTACAAACATTCCTCAGTCAAGCGCATCTAGCATTTAAATCAGTTCACAGGCAACCTCTATTATAACAGTTGACGATAGCAAAATGTTTTTTTCAGACAGGGATTGGTAATAGGTAAGCATGATAATAATTAATTATAAATCTATGATGATTTCCAGACACCTTGTTTCTGATTACTTTACAGTTGTGATATGATGTGGCGTAACTGCATTTCCGTGAATTTCTTCATCGTGACAAATAGCAGATAAATATATTTTAGACATTTCCTTGGAAATATATTAAATTATCACCTTGAATGAACCAGAGAGGCAGAGCATTGGGCTTAGTTAGAATTGTTATAGTGTAAAATGATATCTTTTTGCAATATAATCTTGGAAAGTTGAATGACATGAATGCATTTTAAGGTGGGGGATGTATTCGCATATTTCTACTGAAAGGACATTGTTAATATTTTGTTTACAGTTTCAGTATCGTTCAAATTAAATTATTTTTACAAACCATAAACAAGAAGTAAATTATATATCTTATGTGTGTATTTTTTAATTGCAACACTCATTGAAGTATAAATTTGATATATAATTATTATATCTCAAATTAATACTTCAATGAGTGTTGTATATTATTGTCGACTGTATTTTACATGAGGCACACTCGCCTGTATATGCTTGTTCTTTTTGCGTGATGACGTGTATTTAATTGCAAATTTCAAAATTTCTGAAAAGATCGTATTAACATTTACTAATTTCAAAATTTCACCAATTCTCTGCTGCATTGTTACAGTATTATTTTCTCAAACTTGGCTATCTGATTTATCTCGCTGTTAAAAACAATCAAAGTGACTTCAGCATGTTCATGCGTCTTACTTTCCTAAACTTATTTCTAATTTTATTTTTATCTTGCAGGTACAATTGAAGGAATTACAAGTAAACATTAAATATTTGTTCGTTGATTAATCTTAGGCATATGGTTGTGAATGTAACAAAAACTTTCACTTCATTGTGGTGGTAAATATATATTTTTTTACTTTTATTTTAATCAGTATGAACCACTTAAAAATCGCATTGGTTCAATGTTTTATGTGCTTCATATACACGTTTTAATCATGTTCTATACATATCATCTTTCCTGAACGACATATATGCATAAATATATGAAACTCCATAACTTTGAAACAAGATTGACTTCTTTACAGTTTTAATATAGTGACTCACTTATGAGTATGTACATATCAATATACATGTGTATATGAGTAAATGATCAACCTTATACTCAACCTCAAAGCTGACAATTACTCGTAAAAGCTATTTTTCGCCATATTTCTCCTTCCGCGCCGCTATTCCTATAACCCCTATATTAAGTAAGTAATTTATTTATCATAGTGACTCGTGTACAATTGTATCTGTAAATCTACACAGCATGTTATTAGCAGTATACATGACAAATGAAGTACACCCAGACAAATAAGTCAGTCTAGTTAAACCGTGAATATACTGAGAAATGAAAAATTAAATTAAAACATAACTAATAAAACATATCCTAGCATCTTAGTGATTATGTATTAAATAAACAATCTGATACCTGGCGTGAATTTTTTGATAATTAAAAGTCATACAATCTTTTAGTTAATCAAAACATAAATAATCGTACATATCTGAACATCTTATTGAGTATGCAGTGTATAAATAGTTCGATACTTGGCGTGGATTATTTGATAATCAAAAAACAATTATGCAATTTTTATCTAAGTACAAATTTTGTAGACACCAAGTACTTGTGAATAGTGTGTTTCTGAATGAATTATATTTTTCACAATATAACAAAAAGTGATATTTACCTTCAACTTGATTTAAAGAACAAAACCTACAATTTCTCTGTTATTAAACTTCACCCCAATATATTCAAGTTTCTACCCTTATTGATAATACACCACATCTAAATTGTGCAAGTATAGATCTTTGGTACTTTGGAAAGTTCATAGAAATATATTTTTTTCTAGGTGAAACTCATGTTTAAAATGTACAGTAGTACGTAACTTTGGTAAATAAATTTAATAGTTAGTTGAACTCGTCAATATATGAAAATAACAAAATGCAAACATTTTTCTCCACAAGACTAATATTAATAACAGACTGGGTCTCAATATAGTGACCAAAACCTTCATTTAGAAAATACAATGTATTTTTTTTTATTTCACCACACCAACTACGGTTATTTAAGCATTTTAAGTTATAATCCATATTGAATACAAGTCTGGTAATACGTTCATGGTCAAATGAAAGTACTCTGTTCCAGAATCGAATCATGTTTATCCTCCAATGGTATTGACTTTGATCTCCTTGGATAGCAAGAAGGGATGTAATTCTATGTAAACCCATGTAGTAACGTATTGTTTTGAATATAATAATTGTCGATGACTTAGAATTTCTTAAACACCTATACCGTGGACGCGTTGTCTATAATTGGTACCACACACGAATAAAAAAGTTGTTCAGCATTAAACCCCACATTTTTGTTATCATGAATAGTATATCTTAATAGTTCAAAGTATTCCGATGAACAGGTCTCACCTGTGTAGACGAACATCTCACATCGCCGTGTTACTAGGTCGCGATGAAATTATCAATTTTAAGCCAGGAAAAATACTGCTCAATGCATTATATACAAACGGAAAAATGCACCTAAAACAATAAATAAAAGGGCAAAATCTAAGACAGTGCAGTGTACACACACCGACCATGAGGTTCAGAGGCTCGTTTATATATCCGATCACATGTAGTGAACAATCTGCAAACCTCCGCAAGGAAATGTCCGATAACTCTAATAAAATTATGTATCATAGATGTAAGGGTTGAATTAACATTTTGACTATATCATCTCAGCTTAACAAAATTGTCATCATTTGTAATCATAAAATGCATATATACAATACTATAAAAATTATATAATATTAACTTTAATACAATGTATTATAAAGATCAGACTAGGATTAATACAATTTGACGATAACTTCTATATATTTACAAAATGATATTTCATTTGAAGAAAAAAAGTACTTTAGTTATTGTAAAAAATGAGGTGTTTTATAAGGACGGTCGAATATGTTTTTTTTTTAAATTTACTATTTTTGAATTTTTAATCACTTATTGTTACTGGTAGTAGTGAAAAAAAATTGGGAGGTTTGTATTAAAAAAATCAAAGTTGATGTTCTAGTAAACGAAACTTAGATACTGTCAAGATACAAGTAGTTAGGATAATATAACAACGCTTTATTTACTTTTTATTTGCTTATAATAATTACAATGTATGATTTCAACAAATATACATAAGGACTTCAAATGCATATGTTTTCTTGTTTGCTTAAGGTAATAACTAATCCATAACTTATTCATAACAAATATAATATAATCTAAACCCAACGATATCCACAATACATTGAACCGTAGTGTGTAATCACTCTATAGCTGATTAAAAAGTAGACATTAATTAAAAATAAGACGTTTGTGATTATTTTTAAAAATTGATGTTATCTTCACCTGCAGTTTAAGTTATACAAATGCATTGAGTTTATCATTCTGTTGATTTGAGATTTGCAAGAAATATTTTATAGCTATGTTAGAATGGAAGGTAAGAACATACTGAAATACATAGACCCAAAATGTTCTTAAAGCTTTCGGTGAATGCAATATGGCGTTTGGACCCCACGACGTATTGTCCTCAATACTCAGACGGAAAATAACGTGTTATGCATTTCATTGTATGTATATATATATATATATACTCGATATCATTAACTTCATTATTTTCTAGGCTCGTAAATAGTTAATATAGATCAGTGTGGTCTCAATTTGGAATTATTTGGTTTTAAATTTTTAAAAAATACTGTTAAAATCAAATCTTGAGCATTTTGAGGCTTAGGTCCATAAACGATGTCAGCTAATCCATTCTTTTAAATGATGATTGATTGATCTAAATGAAGGTCAAAGTGGAAATCAAAATTCATACTTGTAGTTGTTTTACAAGCTTATCATTTACAAACATTAGGATAAAAGTAATTAAAACCGGTTCAGATTTTGAAATGAATCCTAGAATGGTTTAGTTCTTTGTTTCTATTATCAGGTATTAAATGAATGGAGCATATTATAGGAAATACTATTCAGAACATAAAATTAGGTAAAATATATATTTTTACCGGTGTGTTTTAGAATTTGAAAATTCAAATGATAATTATTTAAATAATGGTGAAATAGCCTTGCTGGAACATGTCTCACAGCTGACCGTAAATCTGGAGAAAACCATAAACTATTGCAAAATTTACACAAAGTTAACACTCAAAGTGATTAAATACGATTGCACTTTTACTAGAAGCCATGCCTGCGTATTGTCAGCATTGAGAAATAAAGAAAGGAAAATTCAAGAAAACCACTAAATGTGAACTCAATGCCATGGCCTTACAGTTCTTTTTTAAAGTATTATACAACTGTGAAATAAGGTTTTATTCTAAATTAAATGCGCATGCATACAAAATATATTTTTGGTTATCCCGAAACGTGATGAAAATTCTTTACAAAGAAGAAAACTCTGAATAAAGTTAAGCCTTTCTATCCGCTTACTTTACTCTACAATATACATAATTTTGTATGTATATTATATATGTAGGATGTATTCACCATCTATCGATTATTGAAGCAGTATTACTATAACTAAATGTATGTTTATATACGAAGATTAAAGTATTTAAAACTGAAAATGTCAAGAAATCATTTGTAGAAATGTTTATTTTCCGTCTAAAACTATAATAAAAACTAAATATAAATAAAACACAGTGTTAGAATCTCAAATTTTAAGCTGTAATTAAAATAAGAATGTCAAGGAAAAAACGAATTGGCTTTTTGAACACAGATCTACGCACAGATCTAAGCTTTAGGGATTCCCATTTCGTCCAGCTCTCTCTGCATTTGCCATACGGCGCATGCGCCACAGAAGCACATCATGATGCAGTCATCACAGGCTGTTCCCTAAAACAGGTAGACCAGAAAGGTGAAATCTTATTTATTTGCATTTATTATTTTTTAATTGAGGATAAAATGTAATAATATCTATTTAATTTCCGCACAACGCTCTCAGATTGGCAATAGTCAAACGTTTGGAAATGAGTATATAATGCAAGTTAAAATGTGCAAAATCATCATTGTTTTGTACCTTCCATAAATATGATTTACACTTGAAACTTTGCATTGGAATAAAATCGATAAAATAAGACACACGAGTAATTATTATTATATAATAATGCCATTGTATGCATGTATCAATACGTGTCAGTGAGATATGAAACGGGAAAAGATAAAATAACATAATTTTTATGGACAAATTAACTAAGTTTAAACACTAGGGTGTATTTTGTTATTTCAAAATTCTTGGGAGATACAAATAAAAATCAAACGTGATCATAGGTACTTTTGTGACAATACAGTTACCTTTATTCTTCCCATGGTTCTGACTCTCGTTCTGAGGACATTACCACCGCCCGGTATAAAAAACGGGAAGCACATCCACTCTCCAAGTCTCTGTGAAATCTCGGACATCATGCAGGGAATGCATCAGAAGCCCCTGCAACCTACATATAAACAACGGTTATGTATTACATGAGAAAAATTATAAACTTGTCATTAATTCTGAGTGACAATTTCCTTGTGAAACTTTTAAATTCAGTGACAATTAGAAACTT
>WFKH01011925.1:24520033-24530168 GCA_016163765.1 Magallana hongkongensis | reverse complement strand
TTTAAATTATTTCTTATAAACTTTAAAACAGATAGTGGTGGACCACCAGACACACTTTTGATAGATGTTGACACTTATAATCTATCAGAATCTGATTCTGATACAATTTCGGCATATGAATCTGATGACAATGACAGTGTCACTTTTGACAAAGATGAAGGAACATGTCGAAGACACATTGTGAAAATATGATATTTAAGAGAACAGCTGAAAAACGGATGTGTGCTATGTGGAGAAATATTGCATCTTTCATCATTTATTGGATACAGAAGATTTGGATTAGGTATGGTAATAAAATGAATACATATTTAATTTTTTTTAAAGTTGTTTGTTGAACCAAAGAATGAAATGAATTAAAGACCTAAGAGCTATCTTATAATAGTCAATATTTAATACGTCATCTTTAAAATATGCATTTTTGTATAGAATATAATATTAATCATTTATGAACAGGAGGCTTTCTACTCATCGAGTGTTCCAAATGCAAAAAAATAAACAGTATTCCATTTGGGAGAGACATAATAATGGTGTTTGGGATGTAAATTCAAAATTAGGAGCAGGTATATTTATTTTACAAATTTAAACAATTTCAATGAATATGTCATCTATTATAACTAATGTGCAGGACTTGATAAAGAGTTTCAACACTATTTTTGTAATTTTATGTAATGATAGGCTGTATTGGCCACAATTGTGTTTAAAAGTAGACACTATTTTTTTTAATAAAATAATTGTTTATAGGCAGTATAACTATATAAAATAAAACACAATAACTGAAATTATTTTTTGTAAATGTGAATTATTGTTTATATATTTTATAGCAATTTTGTTCTCTGGAATTGGAGATGCAGCAGTAAATAGGTTTCTTGCAGCTTTGAACCTACCTAGCATCGATTCAAAAACACTGAAAAAACGAGAGAGAGAGAGAAGTTGGCACAGCATTGGAAGAAGTTGCACATTCTTTATGCCATGATGCAATAGAACATGAGCTGGTACATTCATTTTGAATTTGAAATATAATATCTTTTTAGAAAATATTAGTATAAATGAAATAATCATGAGCATTAAGAACATAAGTTAGAGTATAAATTTTAATTAATAGCTTCGAAGAAGGCATTGAAACAGTTTCTTTTGATGCAGGATGGCAGACAAGGGGGAGTGGCAGGAACTATGCCAGTTTATCAGGTATAAATAGTCAATTGTTTAAAAGACATTATCTTTATCTATATGCACAGGTACGTTACAAATCAATATGTTATATTTCATCAATGGCATCTGTTGCATGCTTTCCCTCTCTAAAAAGTATGTGATTTATAATGATTTTGTATAGTAACCTATTTTATATATTCTGTAATACAGATTTGTTAATTTGTTAGAATATATTCATATGATGTACAGTCATACAATATAATATTTTTTAACCATAAGTATTGCTATGTATAATATCAGCTTCAACTTAAAACATTTTAATTTGTAGGCAATGGAAGTATGATAGGGGCATCAACTGGGCTAGTCCTTTCGTATGCTATTCGCTGTAAAAAATGTAAACAATGTGACTGACAAAATGGGAAAGACATTGATTGTAGGAGAAATTAGAGTGGGTACTCAAAGTCAATGGAATCAGACATGGCGGTGGAAATGTTACACAAAATGAAAGAAAAGGGTTTTCATGTGAAGAATCTAGTGGTGGACAATGCCTCTACAACAATAACAAGAGGAAGGTCCTCATTGGACTTATCTTTGAAAAAAATCATACAAAGAAGAATTTTAATAACAAACTTTATGATTTAAAAAAGCAAAAGAAATACACCTTGTTGGGCCCAAAGATTATAAAACATTTAACAAAATGTTTCGCTTATGTTGTAAAGTAAAATTCCGACAATGCAAAACTGAAGAAAACCCTAGAATCAATCCCATACCATGTCTTTGGAAAGCATGAACACTGTGATGAATGGTGTAAGTTTAAAGATAACCAACAAGCTTACAAACCAAAAAATCTTCCATATTGTAGATATTTGACAGGGAAAGAGCTTTTTAAAGTTTTAGGGGAAGGCTTGAATCATTTTCCAAAATCAGCGAAAAACTGATCCATGTAGGCAGCACACAACGAAATAAAAGTTTTAACAGAACAGTGGCATCAAAGAATCCAAAATCGCATTTCTACAGCAGTTCAGTGAGCACATCGTTTAGATTCGCTGCAGCTGTTGCCCAGAGAAACACAGGAGCAAATTTCCTCCCGAAGGTAAATTGCTTTTATTAATCCATGCACCTTGCATGTTCTGAATGAGAAAGGATATCTGTTCAGTAGTTTCACATTTTATCATATATTTAAAAGGTGTATGATAAATTGCTTCTGTCTCCCGGGGATAACCCTAAGCAGTTCATTGAGAAGGACAACAGAAAAAGGGAATATCAAAGGAACTTCAAGCAGAGCATTGAATATAAAAGAAGACGAAGGGAACTGAAATATTCACTTACTTAACAGGTAATTTTTATATTATATGTTAACTTGTGTTATTGGTAACTTACTATTGTTTTAATTGGATATCCATATATAGTTTAATTAATACATAATTTTACAGACTTCAACTTCGGAAATAAAAGAAGGAGCCACTTATGAGCCTGCTGTTGACCTACAACCCCCAGAGTGTCCAGCAGAGAAAACACCATCTCAAATTTTTCCACCACAATCAAATGCACATCTTGTTCCTAAAGTGCAGAACACTTTCCTGTACTTTGACTTGGAAACTACAGGTTTAGGTAAGAATATAGGCTTGTATACAATTTTTTTTTAATAAATTTATCAAAAATTGTATTTGATCAATTAATATGTTTTTAAATAAATTGTAGGCACAGATTCAGAAATTGTGGAACTTGCATGCATATGCGGCGACAAATCATATAAGAGGTATGTTATACCAGATTTACCTTTACATCCTAAAGCAACAGAAGTTACTGGGTTATATGTAGCAGGTGGACAGTTATTTCATAAACAATCCCCTGTTGTTTCTGTAAGCCTTAATAAATGTGTTGCAGAGTTTGTGGAATGATTAAAAACATTTCATAATCCCTTACTCGTGTGTCACAATGGACGGTCCTTTATTCCGTTATTCTTGTGAAAACATTTTAAAGTTTCCGGAATTTGCCTTGGAAGCTTGTTTTTGTGGTTTTGTTGACACTTTAAGTGTTTTTCGTAATGATAATTTATCAGGTATAAATAGTCATATATTTAAAATAAATTTCCTACTTCACATTTGATCATGTAGATTAATTGAAATTAATTTTATTCAGAAAAAGTTTAAATATAAATCTGGTTATTTAATTTCAATTTGTTAAATTTCATTGCACTTCTCAAACATATATTTTGCATTTATTGAAATTTTTCCAATTTATTTACATAGGTAATCATGACCATGATATTTCAGCCCTGTCCATATCAAGAAGGATAACTCTTGTTGCAGAAACTTTTATTCCAGGAATTTAGAAATCAAGTAAATATTTTGTAATTATTCAATTTTATTTCAAAATTACTTTACAATTTCATTATCATGCTTCTATTGATTCTAATTTTAGATTTTGGAGAAAATTTATCCGCCCATTTAAAAGAAAAGCTGTTTTCCATTTTTGACAATTTGATACAAAAAATTGATAAACTACATTTCGCATCTTGATTGAATTTTTTTTCAACATCAAATATGCTACAACATGGGTATGTTTTCTTGTATTTAGAATTATCATTTAAGTTAAAAAAATTACTTTAATAATTTTATTCTAAAATATAAAAAAAAAAAGTCAAAAAAAATTAAGTTATCTAGCAACTTAGCAGTAGCGTAACCTGTCCTACTTAATACATAGTCATTCATCAGAGAAATATCATCAAATGTCCCATACCACCTTAAAGGGACTCTTGGCATGACGTACATTGAAGTATTTTAAATACTTGAACGTGTCATCATGCTTTCATCCCACCCCTATGGTCTACTTTTTCATCTGATTACTAGAAAAACATGCACTTTTTAAACCTAAGTGCGTGTCAAATTTAGTTTTATTTTCACTAGCTTACATGTACCACCATTTAAGTTGATTTATCTTCACTTCAACCATTTTAAAATAAAATCATATCAAATAAACAATTATAACAACGTTATTTAATTAGAAAACAAATCTATCCATATGTAGACGTGTATTTTATTGTGAAATTATGTTTCTCTGAATATTTTGTTTCAAGGTTCGGTAAACACCTAAAAAATACTTAATACTGGCCAAAACATACCAAAACCAATTATCACATGTACTTGCTGTAAACATTACACATAAAAAATGAACTTATATTTCTTTGATATATTTTCCATGATACGGTGTACATGGGCTGTACATTTTTGTTAATCCATACTGTAACGTTGAAATAAGAAAAAAATCCCACTTAACTCTGAGAACACCTGTTACCATACTATTGACGGTCCCACGATCTCAGGTAGCTAGCAGCGTATATTTAATACCAGATCCACCTTCATACATATCGAGTTATGATATACAGATATGTAATAAAAACATCACTGGTAATCGAGTTCGAGAGGAGGCGTGTTGATGATGTCATCCGATAAACCTAGGATCTCCCCTCACTTTGTACACTGTAATGAACAGAATAAATGATCAGAGATGTTAGATTGCGATCATTTACTCTCAAACTGAATGTATTATCTCATTGCAGAAAACACACTCTCAAACGAAATTCAAATTTATCACCTGTGTTGGTTTTATTTGTGGGCTAAATTTAATATACCGGCATTTATTTTTTTTATTTGTATACTTTTTTTTTATTGTCAAAGTGTGTGTGCTGGGGGGGAGGGGGGATTCGTGGAACAAATGTATCAACCCCCCCCCCCCCCCAAAAAAAAAAACCCCAATAAACAAAAACAAAAAAACATGTTTTAAAAATTACTTTACATCGAATAGTACATAGTTACTTTAAATTCAACATACACAAGAAATGCAATATTATTTAATGCGCGGGGTGTATTTGTTTTGGAAAAACACTCGATCGGAAAAATAACTCCCTATTGATTGTGTGCATTTTAAATTACAATCACTATGGCAAAATTTTCATGTTCAGTGCTTTCAACTCTGCATTGACAACGGTTCACCAGGGGATTCCAAAATATTTATATCTGTTGTATATAAACACAGGGTGTTTCCCTTTATCTACGTCATAACTTGAAATCTAAACTCATTCATAAAATTCAGACACGTCATTGCAAACAATCTCACGCCATGTCATATGATTATTCCATAACACCATGACAAGAAATTACGACTTGATTGAAAGAGATACATGATCATCTCATATAAGTACATATTTAGTTTTAATTAATCACGATAATCCAACTTGACTTACATAAACATACATCTTTTGTAATTCTACCCCGAATCGTGCAATATACGTGAAAGAGCGTAGTACGATATTAACATATCTGATCAAAAACTGGTGTTGCACATTAACATATTGGTTAACAAAGATACAAAACAGAACTAAGCTTAAACATGCAGAGTATTAACATAATATATCATTAATATAATATAATATTAACATAAACATAATAAATATACACATACATATACCGTGCATTTCTTGCGCTTTTTCACGTAATTCAAATACAAACAGACGCAGGTTCTTCAGGAACATAATTAAGTGTGCGAAATCAAGTCAAATTTTAAAGGAAAAGGTACTCCCTTAACTGAAAAACTGAAGATACATATGCAAAAACTAGAATAAATAATAGCTAGTGAATGCCTTACACTGATATACAATATAGGGGTCATTATTACGCAATACGTTCATGTATTTACGATTGCAAGTCATATTTACGCAATTCTTCGTTAATATTCTTGCGTTCTTGGGTTATTGAATGACAGGGGTGGCGCCCTATAGGGGATGGTGTAACAGCAAACTTAATGAATAATAACCATAAGATTGTTTGTCACAAATAAGAACCCCTGAGTTCCAGTGTTTTCCATGATCGTTATAAAATAATTATGCAATAATCTACGGGGTTCTTACCGAAAAGTCAGAATATAGAATACTTTACTGTGTTCAAATTTCAACATCTTTCTAAATTATGACCCACCATTCTCTTTTCCTTTAAACTATTACTGAGTCAACATACATTAATTTACTGTCAAGATTTTGATATATCATTACCCTAAAAACGCATAACTTCAAAAATTAAAGTTCAACAACTAATATTCTCACTTCAAAATTGAATGCATACTCATGATAGTACCACCAATAATTATAGTTATACGAATTAAAAATTGAATATTCTAGCATCCCATCTACATGTAATACTTAGATAAAACTTATCGCTGATGTAAAAACAAAAGAAAAATAAAAGCAAAAGGATACATTTTAAATGAATAGAAATTTTTTTTGATTTTTTTTAAAATAAACTTAATAGCATGAAATATATCAACAAAAACAAAACAATCAAAAAATTCAACTGCCATACCTGTTGAATGCTTGATAATAAAAACTGAATGACTTATAAACATAAAGTAAGTTTATATAAAAATATCAAAAATAATTATATGTTTTAAGCCTGTTTAGAAATGAGGAAGTCTGTAATACAATATATGGAATATATATATCTAAATCCATCCAAATGGATCATCGTGAAAACAAGATAAAGTAATTTGTAAAAATAGAACTCTATATAAAAATAATTAGTTAATTTGTCATTAAAAAAAAAGAATTACCCGGTATATAAAGCTAATATACGTACAGTGTATATAACAGAAACTGTAATAGATGTAAATTATAAATGGATGGCACTTTATAAAAGACCTTAACAATTTCATGAAAGACTTCAACAATTTTTTAAAAGACTTCAACACTTTTATAAAAATAACAAACCAATTAAAAATACCTAGCTTTTAACAAATTACAGCTAGTACCCATTAAATATTAACAACCTTATAAATAAACATAATTGGTGTAAAAGTATATGAATACAGGAAGGTCCTGTTCATATAATCAACAAGAAAATGCCCTTTAATTTATATACAAACCAAAGGTATAAATTAACAACAAGCAACAATTAAAATAACAATAATTAACAACAGCCTTTTTTAAAAGACTTATAACATTTTATAAGTTTACAATGCCCCATGTTGAAAAATTGTAAAGCACCATGCAGTTACCTGTAAATATATTCCTTTAAATAAATATATGTTGAGTCTGGTATATAAAATGGGCTTCAGTTCTTTTTGTCCTATATGATGATTAAGATTAATAGTTTTGATATTTCCAATATTCTTCCAATACAATATTCAATAACATTTTACTATTTTTACAGTTCTAAATTCAATAAAATATGTATTCTACATAACAGTAAATATAAATATTGCAGATTCTTTGCTAAAAATCATTGTTGACATGAATAAAATATCCATCTGTTGAAGTTTCAGATTATTTCCTATTAACAATCTCTCTCACTGACCACTGGAAGGCGTACACACATAGTAGAAGGCATAGTTCCACCAGAAGTTAGGCGATACTGTTTCGTACAAAGTCAAGATGCGAGTAGGAGCCAAATCTGGATCCTGAGCTGGCAAATTAATTCTTCCATGTTAATGTTTACGGAGTTTTAAAGGCAGCACCAATATCAATATCACAAGAAACGTAAGCGACGACACGCGACATGAATAATGAATCAAAGTTGCGACTCTCACCCACCATATCATTTTTCTTTTGTTTTCCAACTATTAAGATTAGGAAAACGGATATAACCTTTGATCTTAACCCTTGAATTCATTGATACGATTGAAAATTTTACACCAATCAAGAAAAAAAAGGGTTAAATTGTTACCTTTGACCTCCTCCTTTACGCAAGCCAAGTTCGGACTGTGCCCTTCACAAATTGCCGACATATTGGACACTTCCTCATGGCGGGGGCACAGTCCGCACAACAACAAAGATGTCCGCACGGCAACATGGCGATGGAAGCGTCATTCTCCATACAGATCTTACACATCCTTAGGTCTCTCAGTTTTCTGTTCTCCTCCATTAGTGAACGAGTATCTGTAAAATACAAATGGGTTGAATGTTTTCTTGTATTTTTTATGCCAGAACACAAATATAATGCTTTTAAGAAAATTCAAACAATTTTAGCATGTCTTTTTTAATTGGCAAAAAGAAACCTGGTTTTATTGGATGCAATTAAGTTTTCATCAAAAGGACCAATTATGTATAAAATACATACCTTCAAGAGACATTGCAGGTGCCAGTGCATCATTCAGGGATTCAAACTTTTCTTCTGTGTTAGATGTAGCAGCATCTAAAACACAAAATTTACAAAATTTAAGGACTTTCCTAAATGTCATAAAGGACTTTTCTAAATATCAAATCAAATGATTCAATTCCTTTTAACTGAAAATTAAAATGAATAATAGAATATTGACATAAAAAATTACCTTTGTCTTGATTTTTTTGTGTTTTCTCCTGGGCCCCAGATTCTGATGTTTCCTGTGGAGAAGGCCCAATTGCTGCCTCAAATTGACCACCCTGAGATACATCAAGTGTATTGTGATCAACATTTGGATTTCTAGATTGATTTTCATTGGTCGGTCTCGAGCTGTAAATTGGAGGGGGGATGTCCAGTCCATTGTTTCTATCTTCTTTACTCAAAATGACCTCCATAAGGTCCATTCCAGTTATGTCTTCTGGATCTGAAAGAAACCAGTAAATGTTAACATAATGGTATATTTGTGCTGCTATTTTTGACACTCTTTTCAAAATTAATTTTAAATGCTTTTTATATCACTTCTCTTTCTCTCTCTCTCTCTTCCTCCCTCCCTCTCTTTATCTCTCTCTCTTTCTCTCTCTCCCTCCCTCCCTTTCTCTCTCTCTCTCTCTCTCTCTCTCTCTCTCTCTTTTAGCACCTGCTCATCTCTCTCTCACTCTTTATCCTTTTTTTAATTTTCCCATTAAGTTCTCTTAAAAATTTACAGCTTTTGGTATTTTGATTAATCTAAGAGTGAGTGGCTGCCTAGTAATTTAACATTTATTAATTACCTTTTGTCCCTCTAAGCTGGTTAAATGCTTCTCTTATTTCACTTTCAGGGTAACCCATTTCAAAGACACTTTGAAAAGATGGAAATGCTGTGATATCGGATTGTCTTAATCCACTCGATAATCCTCCGTTCCGCTCATCTGAACTGTTCTGCTCGACTGATGATGCAGCAGTAGCTCCCTCTCCCATCGCCTCTAGAGCTTCCTGTTGAAAAACAATACATAGCCATCAGTACACAGTAATCTTAGTTCATCACTCCAAATAAAAAGGTTTAACTCCTTGTAAAATTTCTAAGAATAAAGAAAATCAACAAATAAATCATCAAGAACAATATGATTTTCAAGGTCTTTACTTTTATAATTAAAAAATATAGATAAAGAAAATCAACTTACAAGCTCTTGGTGCCGAATTTGCACCAATGCGACAAATTCGTCTCCTCTGTTCTGTCTTACGAAGGCGCATTTTGGAAACCATCGGGCATGTTCTGTCCAAGGATCATCTCCGGGCTCCCAATTACGTAATCCTCCTCCGCAGAAGAAACAGCGAGTGTAATCTCCATAACCCGCATAGAAAAATCCTGCCAGGGCTAAAACTTGCGGTGTTTGCGTCAAGCTAGTTGGCCAATCTTGAAATGAGCTGACCCTTGTTGCCAGAACAGCATATGCAGGATATTTCGCACGGTCAAAGTTGATTCCCAGGGGATCTAAATTTCGTAAAAATGCATTGATCTGTTCTTGAATGGCTCTTGACTTTTTGTGATTTGGGTTTGACTGACTCTCAATACTTTGATTATCCTGTGAGGACAATGTTTCACTCCTCTCTGTGTTTCTATTGGATGCTGGGACTAAGTGGTCACGGTCAAGTGTTGGTGACCCAGATACATTTCCAGAGCCTTGTTCAACAGTTGATTCGGCTCCAGTTTCTTCCGATTGTCTTCCGATTTCTGTAGTTTGTGGATCAGATAGAATTTGTGGTCTAGTCCTTTGTGAAGATTCACTAACTTGCTCTGAATTTGAATGCTGATGGTTTCTTTCAATTTCTGAGGTTTCATTGACTTGTTCTGTGTT
>WFKH01011925.1:24494351-24513688 GCA_016163765.1 Magallana hongkongensis | reverse complement strand
GCCGCCGTATATGTATACCTCTGACGATTTGTATAAATGTATGTTTTTTTTCTGTATATATGTTCATCTTGTACCAAATTGAATAAACTAAACTTGAACTTGTTAAAATTAAATTTAATCTGCAGATTTTCCTTATAAAGCTACACGGCAAGTTTTAAATCAATTTTTCAAACCATAACGAAAACAAAAGGCTAGAAAACAAAGTTGTGACGGAATGACTGACAGCCAGACGGAAATACAGCGATAAAGAATATAGTCCTTAATTTATGTTGGTAATCTCGTTAGCAGTGTCCTGTTTATGTTGGTAATCTCGTAAGCAGTGTCCTGTTTATGTTGGTAATCTCGTTAGCAGTGTCCTGTTTATGTTGGTAATCTCGTTAGCAGTGTCCTGTTTATGTTGGTAATCTCGTTAGCAGTGTCCTGTTTATTCGTTCTATGCATTCCATATAATTATTCATCATACCCATTAATGTCGATAGATTATTTATCTTTTCTTTGAAAACTGTAACTATTCGATGATAAGTTTCTGAAGCTCATTCTTGGAGGATTATTGATGAAACGGACATTTCTTTTGAATCGTTTTTGAAGGATTCAGTAATTTTTATTTACAACTAGATGATATCCCGCGCAAGCACGGGAATTAACACTTTACGCAATAATATGATACATATAAATGGTTAACATGTTGAATCATATTTTAATGCCCCCCCCACCCCCTTCGGAGAAGGAAGGGTATTTATATTGTTTTGCTGCTGTCTGTCTGTCAGTCGGTCGGTCTGTCGGTCCACCAACAATTTCCGGTAATTTTCTTCGCAGAGGTTGCACATATTGAAATGAAATTTGGTAGATTTATCATTAGTCTAGCATACGATCGGAAACAGAATTTTGTTTGCACTTTCCGTTTATTTTCTTCGCAGAGGTCTGCAAGGGAGGGGAGCATAAGTGTTTCACAATCATCTTTTGTTTTGTTTATTTTTTATTTACTATGTCAGAAATTTCCAATTGCACAACTTTTGAACGATACATCTTAGGACTATCAAACTATGGTGGCATATTTCTGCCCCTACATGCAAGATAAATTATGTCAACATGCAAGAAAATTATGTCAACATGCAAGGTAATTATGTCTACATGCAAGTTAGAAATCTTTAAAGAGAACCTGATTTTCATATGGGTAAAATCACTTACGCCCTTATCTGACATCATAGATGCAAGTTGCAACATAATTATGACAACATGCGACTTATTTATGATGGCATGCGACTTATTTATGTAAACATGCAAGTTATTTATGTTAACATGCAAGAAATGTATTTCAACATGCGAGATAATTATGTTGACATGCGACTTATTTATGTCAACATGCGAGTTAATTATGTTAACATGCAAGATATTTATGTCAACATGCAAGATAATAATGTTTACATGCAAGTTATTTATAACAAAATGCGAGATAACTTGCATGTTGACATAATAACTTGTATGTTAACATAATTAACTTGCATGTTGACATAAATAAGTCGCATATCAACATAAATAAGTCGCATGTCGACATAATTAACTCGCATGTCAACATAAATATATTGCATGTTAACATAATTAACTCGCATATTGACATAAATAAGTCGCATGTCGACATAAATATGTTGCATGTCGACATAATTATTTCTAATGTCAACATAAATAAGTCGCATGTTGACATAATTATGTTGCATCTTGCATCTATGATGTCAGAGTACGGCATTAGTAAGTCATAAAAATCAAATTCTCTAAAAAGATTTTTAACTTGCATGTCAACATAATTTTTTTGCATGTAGACATAATTATCTTGCATGTTGACATAATTTTCTTGCATGTTGACATAATTTATCTTGCATGTAGGGGGCAGAAATATGCCACTATATCAAACCACTTTAAATTGAAAAGTTGGCCTTGAACAATCAAAATGACATACAGGTCTAAACTCAAGGTCAGACTCTTTTTCATGAAGTAATGCAGGAAAAACATTTTATCAATTTTATCGAAACAAAAATGTTTTAAACAAAACATAATGAGCTGTAAAGACCTATACATGTAATTGTTCGAGAACAATTATTTTGTTGGTTTATTAATTTATATGCTATGCTCAATTATCCAGGAAACGAAAATCTAAAAACCAGATAACTATAAGTTTTACTATATAAGCATGAGGTTTATTTAAAAATTTAAATCATTGGATTCCAAAATTTGTAGATATTCTTAAATTTTATTAGAACCCTTAGACATATGTTTGTACTAAATATCAGTGTACGTACATGTAACATAAAGCTGGAGTAGAAATCGACCTCATATTAAAAAAGGCTGTCATAGTGTCTATTATGTAAATTATTTTCATGTATGTACATTTCATGATATTTCAAATCTTTGTTTAAAAAGTGTTGAGTTCTTGCAGTTTAACAATAAAATTGCAATATTAGCCATAGACAAGACACAATAACAAAACGAAATACAAAGGATTGTTTACAGTTTCCGTTTGAAAAAAGAAAAATCAAAATACATAATACACCTAACCTTAATTAACCAATGCTATTTGATACTGCCTGATAACAAGATGCGTTTAACGTTGATATACATATACATGTACCAAAATCATTTATAAACATACAATTCTAGAATATATGTTAACATCAGTGATTTATCACCAAATAAGAAACTGCATTAAAACTAACTGATTACCAAATGGTATAATCAGAGGGCATTGCGAACAAAGAGATTGTATTACCCACTAAGGAAATAAACCCTCTAATCCGATTTGTGTCAGTAAACATGTTTGTGAGATTTTAACCTTTTCTAAACTCGTTACATTTTACTAAACAACAACACAAGCACAGTCTGAATAATCATGCAACAACAACAATAACAACAACAACAATAACAACAAGCATATGCAGATGTCAAGAGCAAATCAGTCAATATTGTATTTTATTCATAATGTACCAGAAATTACCATTTCGTTTTTTATTTATAGCATTATTTTTATTAGAGTATGCTTTCGGCGTGCTTCGCTCTGATCAAGAAAAAAAAAATAATTGAATCATTTTACTGATGAGAGAATCTTGAAGTTGGAATAAGAAGTACATGGTTATGGTTTTCACCCGTCTATCCGTTGGTATATCGGCCATAAGACCTAGTTTTGTCTGCACAATATCTTCAGAAACGTTTGTTTGACAGACAATTGTTGATACACTTATAAATGATCCCTTAGTATACATTAATATTGTATTTATATTGAGATGTAAGGTTTGAAACGAAATAAAAGTCAACATCTCTAGAATGTTGATAATTGTGTCCCGTCAATACCTTGTGAATCCTTTGCTCTACATGTATATACACTATATTGGACATACTGTAGATTCCTTATTTTACGCGAGTACTTAATTCCGCTATTTAACTGTTTTGCATCAAATTGCGAGAAATAAAATCGCGAACGCCGAAATTTTATCATAGTTTCATTCAGGTTACATCGGTCAGAAAGAAAGTGAGATTTTAAAATCCGCGAGATTTTACGCGGATATTAATTCGTCGCGTTTAATTAGGAATCTACAGTATTAGTACTTCTCAAAGAAGAGGAAAACACTCTTGGTTTTCAAGTGAAAATAATAAAAGAAACAATACAATTGACTATGTGTTGATTGCTATTCATTTCTAAAGAACGATTGTTCTGTTGCACTTCAGATTTCTTTAATTTATGGTCCATTTTCGTCTAATTCCCAAACAAGAAGGAAATTATGCATTAATAGAACAATTTTTCTTACACCTTTAAATAGAACACTCACTTAAGAGACTTCCACCATGCACCATACAACACCAAACCGTTGTTAAATTATCATTATAGGTTCTTAACTTTTTTAGCCACTAAATTTAAGGAATAAATGTGGTCGTGAGTTTCTATTTTTCCTGGAAGAAAAATGGCAGGTACACGTGGAGAACATGATATTTTATTCGTCCAATGAAGTTTCCTTGCCTTTTAGGGTATTCAAAATGACGGCCTCATGCATTTCGTTTAAATGACTCCAATCACAAACAAGATAGTGAGTTATATTTGAATAACAATTTATTTTTACCGTATATAGATGACCAGGGATTTATAGAAGTAATGGGTAAAGTAGTTAGTATTAGTGTAATAGTTAAAATTGGTGATTTATAAATAGTTGGAATATTTACATTTTAAACTTATTTATATATTTAACATATCTTCATTTTACTTTGAAAATATAAAGTGAATTAATATTAAAATGGCAATATAAAACGCAACATCAAAAAGCTATTACAACCGTATGATCGGAGTTTAGTGTATTAAATTACATGTAGCTTCTGTTAGACCACGATCACTATGATTTTCTAAAAAATCATTTAAAGGGGCCTGGTCTTGATTTTGGTCAAATTTTATTTTTTTCATTTTTATTGTTTACAATGTTTTAGTAATGCATATCTAATGTTTAGCGATAATTTAAGTGTCAGTCGTAGAGTTATAAGCACGATACAGAGCTCACAGTTCTGTTTTGTAAACAAGGTCATCATCATAACGGTATAGACAATGGCGATGTTTGTAAGTTTATTTTGATAATATTCACAAGGGGTACTTTTTTGGGGAAGCTGTAACTATTATGGACCTGTCTTTGAGGGTTGTATTTATTATAATGAATACACTCATATGTATTTTTGTTGTCCAGAAACTAAAACATTCTTTAGAAGAAGAATCGCTTTATTAGGGCATCATCTATAAATTGAATGACTCAAAGAACTTAACCTATTAATGACTTAATTTGAATGCATCACATAACAAAGTGTCTTTCACTGGGGTGAGTGTCTCTCTTACGGGAAATGTTCTCTTAAACACTTCAAATAGTGATAATCACCAGGTTATGACATTTACTTCATGGAACCTTTTCACACGCTTTTATTTTCAATTCATTCATATTTCATGCAAAAATGTTTATATGAAACGTAATTTTGTCAAATAACTAATGGTGTTATGATCTCAACCATGCATGAAAAAAAAACTCGTCATCAATTGTACAGGTAAACAGACTATGAATCCAGGGTATAAATCAACATTCTACCGCAATGTCTAAGATATTTTCTTTGATTTTCTTAGAACTAATAAAAATGATTTTATATTTAAAGATTGCTTCAAATGATATTGACCTCTTAAACGATATGAAACAGATAAGATATGTTTAAAGACAAATTATTATGTATCTAATACTCAATTGTATTTTAATATGTGAAGTACATGTATTTATGCAGTTAAGATCTTTATTTTCAAATCAAATTACATGTACTTGAATCTATGTACACATTAAAAAACGAGGTGTAGTATTAAGATACCTCACTTCACCTAGACTTGTACTTTTTAAGACAGTACGTCACAAGATAGCAATTTAAATGTTAAAAAATGTAAAATTGTTTCAATCGGTTTGGTTGAATATCGTCATAGCTCAATGGTTAAAGTATCGCGCTTGTAAACTGCAGATCATCAGTTCAAATCCGCCTGGGGATTTTGTTCACAATTACTGAATTAAATTTTTTAAATATTTTTTTAATTCAGAATTGCACATTTTTCATGCTATCTATCATAGAGCCATTTTAACAAGACCTTAGACATTCGGTAGGATGTAACTATCTATTTCTTTTATTAAAACAAGTTAGAACTGACGCTGGTTTCGAGTAAAATATACACACATAGTCTTAGCTCAAAAGCCACACAAATCGTGTTGAAAAGAAAAAGCTATGGCCGAGTGGCCAGCAATGAAATAGACATGCCTATGTCATATTGCTGTTTGACACAACTAACCAAAGTCCAAGCTCTTTT
Source organism: Magallana hongkongensis (assembly GCA_016163765.1). Taxonomy (NCBI): domain Eukaryota; kingdom Metazoa; phylum Mollusca; class Bivalvia; order Ostreida; family Ostreidae; genus Magallana; species Magallana hongkongensis. The sequence continues at coordinate 24,507,834 of WFKH01011925.1, read as the reverse complement.
TAAAATAGTTCTAATCAAGTAATTTTCTGCTGATTTGAGAAACTATATCAAGGTGTAGTGAGCCCCTTAAATATAGATAAGACAATAATGAAACGAATACACCCCTTTGAAGTGCAAAACATCTTTCTATACGACGTCGAAAGAAGATTGTATTTTAACAAAATGCAAAATCATGATACATGTGATATTCAATATAATGAACTGCGTAAGAACAATAAACTGCGTAAAAAACAATTAACTGCGGAATAGTAATTAACTGCATAATAACAACAAACTCCGTAATAGCAATAAAAAGCGTAATAACAATAAACTGCGTATATAATTACGTTGTTTAGCCAGCCCGCGGGCCGACTATATTAAGTTAGGATAAAACTTCAATTGCGCTTGCGTTAATTGGAATTCTGGGAAGAAATTAGACAGTTTGTGTTAGAAAAATTCGAAGACGTTATGAAACCGGTCAGTTTCTAGGTCAAACTGCGCATCAATGTATTAGAAGACTGTCAATGGGTATCGTCTGCAGCCACAGTCCGGAGTCCGCGTTTATCTTCCCAACTCTGAGATGTTGGAAGTAGTTTGCCACCAGACCATGAAAATCAGAGAGCTATGTCTACAAAATAAAACTTTAGGTATTAAGTAGGTGCATGCGCAGTCATACTTTGCATGTACACCGCTACACGCTCATCTCCTCACCTACATGTACAGCCATGATAATAAAGCTACAAACTAAAATCCGCATATTATTATTGTTCTGGAAACTATTTATCTAGTATTCTAATAGATTGTGTATATACTTTTTCCCTTAAATTAAAAATCCGCTGGCTGACTTTCTTAGCTTTTTAAAAAGCTAACCTTGTATCAATATTAACATAGAATGCTATTTAGATGCATTAAATGCAGGATCATTGAACAATATTTATTAACAATATATTAATTTACTATTTTTTTTGTCTTTGCATTTCTATAATCTGTGATGACTTTGATTTATTATCAAATAGGAAGAGGCAAATATTTTAGATACCCTACCAATTGAACGTATTGAACGTATACAGAGGGTTTTTTTTATACCCCATCCTTTAAATCAATCGTTAACTTGTTTATCAACATGTTTGTGATATAAGAACACTTTCTTAACTTGTTGCACGTAACTTAGAAATGTACGCATTAAATGAAGGAAGTCAAGGTCAAGAACCTGTCTATCGACCCTTTAATGGGTCAGTCAGTAGACCAAGCGTTGTCGGTACAGTATCTTATAAACATTTAATTTGTTTGACAGACTTTAAACCTGATAAGCTTTTAGGATTAAGGCGATTCCTTCATTAGTACATTAGATACATATTAAGTTACAAGTTTTAAGTCTATGGTAAAACTACTCCGGAAATATAATTTTTTGTCCGCTCAGTATTTTGTGCGTGACATATTACACTAGATCCATCCCCCCCCCCCCCCCCTCCGGGTAACCTTTCATGAGTAGATAAATAATATTAATTATTGGTTTTTAAGTCATCAAAATGAAGAAAACGACTTAGATGAATTAGTACCGATTGCCCCAAGCCTAACTCCTAAATAGTAAGTCAATTTTATTATCACTTCGATTCAAAGAGCTGATCATCTTCCAAGCCTCACAAAGGACGGGTAGTATATAACATTACATGTTAATCTTACATCTACTGTCAACACTTTTTTTGCTTATCCACTAACTTATGCGACCGCACATCCTTCCTCAATCCCAAACCATTGTGAAATTATTTACTTTGTAAGCTATTAAACTGATACTGTAGAACAAGGGCGAGCCTCCGATTTGGCTGATAACTTACCAGTATAAATTACAGATCCTGTTAGGGTATTTTAGATATGTTCCCAAATGAAACCTGTAGGTTAACTCACAACAATAAGAAACATATTGAATTCCTTCCTGTTTTAATGTACAATTTATTTTTAGATTTTATCGAATATGGAGATATAAATAAAACACCAACTACAAATAAAAAAGTCGTATGATTGGTGTGTAGTCTATCATTATTTACGTTGCCCCCATTATATAAAGACCACCTTATTCATTTTTTATCAGTTAATTTTAGTTTAAATTATTAAATCAGATTGATGTAGATAAATAACTTGAATTGAGAAGCCGGCTATTCATTTTGAGTATTATACCGGTACTTATAAAAATCACCAATCCTACGAATATGCCACCCATATAAGACTACATACTTGTATATGTGCCCAATTGCACTTCCAAAATTGTTTAATATAGATCTTATTAAAAAATAAATACGTAAAAACATGCAAAACTACGCGATTAGAATTCATTCATTTTTCTGTAAAGTACATTTTGATGCACGTAACTTTAACTTGATGCAGTAGTGTTCACTTTATTTATCCTCATTAGGATATTCATCTTTTAAGATGCCTTTTTGAAGTTATCTTTCAGGTCATGTTTTTTTTAACTGTTATTTACTTTGATTGAGAAATAACGTTTTTTTTTATTGTCAGTATAATCGTATTCTTTCTATATTTGATAAAACATACATATACTTTGTATCTAATCTTTAAAATATTATATAATTATTACTTAGATATTTGAAGGAATACGAATTTGGAGTCTAACGAAGTAAAGTAAGAAACTATCAAAATGAAATGACAAACGCCAAATTGGTTTAAACATCTTAGTTTTTATTTGTTATAGCAAATAAATCAATCACAAATAAAATTTTCAAAATTTACAAATTATGCTTATTTGTCATAACAGAGTAAACTTAGAACTAAAAATAAGCATTGCTATGAAAATTACTATTCGTTTAACATTTATATCAAATCAAAGTTTTTGGGCCTTTTTTATAAGTCCACCACTGGCTTCCTTTCACAGAAATCTAAAATAAAAAGTAAATATAGCTTATTAATAAATGTGAACATGTATCTGAATTTTGCCCAGAACTCTAGCGAGTTTGGGTTTGGTGTCACATGGTGCAACATTTATTCATTTGTCGAATCTAGGTCAGCCCGTGCCATTTAATCAGTCATCATATCTTTACAATCCGTTATTACATTGCACTTCCTACGTTTTCAGTGCATACTGGGCTTGTGAGATATTTAATAGCCACAGCCTTTCGTTAAACACTTTAAACACTGATTCAACAAGATACTATGATTTGGTTCATCTGGTTCATATGCACTGTAGACGGATGTATCAGGAGAGTATTTAATTTTTTTACTAATATATCATAACATACCATAACATTATTTTCTTTGTTTTATATTGTCGTTTACATAATATTTAATTTGGTAATCAGACTTCAAAATTGACATACATGCACATGAACAGAAAATGAAAGTTTCGACTAATAAAACAATAGTTAATGGATAATTTTTGACCTACAGGTTGAAGGTAAACAATGTATCAATTACTACTTGTAATGTTCAAACTTTCCCCAGTCAAGCGCATTTAGCATTTAATGCAGTTCCCCGGCAACCTCCATTATAACAGTTAACGATAACAAAATATGTTTTCAAAAAGGGATTGGTAATAGGTAAGCGTGATATTCATTCAATCTGTGATGATTTCCATAGACCTTGTTTCTGATCACTTTCCAGTTGCAATATGATGTGGCGTTTGTGTTACTGTATTTCCAAGAATTTCTTGATCGTGACAATTAACAGATAAATATATTTGAGACACTTTCTTGGAAATATATTAAATCATCACCTTGAATGAACCAGAGAGGAACAACATTGGCCTAAGTTAGAATTGTAAAATTGTAGAAGGATATCTTTTGTGAAGTTTTATTACTTAAATGCATTTTAAGGCGAGGTATTTATTTGCATATTTCTACTGAAACGACATTTTTAGAATTTTGTTTACAGTTTCAGTATCATTATTTAAATTAAAATATTTTAACGAACCATAAACAAGAAATTATATATTTTCTGTTTGTATGTTTTTATTACAACACTCACTGAAGTATAAATTTTAGATATATATTATTAAGGACTGTCTTTCACATGATGCACACGATTTAAAGCGGACTATGTATTTTTTCTGCAATATCGCCACCTTTATATGCAGCATGAATCACCAAAGAAGGCATTTTATTGTTTAAATAAAATTGTACACAAGTCACTAAATAAAAAAAAAGAAAAAAATACATAGTTATGTATTTTTTTCCTGCAATGATCGCTACCATCATAACCCGCATGAATCATCAAAGAAAGCATCTTATTGTTTATATTTACATCTTTCTTTTAACAAATTTATAAACTGATTATAAAAAGTAAGTTAAATTTATTTACTAAATTACTGTTAAAGTACACCAGTACGTTAGCTAAAAGAAACAACCAAATCGTCTCCTTTAGGCGTTTGATTCGGACATCAACAAGATTATTTCGTGCAGTCAGTGATTGTTCTTAGGTCGCTGTGGGTTTCGACAAATCGAAAAACGGGGCGTGTAGATTTCAGTCCTGTTAGTTTTTATAGAGCTTTGAATTAACTATAAGTTTCCGTAAGAAATAGAGGGAATCATACTCGATAGATGTATTACAAATTATGCAGCATGCACGGTGCGATGTAACAGTCCAGTTGCACCGTGTATATAATTGACATAATCAAAAATGTAATAATTAATAAATTAAAACATAATCAATAATGCTGATTCGTGCATCTTAGTGAGTATGCATTGTATATATAAATAGCTTGATACCTGACGTGGATTATTTGATAATAAAAAAGTCAGTCTTTTATTTAATCAAAACATTGATAATTCACCATTCAGATCTGAGAATCTTAGGGTAATGCATTGTATAAATAATTTGATACTTGGTTTGGTTATTTGACAATAAAAAAATCAAACAATCTTTATCCGAGTACATATTTTGTTGACACCCAATGCTTGTAAACAATGTGTTTCAGTATAACACAAAAAATAATCTTCAACTTGATTTTAGGAACAAAACTTACAAAATTATCTCCTGTAAAACTTCACCCTGATATCTTTCCGTTTCTACCCTTATTGGTAATACACCACAACTAAATGGTGCAAGTATAGATCCAAGGTACTGTGATAAGTTCATAAAAATATATTTTCTAGGTGAAACTCATGTTTAAATTGTACATTAGTACGTAACTTTGGTAAATATATTCAATAATTGAACTCGCCCATATCTGAGAATAATAATGCAATACATTTTTCTCCACAAGACTAATATCAATAACGGACTGAGACTCAAAATAGTGACAAAAACCTTAATTTTGAAGTACAATGTATTTCATTTATTTCACAACATGCACCAATACGGTTATTTTTAAAAGCATAGGTTATAATCCATGTCGAATACAAGTTTGTTTATAATGATCAGGGTCAAATGAAAATACTCTGTTCCAAAATCGAATCATGTTTATCCCCCGACGGTATTGACTTGGATCTCCCTGGATAGCAAGAAGGTATGTAAATCTATGTACACCCATGTAGTAACGGATTTTGCAGTTTTGAATATAATAATTGTCTATATATATAGCTTGGAATTTCTTGAACCCCCATACGCTGGACGCGTAGTCTATAATATGCCACACACAAATTAAAACGTTTTTCAGCGTTAAATATATATTTTTTTGTAATTATGAATAGTATATCTTATTATGCAGTTCAAAGTATTTCGATGAACAGGTTTCACCTGTGTAGACTAACATCTCACATCAACGTGTTACTAAGTCGCGATGAAATTATCAGTTTTAAGCCATGGCAAACACAGAACAAATACCGGTACTGCTCAATGCATTATATACAAACGGAAAATGCACCTGAAACAAGGAATAAAAGGGCAAAATCTAAGACAGCGTAAGGAATACACACACCGACCATGAGGTTCAGGGGCTCGTTTATATACCCGTGTACTAGTGCGTATTTATGAGCACATGTAGTGTTCAATCTCCAATCCTCGGCAAAGAAATGTCCGATAACTCTCAATTAACATTTTGACTTAACACTGTATCTAATCTTAACAAATTTTTCATCATTTGTAATGCATAGATGCTATTAAAAAAAAACCTTTATAACTTAAATACAATGTATTATAAAGAGCGGACTAGAACTATAATGATTTGACGCTGAATCTTGGAGAATCTCTATATATTTACAAAAAATGATATTTCATTAATAAAAAAAAATTACTTTTATTATCGTAAAAAATGAGGTGTTTATAAGAACGGTCGAATATGTTTTTTTTTTTAATTTACTGTTTTCGGATTTTTAATCACTTATTGTTACTGGTAGTAGTGAAAATAAATTGGGAGGTTTGCATTTAAAAAAAAAACATCATTGTTAATGTTCAAGTAAACGAAACTTAGATACTGTTAAAATACATGTAGTTAGGATAATATAACAGCTCTAAATTTGGTTATAATCATTACAGTGAATGACTTTACTAATATACCTTCGGACTTCAAATGCATATGTTTAATTGTTTGCTTAACGTAATAACTAATCCATAACTAATCCATAACTTATTCCTAAGTAATTTATAACAAATATAATACAATTTAAAACTGAAGACATTAACAATACATTGAACCGTAGCGTGTAATCACTCTATAACTGATTAAAAAGTGGACATTAATTAAAAATAGGACGTTTGTGATTATATTGATTAAAAATTGATGTTTAATTTTCTATGTTATCATCACCTGCAGTTCAAATTCTATGAATGCATTGTGTTTATCATTCTGTTCATTTGAGATTTCCAAGAAATATATTTTATAGGTAAGAATGCAAGGTAATAGAAAACTGAAATACGTAGGTCCAAAAATGTTCTTCATGCGTTTGGTGAAAGAAAGATCAGGGCTTTTAGACTCCACGACTTATTGTCTTCAAATACTTAAACGGAAATTAATGTGTAATACATTTCATTTTAGGTATATGAATATACTCAATATCACGAACTTCTTTAATTTTGAGGTACGTAAATAGCCAAAATAGATAAGTGTGGTCTCAATTTGGAATGTATTGGCTCTAAATACTTAGATACTGCTAAAATCAAATCTTGAGATTTTGGAGGCTTAGGTCCTAAAACTAGTCAGCTAATCCATTCTTTGAACTGATGATTGATAGATCTAAATGAAGGTCAAAGTGGAAATGAGAAATCATACTTATAGTTGTTTAACAAGCTTATCTTTCACAGAGATTAGGATAAAAGCGCAGTTAAAAACAAATAAAAAACTGGTTCACATTTTGAAATAAATCCTAGGATGGTTTAGTTCTTTGTTTCTATTTTCAGGCATTACATGAATAGAGCATATTAGACGAAATACTTTTCAGAACATAAAAGCAGGTAAAATATATTCTTACCGGTGTGTTCTAAAATTTTAAAATGTAAATGATATGTAAATAATGGTGAAATAGACTTGCTGGAACATGTCCCACAGCTTACCGTAAATCTGGGGAAAGCCGTAAACTATTGCAAAGCTTACAAAGTTAACTCTCAAATTGATTGAAATACGATTGCACTTTTCCTAGAAGCCTAGTCCGAAATATCTGACGTTTTCCTGGCTTTTTTAACAGTTTTGATATTTTACTTGCCAGGAAAACATCAAAATCGTTAAAAAAAAAAGCCAGGAAAACGTCAGATATTTCGGACTACTAGAATCCATGCGTGTGCATTGTCAGCAATGAGAAAAAAAGGAAAATTCAAAGAAACCACTCTATGTTAACTCAATGCCATGGCCCTACAGTTCTACTTTTAAGACATATAAATATGAAAAAGGGTTTTTTCCATATTAACTGCGCATGCATACAAAATATATTTCTTGATTATTCCGAAAACGTGATGAAAATCTTTTAAAAGAAAACTTTGAATAAAGTTATGCCTTTCTGCCCGCTTACTTTTCAATACAAGATTTATATAAGTATGTATAGTATATATGTAAATTGTATTCACCATCTATCTATTTATGAAGCAATATTACCACAACTAAATTTATGTTAATATATGAAGACAAGAAGTATTTGGAACCAAGAATGTCAACAAATAATTTGTAGAAATATTTATTTATCGACTAAAACTAGAATAATATCTAAATCAAAATGATACACAATGTTAGAATCCCAAATCTAACGCTGTCAGTAAAATAAAATAACAAGGAGAAAAACATTGGCTTTTTATGCACACATCTGTTGCTTGCATACAGATCTACACTTTAGGGATTCCCATTTCGTCCAGCTCTCTTTGCATTTGCCACACTGCGCATGCACCACAGAAGCACATCATGATGCAGTCATCACAGGCCGTTCCCTAAAACAGGTAGACCAGACAGGGTAATTCTGATTTTTTTGCATTTATTATCTTTATTTGAAAATATTTTATTTTATCTATTTATTTTATTTTTTGAACAACGCTCTCAGATTGGTTATGGTCAAACGTATTGAACTGTTAAAATTTGCAAAATCATCATTGTTTTCTACCTTCCATAAATATAATTTATATTTTATGTGCATTACAATAAAATCGAAAAAATAAGATACACGAGTAATCATTTATTTAAAATTACATATATGCATATTGTAATGACAATACATTATATAGTATATGATACATATATAAAACGGGGTAACATATCAAAACAAAACTTTCATAGACAAATCATCTACAAAGACAAGTACCTTTATTCCCCCCATGGTTCTGACCCTCGTTCTGAGGACATTACCACCACCGGGCATAAAGAACGGGAAGCACATCCACTCTCCAAGTCTCTGTGAAATCTCGGACATCATGCAGGGAATGCAGCAGAAGCCCCTGCAGCCTACATACAAACTACGTTAATGCATCTACATCAGAAACATTTTAAACTTATCATTAATTCTGAGTGACATTTTTTGTGTGAAACTGTTACATTCAGTGGCAATAAGAAACTTGATTTAAATATGTTTGATATGGTCACATTATTTCAATAGAGTTGCTCCCTCTCTCTCTCTCTCTCTCTCTCTCTCTCTCTCTCTCTCTCTCTCTCTTGGCGTGCATAAGAATTTATAAGCAAGTTTACTGCCATTCATATATACCGAATTGGTATACAAGAGAAATGGCGTATGGAAAGCAATTTTTAATTTGCATAATCAAGACCATGTTCGAAAATTGACTCACATGAAGGAAAGTCTGGAAAGCACGCGTATGGTCCAGTACTCCAATCCCTTTCTCCTTCAACACTCACAAACTTTTTCTTAGGCTCTTTATCCTTTTTTGGCTGACTTGTTACGACGTCTACATCTACACCAGTGGAGTCCATTGGGTTTGCTTTTCTAGCTCAGAGCAAGAGCTTGCGAACCTGTAGAAGAAAGCCCTCTTTTATTTCTTTCTAAACATTGTGTAATCGACACCGATTCTTAGTACACCAACATTTCTTAAAAGTATTTTATCTTGGTATTGAAAGGAATCATATCAAAAGACACGTACATTAAATAATTGCAAACTGTTTTTTCGTAATTTTTTCATATCACTGTCACAACAGCAATTTTTTTTATTTGCATTATATGATGAGAAATATTTTATTGGACCTAAATCTTTATTATAAACACAAAATGCAACGCCTGTATTTTAAAAGGATCAGTCTAGGGAATGAAATCAACAAATCCCCCCTTTTTATTGCTACAAAAAGGAACAAGTTCTAATGAATCGTTAACAATAAGTAAATCTTATTGATGAGGTTCATATTTAAAATTTCATACGCAATCATAAATATTTTTCTTCATCTAAAATAATCAATGACCCACCCTTCAAATATCTTCACTTTATTTTATTTTTTTTTATCTAACAGTTAAGAAATAGTTAGAACAATTATTGTAACATTTTTTAATGTGTATTTTTGTTAAATGTGTCCAATTTGATTACTGTATATAATACATGTATATATGTTCACTATATTTTCAATAACTTTAAGATTCAAGTCTATTACATATAGCTGCATTTTACAACGGTGCGCAAAAACATGCACAATGAAAAGACCATGTATAATACGTGGAATAAAAAAAAAATCTAAACCATTGCAATTCTGTCTTGGATTGTCGACCTGAGGAATGTTTACAAGATTTTGTACATACAAGATAATAAACTAGGTTTTTTTGTTTTGTTTTTGTTTTTGGATACAATTTAGAACGGAAACAAATTAGAATCCAAAAGCAAGGGTTAGTTCAGACAAAACATCAACGTAAATCAAGAACGGTAGTTGTGAGCTCTCAAAGACACTACGTTAAGAGATTCGTCAAGCTTAAAAGAAAATCATTGTTATAATCTGACATATCTGTGAAACTGAAGAATATATTAGTTATAAAATGCAATTTTTATTATTCTTTTGGAATAATGACAATAACAATCTGTTATCTCCTTTGAGAATAAAAAATCAAAACGTGGCTTTGTTCTTACCTTATTGAAAAGTCGTCGTTTCAGATAAGAAATATTATTAATCTGTTATCAAAATGTTTAAGTCCTTATAAAAGAAATATTTGTATGTAGGCGTTGAGATAGTTTCCAGGAATTGTTTTTTTATCCTAGAATTAGATACGAAAACATTCAAAGTGACCCTGTACCCCAAATTCTAAAAAAGAATGCACTTGGTAGCCAGATAGATATTTTGTTGTCACAGATTGCAAATACATATTTGGATGGAATAGTTTATAATTCAACTGGTTCGCAGCGCATTTCATCATTGTCTCTGTATTTTCTATCTGCAAATTAGAAGCTGAGGGTTATTTATTCAGGGCAAAACCTTATGACATTATCATTTAAAGAGATAATATCATTATTAATGATGGAATCGATTCGCAACCAATTCTGATTTCCACCATTATACTAAAGATTTTTTATATAACAGTTTTGTGTGTTCACTAATAAAATACGGAATCTATTGCAAAAAACAATTAAAGCAGTTCCCTTGCTCCTTATATGTTCTTTTTACAACCGCTAGTTTTGCTCCATTTTGTTGATGTAGTTAGGTCTACGAATAAGGATGAGGATGTTAGATATAAGGACAGAGTACACACAAAATTGCAGGAAAAGAACAACGAAATTGTTGGGTAACATTGCATTGATTGCATGTTTATCATTAAATTTGATTTGCTCAAAACTTTCATAAGAGCAAAATTTCTAAAGTTTAAATGAAATAATAAACATTCAGATAAATAGTAACTTTTTTATTTCATTAGTGGTTGCAACGTGTTTTGTCTTCAGATACATTCTTAAAGTCTAGTACCATTGGAAAAATGAATAAGATAGTGACAGGAGCAGTTCGTATGCGTTTGCATACATGTATGCAGAAAAATCATTTGTTCTTAATTTGTAGAGAAATTATATATTTTACATGTTTGTACATATATATTTTTTTGTAATTATGTGAATATACAACACAGGGAACAATATTCTATTCTATAGACAACCATTGGTCGACATATGTTAAATATATAATATTATTAGAGCATTTGGCGTTATTTTGTTATCAAAACAACTAGAAGTGATGAATATTTTTGTTTGTCCTGACTATTCGCATCTAAAAACAAGTTTCGGTTGTTGGGATATTGTCTGAAATCAAATGCTCATTTTAGGCAATTTTGTGGCTACATGGTCAAAATATTCTGTTAAAAAATTTACAATCCTTTCACGCGTCAAACGAATTCTAGTGTCATATACACCTGTAGATGTAACTTATACTTTTGATGACAGTGCGTACCAACGTGGGAATTTTCAACTATTTGCAATGAGAATATGCTGGGATACATTTATTTGATTGTGTAACTTCGTAACGCAATGAGTATGACAGTAGATTGCTGACCCCCTAAGAGACCGAGTTTGAGACTGGCAGGGACTTTTGTATGTTAATATGAACCCCCCCCCTTAAATTGCAAAACCTTTTTTAAATTGTACAAATGTAGATGCAAGAACTTGTCATGCCTTTCAACAAATTACTAGTTTAAGCTTGTTTGTTTATTCCAAAGTGTGGATGGTCCTATTATTAAATAAATTTAGCAAAAGTTGATTAGACAGAAAAACGAAATAACTCTTACTTATCAGAAAATTTTTGATTTTCTGATTTTTCAGCAAAACTGTCAAAATAATTCCAGGGGGTTTTTTTTGTTTATTTTTTTCTCTTGGTTTTTTTTTATTTGTTTCTCTTTTTTTGGTTTTGTTTTGCTTAAAACTGTCTCGAAAACTCGATTAACTATTCAATGTAAACCAGAAAAGTAAAACCTGCTGTTTTATCCATTCAATCATTTTGGTGTAAACTAAAACACTTTTGAATTATGATATCTAATATTACTCATACTGCCAAATTTTGAAATACTATAGAAAACAGGTGTATTTTCATGTGTTGTTAACTTTTCATAATTGGTAAAAAAAATGCAAAACAGAATACGAAGTTTCTCAAGGAGACACACTCTAAATACAACTTTGAATACGATTTGTATTTATGTGCTCTTCAATACTGGTAAACCCTAAATTACCATAACTGTCGAATTGAACCTGCATCTCTGTTCTCGATCTGCTGCTACCTTGATTAATAAAAAACAACAGCTTGTGTGAAGAGCATTTATTAAAAATGCCAGATCAAGAAATAATGAATATAAACATGAAAATGTGAGACTGTATAAATTTAGTAAATTATCAAAGTCATCGTAAGTTTTACATTTTTGGTAGTTAAGATAATAATGAAAAAAAAATTACATTTTTTTTTAAAAAGTTTGGTTTTTTTCTTCGCAAAAAATGTATATGATTCCAAATATTTGTAAAATAGGTTATTTGAAAAATGGATATCTCATAAACTATAAAATCTAAAACAAAATTATTGTTCCTGTTATTTTGCGTTTTATATTCTTTTAGACTCGTTATGTGGAAGTTTTCAATGTTTGTACTAAACACTTGCAACGTCCATCGTTCCTATTCACGTATTCATGTATTCACCACGAAAAACATACACAGCATGTGATGAACAGATAACACACACCACGAGAATATTTTGTTCCAATTAATATACGAGAATCGTCAGATAACACGGTGTTGTTTTTGTTGAGATTAAATAGAAAACCCAATATCTTATTTTCTTAGAACTCTTTATCTAAAGTATAGGTTTTGATTTTGTCGTCAGGTCCAGATCAAAATAAATCGGATAATAAATCTAAGGTAAGGCTTGTGTTGTTGTTTTAAATTGTTAACGAGTTTAAATAAATTTTATGAATTAAAGCCTATAAACATTTAAAACAGATTATGTTTTAATAAGTGGTACGTCATTTTAATAGGCAACCCATAACAATCCGACAGATCTAAGCAAAATACAACCAAACTGGAAGTGTTCGTGATTTCCAGTAAAGTTCCAGTATGTGGAAATCAGAAAATCAACAACAAAAAAACTTTATCTATTGCCGTACAATATTGTCTCAAACTTTCCACAACCGCCTCAAAGAGGCACATTTACACGCTAGAGAGAGAGAGAGAGAGAGAGAGAGAGAGAGAGAGAGAG
>WFKH01011925.1:24453202-24494251 GCA_016163765.1 Magallana hongkongensis | reverse complement strand
ATAGTTATGCCAGTGCTAAGGTGGCATTTTTTTGCATCCGCTTAAGATGCAGTTTCAAATAGTTCTTTTTAACAAATACTTAGTAATAAACTATTGCCTAGAGATTATTTAATCACTTTTATTTTTATTGTGTCTCACCTGACGGGTAAGATATTTACCTTTAATAAATTATCCCATAGGAAACTGATAACTTTCATAGGAGTAAAAAAAAAATCCTTCAGGATATTTTAAAAATCCTGCGTAAAAATTCTAAAAAATCTAAAGGATTATACTTTTTATAGGATTAAAATATTTCCTTTAGGAATTTATTTCAGACCGATAGATTTCTAAAGGAAATTACGATTTATTACAAGAATTTAATTTACACGATTTTTAAATCCTATTGGAGTTTTGTTTAAATTCTTTCGGAGTTTAAATTCTTAACGGAAGTTTTTTTTTATTTTGAAAGGCAATTTAGAATATTCTATGAGAAAGTTTTTACCTACGGAAAATATTTTTTCCCGGAGAAATTCATTTTCAAAAGAATACAGATTTAACTTGACAGGTGAGATGCATTAAAAACAAGATGGGTTGAAACTCATTAAGCCGTGGTATATCGTATGACGTATTTGAGTTTTTTTCGAAATATGCACCATAGATGGGTACAAAAATGAAATCATAATCATCCAGTACAGAATTACTGACTCAGAGACATCTAACCTTACGTTAGGTGTGGACACAAAGACATCTAGAGTTGACTGGACAATGGTACTTTGTGTTGATGATACCAAAATAAAGATACAAAGTCAACACGCTTGAAAAGGGTGTTACTATTGAAAACGATCTGTATAACAATGTTGTAGCAAATATGGTGACCTACGACTCCGAGGTGCATTGTATTACAATGTAATGGAGCCACGTTGTCTTGCAGAGATTAGAGCCGGAGATTGTCATTTATTTAACAAAATTCCGATTGTTTGTAATGATTATTTTCAGGATGTGTACATGTCAGGGGGTGTTTGTATCAAGGTCTTATGGAGTACTTGGCAGATTTTAACCGAATATTTATTAGAAACATGCATTATAATAATTAACTGATGAAAGCTTTACATATCATTGTGTTCAATTAAGATAATCAGACGATTTTTGAGTAAACAATCAGAATTTTGGTTCAGTGTATGCATCTTTGCGAAGCATCCTTTTGATAAGAAGAATAAAAAATACGGGATATACAGTTTATTCATTGTAAAAACTATAAAAAAAAGTTTTACGTGTTTGTACTTCAATGTTTATCTATTAAAATATGTCATTTTAAACACTGATTCCCGTAACACTTTTTTGTTTTGTTTTGTGTATCTTATAAATGTACATAAAACAATTTTTGTTCGTTAAATTTTAATGTATTCTCATCAAGCACATAATGCTGAAAAATATGTAAAACATGTAATAAAGAATTTATCAACATCAAGTTGACTAAAGTTTTCAAAAACTTCTCAGATATATTTATTTTATATGTATTAAAAATCTGTTGACACAAATGAAGTGGTACTTTACAAGGTATGTTGATGTGACACTTTGCCTTTGATTCTAGTATTGGGGATATCACAAATCAAATAAAGCCATACATTGTACATTATAAATTCTTATACATTTATTTAGTATTAAAGAAAAAAAAACCACTTAAACTTCTAATGTTTTGAAATTGATGAGTCCATTACATGTAAAACAAACTGATCAAAACACTGAAAAATTGGGAAGGGGAAAGATTTTTAAACAATTTAAACGTTATCCTTTTTATATATGTTTTAAAAAACAATCACTATTTAATCAAAACTTTCAAAACCCAATTAACAATCAATACATTTACAGAAGTATCCCAAATATATTAAAGAATTCAATATAATTGATTTAGATAATCACTTTTGGTTGTTTTGTAATCTTTCGGTACACACAATTTTCATTTGTTTGAAGATGCAAAGTAAAATTAAATATTTCCATTTAAGTACAAACCGGGTTAACAAAAAATTGAAAGTTCAGTCTTATTTTTTAAAACAAAATTATCACATTCCTCCCAAAAAAGAATTATTTTCCTTTTTTTTCCCAGTGAATTATTGATGTCTATTAAATTCATATAATAATGCAATAAATGTGCCTTTTGAAATTGTATAACTTTATAAAAATATAAATTGCAACTAACAGGTATTTAAAGTGGATAAAGGTTGAATCGATTTGTAACGCGTACCTTTAGGAATTTAAGCTTTAACGAACCTCTTAATGTCTTCCGGGAACAGTCTGGGGTTTTTTCATTTCGATGTAAAGACTACATTGTAGTTCCTCGAAATTATTCACTATAGTTTAATTCTTAGAAATTTAAGATAAACATGAAACAAAGGCTTGATGTTAAATACAGATTTTTTTAAAGATCCCTTCCCTTTAGTTTATTATATATGAAATGTTCTTTGACCGTACATTATCGTCGATAGCAAATTTAAGGACGAGGAGGTAATGGAAGACATATATGTAGTTAACAGAGTAAGACAGAAAAGATTGGGCGATGATTGCTTATTTCAAAATATGCACCTTTTTAATTATGTTGACATATGTTTACTACATGCACTTTAATTTGTATAAAAAAGAATGAGGACAAGGGAATAAAGAAACGTAACTAATGAATTATAAAAAGATTTATGAGAAATGGTCAAATATACTATTTATTGTCAGTAAAAACGATTTAACCTTACATTCTTACTTAACATGCAGGCATAAATTTCCCCACATAGTGCAGAACACTTTAACCATATTGAACATCCACGTAAAATTGTAAATATACAATACCCCAGTATAAAATTGGTCAAGTAAGAAACACATTTTAACCGTAATTATTTGTTTGGTTTCTCCAAATAAACACTCAATCTGTACACGATCTTCTTTAGTTAATGTGTTGCGCATATGGGACATTATAACAGAAACAGACAAGGGGGCGTTCTGGTACGGAATCTTCGAAACATGTGGGCTTGTTTCAGTCTAATTTGTTTTTGGTGTCTCATTGATTTTCCCCTTTTAGTGCACTGGTTGTTTATCCACATACCTTAAGCGTCTAATATAACGTGTTCAGGTGAATAAAATACCTAAATGCGATAGATCATGAAGAGAGCTCTCATATTTACATACTGTTTGTGTACCTATAAGCGTTCAATACAGGTAAGAACTTATATTCCGATCGTCGAAGATGAAAGAAAAATAAATCGTATTTATGACTTAATGCCAGCTTTATCATTCCATTGAACTTTCATCTAAAACACTTTGATAAAGTTTGAAAATTAAAAAAATTAAGCATGCATGGATTGATTTGGTCGGAAAATCCAAAAAATCTAAAAAAGTTTCGAAAAGTCCACACAAAAAATCATTGTCGGCGTACGAGTGTAGCCTGTTTCCACTTAACTGTGCGATACATGTATCTACATCTGTACCTCCAACATTGGTCAAAAGCCTTTTTCACTTCCTCTATATCCGTCCATCTCCAATATTCTTTGGATTATTCTGGTATTTTTTTTATTTCTTAGTAGGCCATGCAAATATAAGCTGTGTATGCCCATTTTCCTTTCATAACTAATTTAAAACAATTTCAAATATTAGTAATCCATACAGGGTACTATTTTGATGAATGTAAATATCTTTATTTCACTTTAAATAACATTTCTAACTATAGGACGATGCATGACGAATAAGTACTTACGGTTGAATTTCATTATTTCTTATGTTGCTTTAAAAATAGCTATATAAAAAGGCACAAAACTTTTTTTGTTTAAATTATTCACAGGGACGTTAAAAATGATATTGTTAGAAACAATTCCTGGAAACAGCCGAATAGTTTGTAAGTACGCGCAATATGAAGTTTAGTTGATCTGCAGGGCATGGACATCTATCATGTTAAAATGGAATTTTAAACATTTTACATTGTAATCTTTTTGAGAATAAATGCATGCAAGTGACAGGTTTATTTTTTTCTTCAGAAATTGCGAAAAACTCCATATGGAACTCAATGTTTCGATTAAACTCAATTTCAGGTCTGATCAATTCACAAATTAAATCAATAGGTTTGGGATTATTTTCATAGGGGTAAAGTTACGTTAAAGTTAAAGTATTTCTTATGTGAACCAACATTTCACTGTCTTACATCAAGCTAAAAGTGACTGGCAGGAAGCATCATTTTTTCATAAAGATTATCAGAGCTCATGTGTGTCTTTATGCATTTTGCTTAATAGAAAATACTTCAACAAGATGTGTCTACCACTAGACACTATTTAATTGTGTTCATAGTTAACTTAAATATATAAAATTTTTACCCATATCTAGCTTTTGTAAACGAAAACAGATCACGGTTTTGAAGGCCTTAGCAAAGAACTTTATGCGCTAGATAATACTTGTAACTCGACAACTGGCATTTATTGAATTTGACAAATACATAGTAAACAAAAAGATTCTAGGTCTATTTTCAAAAGGCTGGATAAAGAAGAAAGATGATGATTGTGATTAATTTTAGTTTGTAGTTATCTCCTTAAAAAGAATTTTAAAAGGGGGAAAATATGGATTTTTTTCTTTTCTAAATAATCATTTATAGATAAACAAATCATATCTTAAAACTTTAGGTAGATTTGATGGTTAATGCAGCAGACCCGGTGAAAATGTTAAACAATTTTTCCTGCTGCTGGAAAATCCATAACGTCAATCAAAAACACGTACATGTATTATCCTTGTTTGCTGAATAGGAAAGATAACTATTTACTCTGACAGTGTCTTAAAATGTCGAATTTTAACATGATTTTAAAAAGAAAATTTAAAAAAGAATAACTACGATACTTCATGGCAAAAATAATAAATCAATGAGAAAATATTGAAAATTAATCTGCATTATTTATGCTACAGATATTCTTTGTTTTAAATGACGCTATATGATAACACTATAGTCCCGCACTACTACTTAACAATTTTTTTTTCATTTTTATCTATTTACTACTTTTCTATCAAATAATAAAAAATATACAGCTTATCACTTAAAAAATAATTATTGATTGTCATCCCTAAACACTCCAGCTAAAACGAAACAAGAGTGCGTATTTATTTCATTTGAATGTTTATATGTATTTTAGTTTTAAGGATTTTAGACATTGTCAGATATTCCTAACCAGTCTTATGCCTTTGCGTAGCTTTTAATTTCAAAGTCAAATTTATGGAATTTAAAATTTAATCATCAATACTTTAACAAGTATATATAATTCTATTTGAATACAAATAAATTTACCTGGAATCAGTGAATCCTGCAATTGATTTACATGAAAAAAGAACATTTTTTTAAATAAAAGTTTAATACAAATAAAATTTAACGGATATCTACAAGTATAAACAGAGTACAGTACAAAGGTTACAATGAAGTTTATTTAATTATATTTACCACTACTATGTACGTACATATAATTGGAATTCCTAAGTATGTAAACAAATGATTAAATCATCAACTGGGAACACAAAACTCCGCTATAAAACAACTGTTGAAAAATATTTTTTAACAGTAAATGATGAAGCCGGATATTTTAATTCCTAAGCAATGTTAACGGGTCTTTTTAACGAAAGCGTTTAAGGGTAGATTAATAAGTCACACATCCTTATTCTTTGCTAGCTCAGAATGACGTATCATTAACGTACTAATTGTGACAGTCTTTCATTTCTCCCAAAGAACGAATTTTGCACACCAAAAAATCATAACACAATTCATAAGCTTCATTTGTTAAAAGACTATGAACAATATCTTTAAATCTGTCTTTTCATATACAGATTCATATAAAGATCTTTATATGCTTAAGGGATTCCCATTTCGTCCAATTCTTTATCCATCTGCCATACGGCGCATGCACAGCAGCAGCACATCGTCATGCAGTCATCGCAAGCTGATCCCTGAAATGTACAGCATATTTTAAAAGGAAATCACTTTGATTTAATACTATTAATTACTGTTCATATACATTGCAGGTATCTAGAGATGGCTGTAATAAATT
Organism: Magallana hongkongensis; assembly: GCA_016163765.1. Taxonomy (NCBI): domain Eukaryota; kingdom Metazoa; phylum Mollusca; class Bivalvia; order Ostreida; family Ostreidae; genus Magallana; species Magallana hongkongensis. The sequence goes on along the minus strand of WFKH01011925.1, from coordinate 24,488,219 downwards.
ATCTTTTTCAATTTTTCTTCCATTTCTTTTTTTCTCCGCATTGAAATCATGCATAATGTTAAATCTTTTTATTATAGCGGCCGCTTTTTGGTAGATATATATCGGGTTTTACATATCTTTTAAAGGTATTAAACAAATGGAATTTAATAACATGGATTTTATTATTCTTTTTAGTCCCTTTGTTTCCAAATACATGTAATATAGTCCAGTACCCTAATGCCTCCCAGTGTTCGAAGTCGAGTCCTTAGGACGTTGCCACCGCACGGCACACAGAACGGGAAACACATCCACTCCCCGAGCCTCTCCGCGATATCACACAGCATACAGGGAATACAGCAGCAGCCCCTGCAACCTACAGATAAAGAAAGCATTTTTAAACTAAAACGAATATTCGAAACTCTGTCATTGGATATGCTAGATGAAGGTTAACTATAATAAAACACACTCATAGCGAATCGGCTTAGTATGCATTGAAGCTTATAGCAAAGTAATATTCCTTCCCCTTAGCTCAAAATATATATAATGAACACTTAACATATATATCGAATTACACTTATGGCGAAGCAAATTTGTCCGTCCTTGGTTCTTCTTTGTAAGCGTGTTTTACCGTATATTTGATGTGAATTAACTTAGAGGAAGAAAAAGTAATTTTGTATTGTCTATTAATGTTAATTGTGGTAAGTAAAGTTAATTTAAGAACTCAAGATAATTGCGTAGACTAATTTGATCGCCACTCAATCTGTTTAGTATCAACATGTGATTTTTGACTGATAGTAATTTGTTGAATTACATATTAGTATGTATGAGCTTTTCTTATCTATTTAGTACAATTTCTCTTTTTTTAAAGTGTATTATCTTTTAAAAAGGGCCCATATGATACGTTTGAGCAGTTGCCACAGGATCATAGAAGCATAACAGATGTTTCGTTGACTCTGTTGATATAAAACAGCCTGTACTAATAATTGAAACTTACACGAAGAGCAGTCAGCGCAGCACGCGCACGGTACAGTACTCCAGTTCCTGGTCCCATCCACAGTGTTGCCCATGGGCTTACGTCTTGACCGATCCATTCCTGAGTTGCTTGAAACAACGTATACTCCCCTTGGGTCACTCATACTCAATGTCTTAGCCTCGTCCTTTGTAAAAAAAAAGAAGAAGTCATAATTGATTTAAGATATCAATTCCCGTACTTTTTAACTATATATGAGGGAATTCTGTAGAAAATGAAGCATTTTCTAGACATTCAGTTTTAATTTCTAAACAAGAAGTCTCAATACCTATGTTTAATTTAATATCATCTCTAAAAAGAGGCCAAGAACATCTAATCGCAAAAGGAGGTTTTTGATATATTTCATTCGTCAAGAAAAAAAAAGGATTTGAAGATGAATTCTTCCATATTTCATTAAAAATAACACTTTAAACCAAGAATTTTACTGCGTTTATATATCTTTATTAAGCCCCATTACACCTTGTAAAACCAAGCTTTTATTATAAAGCATCATTGAAAGAATTAATATCTCACATTTCAGTAATTTGTATGTTGTTTTCAATTACCAGATTTTGACCTTAAAATCTTCATATGATTCACATACAAAAATTAACGTTTTTCAAATTATTCAAACATGAAAATAGTATGAAACTTGAATAGTATGATTTACACCAGAAACTTTCATGTGTTTTTTCATTTTGTCTTTTTTTTATATAAGAATCTTATGATTTGCCACAAATAATAATCGAATGATTTAATTACATGTTTAACATAGTCTATAATCATGCAATTCTCATTACCATTGTACTTTTTTAATCACGAGAAGCAGTTATGTTTCCACCATTTTTTATTCACAATCAATATATAAATTAATTTTTAAAAAGAAATTTAATATAAAATCTGGATTCTTTACTGTATTTTCATGTATCAGTTCGGTTTTGACATGCATGGAAGGATCACTTTCACTGAGGTTTTATCTGTATTCTTTAAAGATTTCATTGTTGATTTGATCCACAGAATCAAATATTCATTTACGTGCAATATCTAATAACATACTGCATTAATAGGATCATTGGTCATTATTTGGAACTGTCATTTGAATATTGATGAAACCACAGTATACCCTAATTGTCTAATACGAAACAATTCAAATCAAAAGAAACACTAAAGATGACCGGCAATCCTATACATATACAGTTAGAATTAAAAACCTTTCTCTTTTTCTTACACACAACATTTTGTAACAACTTGAAAAACAAAATTATAATCTAAAACAGAATTTTTAGAATGGTAAAGAAAAAAAATAAGTCACAAAATTAAACACTTCCATGAATTTGTTGCTTTTCTGAAAAACTAGGATCAACCAGATCTGCATTTTATCTTTTCTTATTTTGAATACATATTAACTCTGATTTTGATTTTGTAATGCATGTTACAATTTTAAACAATAGCATTGATTGGTTACTTGGGATTGCTATTATTTATAATAAACAAATAAATGACTAAACATATATGTTTTAAATAATTTACAGAAGTATGGCATAATCTCACCTATTGATTACCTTCTGTCCTGAATATTGCGTGCTGTAAAACAGCGTCTGACGAGTTTAAGTATTTATACATGGGGTAGGCATCGATGGATTTCCGAAAAAGTTTTATTATTTCGAAGAAACGAAAACTGAAATACATTAGAAACATGGGGTAAGGGGGGGGGGGGGGCAAAACCAGTAATACAAGTCTGCATATGTTGTATCCGGATTGTTCCAACCGGGTTCTTTGAATCAATTATTTACACTACAAATTTCCGATCTAATCTACCTGAAAATATTATTTAGTGAAGAAAATTCCAAATATTAGCTTTAAAATTTTCCTATAATTTATTCAAAGTTCTTATCAATAATAAGGTCAATATATATTTAAAAGGCGACAACCATCAAACCCTCGGAATATCTTTTAATTGGAACAAACTACTTCATATCCTATATACAACAAATTATTACATTTTTTTATAGTGCACTAAAATGTCTTCTGAATTTCAAAGGTTATTTTTTATCTGTGAATTTAAAGTCACTTGCATAACTTAAATAACAATTTACAGAAAACAATTCTAGAAAATGCTGTTCACACTGCTTTGATTTCAGATTTATAAGAATGCTAGTGTTTACGGAAAAGGAACTTATTTCAACGCAGACTGATAACTTTTGAAGATTTAAAATGATTAGAAAAACAGTGTCTTACTTCAAGTCTTAAGTATGTTACATGTATTAGTGTGGGTTGCATTTATCATTTTACATGTTTCAGTTTGTTGTTAAAGGGGCATGGTCACGATTTTGTTAAAAATTATTTTTCCGATTTTAATGTTTACAATGCTTTAGTACGGCATTTTTAAAAAGCAACCAAAATATTAGTGTCATTCGTCGAGTTATAAGCGAGTTACAGAGCTTAACATTCTTTGATATGTAAACAAAGCTTTTGTTTACATTTTGAATGTTGAAGTGAAAATTCAAGTTTTAGACCTAAAATGAATTTGTTAAACGTTAGGAACTATTTATTTATGCCTAAAGTGAATAAGAAGATTGAAAAATCAGCTAAAAAAGATTTTTACTGGTATATTGAACCTATGTAAACAAAAACAGGGCACGAGCCTTGTTTACATGACAAAGACTTGTGAGCCGTGTATCTTGCTTATATCTCTACGACTGAGTCTCAAATTTCATGTGATCGTTAGAAACGCATTTTTAAAGCATTGTAAATAATAAAAACAGAAAGATAGAATTTGACCAAAATTGTGACCATGCCCCTTTAAAACTCTAAATGAAATATTGTTATGCAGTAATAGGTAAGTTTTCATATCATCACTGGACATTTTAAATGATTTAGATATACATATGTAATATCTATCTTTCGTTTCAAGATATTAAGCTGTTGAATTCATTACAGTTTTTTTATTTATGTAAGTTAAAAAATAGATATAAATTAAAAGTATTGTACTAGTATACGATGACATGGAATCATTCAGGAAAAAATGTGAATAAGAAAAGTAAATATTTATTTTATCAGGAAATTACAGTTTGTTTAAAAATGTATCTAAATTATGTGATGAATCATATTTTATCAAATTCTAAATAAATTGTAATTTTCAAAAACTTAAAGATTGAGAGCACTACCAACCGGTGGGTTTTTCTGTGTATTTCTTAAACATCGAGATGATATTGACATCCAATTAAAAAAAAAAATTTTAAAAAATCGTATAGCCATTTGCATGTACATTAAGAAATATTTGAATCTAATGCTGTCGTAAATTATAAGCTATGTTACACTTTGAGTCATCATTTATATAAATTTTGATTTTGATTGATCTTTTTTACTACACCTTTCCAAAGATTCTCCGAACCTTTTTTTAGTTTATACTTCTTTTGTTTCTTCCTTTTACATCTGTTCAGAAGTTTCTCCGAATTATGGGAAGGTTTATAGCGGTATTACTTAATTGCGATAATATCATTTTCACACGAAAAATATATCGTTTTAATTCACCTTATTTCTGGACGTATTGATCGTAAAAACACTCTTCATACCTTTTTGACATTTTAAAGATCAGATATGTACATGACCTCATATATTCCCTCGTAGCCGAGATATCGTAAAAAACCCCAAGTTTTACATCTGACCGATTTTCCAAATCAATAGAGCGGGAACTTTGCTCCTTCACTAATTGGAAAAGAGCTATTTCTGTCCTAAATTTTAAAGTGCAAAGAAAATTAAATTGCTCTAGCGAAACCTGGTTATATTAAAAATATCGTAATAAATCCTCGTCTTGTATGATTTAATTTTTTTTCTATTGTATTGTTTATTTGTTTTGGTTTTGTGTGTGTGTGGTTTTTTTTTTGGTTTTTTTTTTTTTTGGGGGGGGGGGGTTTATTTAATATTTATTCATTACCTTTCATATTAAGAAGACATTTGCTGGGTGCAGTGGGTAGTTTTAAATATTTTTAATTCATTAGCTTGTATGGTTTGTTCATTTTGTCATTTACTAGTTTCATCTTAACGGTATTATCTTAAACAAACATTTGATTTAAAAAGATGGTAAGATTACAAAATGATTTAAGGTAAACAAATGTACAGCTGGTCATTTACTTATACTACACTCCATCCCTTAAACTATATTAGTAAGGGCAGAATGTCACTAAGACGTAATAAAAACTCTGCTAACGGTCCGTGCAATCTTGTCGCGCATCATACCCATACCACGCCCCTCCATTTAGCATTTCTAACAAAATTACCCATTGCAGGCCACCAACTAATTGACAAAATGAACCTTACTCAAAATGATTTTGAACGTATTTGTTTATTTTATTTTATTTCATTTTTTTTTTTAGATATTTTGTTCTAAATCCAATAACTTGTTAATAGATGGTCGATTTTCTATCTAGTTTTCTATTACTGATGTTTATGCCACGTGTACTACATCCCAATCAATAACTATATAATAATTATTATCATAATATTTATTTAGATAGAAATCTAACCATGTGCTGGTGAAAGGAAAGGAAAACTATATTAAACGTTTTAGGGTGTAATAATTTGTGTTCAAGGGTCATGGTCTCGATTTAGGTTGAGTATTTCATTTTTAATAAAATACTTATCAAAGGTATACCCCGACATCGACCAGAATTATAATTGGCATTTGTTAAGTTACTATTATAGTAATGGAGATCATAATTGTTTTGTTACATGTTTCTAAGTAAAGCTAGTGCCATCAATTGTTTTCAAAAAAGTACTTCAAAATACTTTTAATCAACAAAAAGGACAAGACACCAACTCGAAAATGTTTTATTGAAGGATAATTAACTGATTTTCTCGATATACACATGTATTATCATAATTTACCTATGGCATGTAAAAAAACAGATACATTAAAAAATCGTTAAATCTGTAAAACATTTGTAACCTTAATGTTGACATTGATAATACAAATACACTGGTAACGCATTGTTAACAATAAATTTGATTGAAATAGGAGAGAAATATATTTTTCTGATCGTGATACTTTGTATTATTCAAACAACAAAATGCTTTCTTTGGAGATTCATGCGGGGAATGAAGGTAGCGACATAGCAGAAAAAATAAATAACCCGCGTTTCTGCAATGTTTTTTTTTTCTCCACATTTTATTAATTATTGGACAAAACATGAAGAGACAAAGACAAACATACAAACATACTCATTCACTCACACACTCATTCAAAATGTACAAAGCCTTGAAAATCATACAGTAGTAATTATCATTTTGAAAATATTTCCATTCTTGGTTATGCATACATGTTAATTATGTTTGGATGATAAATTAAAGAAAAAATTTAACAAATAAAAATAAAACTAAATAAAGACCAATACATTATTCAAGTGATGTAATAAAGTTATCGAGCATACTCCATCTTATAGTGAATTTATCTAACATCATTTTAGTAGCATATGCTTTTTTCTCTATTAAATAATAAGAATAAATTGAACTTTTAAGTTCACTGATAAAAAGGCTTGAGCTTTTTCTTGATTTGTAAAATATGTATTTCTTCGTTAACAAAATCAATAAATTAAAAATATCATTTTTTTCTTTTGTATAACCAAACATGATTTCACACAATGAAAAATGGACATTGGATTAATAATGTTTCTGCGTTTCTGCAATGTTTGCTCCCTTCATAACCCACATGAATCATCAAAGAAAGCATTTTATTATTTATATTTACATCTTTCTTTTAATAAATTAATGCATTTGTTATAAAGAGTAGATAAGATTAACTAGATTAACGTTAGATAAAAGAAATAATCAAGTCGTCTTCTATGGACATTTGAGTCTGACATCATCATAATAATTTAGTACAGTCCGCGATTTTTCTTAGGTTGCTGAAGGTTTCGACCGATCGATAAACGGGGAGTGTAGATTTTAGTTCTGTCAAATTCTAAATAGCTGTGAAAAACAGTTACTTTTCGTAAGGAATAGAGGGAATCATACTTAGGGGATGTTAATATACGATACCGGTAAGACTTTGTCTGTAAAGGGTGCTAATTTTCATCATATAACAACACCTCTTAAATATATGATGACTGTGTAGTACTTCATAACTTGCCGATGCTCTATATTTAAATTGCTGAAACATCATAATTATATGCTGATTAGTCCTCATTAATTGCTGATAGTTTGTATTTATATGCTGATACGTTGCCATTGTGTGATGTTATTTTGCCCTGTGTTCGCATATGGAAGCATGCAACATCTACATATCATCCACGTATTCTATATCAAACGTTTAATTTCTTCGAATTCCATTTTTTTTTTAAATTCACAAATTCGACGGCACCACCAAATTCATTTATAAAAGACAAGCAGGATTCTCTTGGAATTCCACTTATATACATAACAAGCTGTGTTCGAATTAATCCATCTAGAATTACTGATTAGTGTAAGATGTGCAAAACATTTTGAAATCATTGCAGGTTAGCCGATACCGAGATGCTTATATCTGAGAGTATGGTGAGGTTTCTGATATATTACTATCCACATGTATATATACATTTGTTTTCCCTCGGACTGAAATGTTACACTTCCATTGGTTTAAACATGGCGCGTGATTGCCTCATATATCTCTATGTAGGTTCGATGAGAATAAATATTAGGCAATATGGCCGTCATTGGCCGACGCTTCGCCTACTCATTTCGACATTTCATATTATTTAATACAGAAACCGCATGCCGTAAGTCTTAAAATATTTGGAGTAGTTGCCCTTTGAAATTCTTTAAAGTTAGAGAAGTTGCCCTTTGAATATTGACGTCACATTGTTGTGTCTGGAGCAGAACAAAATGGCAGCGTCGAAATTTGCTCAAATCTCTGCAGAGGAAAGGGTGAAAACGTTTAAAATTGAATAGCAACAAAACATTGTAAGTGAACATGGCTGAAGCCAAGATTCTTAAAGAGTATGTGAAAGGTAAGATTGATAATTTTGAAGAGTTCAAATGAGTTAAATTGGACGAGATGTTAGGCATCTTGTACATGGGTTTGCGTAGATCAACGCTTTTTGTGAATAAATATGTCACTTGATAGTCCTCGAGAAAACAAAACACTTTTTAGGTTTGTGACTGACTGACTACAGAAATATATTGTGTTGATCAATCTCAAAGATGGCTCAGCTTCGCCTCGCCATCTATGAGATTGATCAACCCAATATATTTTTATAGTCAGTCAGTCACAAACGTAATAAGTAATAGTATTGCAATGTGAAATCTATTCCTTTTTTACATTTGTGCAAATCGTTTTTAAGCCTTTTGGTAAAAAAGTTATTTTGACACTCCTTGTTACAAGTTTTTGTCTTGAACATTATCTTTCTTATGAAGTCAAGTCAGGTTATAAGAGATCTTACAAATAGAAAGTATTTGCATGAAAACAAGTATTTGAGGCTTAATAAAATAGAATAAAAAAGACTCACTTGTGCAATCCAGTTTAATCATCAGTATGATATTAATAAAGTGTTCGTTGCAATGCAAGTTAAGTAATTTGTGAACTACTCTCTCTCTCTCTCTCTCTCTCTCTCTCTCTCTCTCTCTCTCTCTCGTAATACATGTATTTGTGAAAAAAACAAAACAAAACATAATCAAACTTTGTTGAAACAAATTAAATGACCGCTCTGACATCTCTCACTGTCACTTAGTCACTTACATGCAATACAGTCCAGTATATGATTAATACCAGCACGTACTATATATGCTCTAAAACTTTGTTTCTTTTTCAACCTGTGTTGGCGGTGCTGGTCCCATCACCTGAAACCCTCTGTCTTTGGACTGTCTATTTTGTCACTTCTAGAATCAATGTGTACATCGACAGCTGTTCATTCACCATTAAAGCTGACATGAATTCATAAATACGCATTATTTCCCTTTTCCTCCTACTACCACCATATTAGTTGTCGATTTCTATTGTTCTGCTCATCGCTACACACCCCCTATATAAGGCCGAGAGCACTATTCATGCTTCACTGCATTCAGGTACCTTGGACGAAAAGACGTGTAGAAACGCGTTTTGAACAAAAATAAAATGACAACCACTGCACTGGCAAGGAATATCCAATGAACGACGAAACAAGACAGACTGAAATCCAGGCACAGATACTTAAAAAATCCTAGATAATTGTAGACCGTTTTTCTGTGTATGGTATAACATCTCACATGCGCAAACCACACACTGTGGCAGATCGAGCAATGTCAATGATCGCATGGATTTTAGAAACAGGGCGTTTTTGTAGAAACCGATGGAAACGATGTTACGTTGTTACTTTCTTGGATTAACTATCATTTAGCTACTGTGTTGGATGTAGTGCCGCCGGGGTTTTCTATAAGATGCAGACGTTATGCACTCTGTATGAACGACACACGTGTTCGATGTGCATGCGAAGTAAGGCAGCACTATCTGTGCAAAATAATACGGATACCTTGGAAATTCTTTCAAAGATTAAATATATTTTGTATTTTATTGATTGTTGTTTCCTTTATTCTTTATTACAAACATTTTACTATAATGTGTTTAGAAGTCCGTGCAACCTGAATGCCTCGATTGGAAAGCAACTGACCGTAACTTTCTCGACCAGTATATATACCCCAGTGGCAAAAGAGGAGCGATCAAAACTAATATGGCGACCAAATGCTTTTATGAATTCATGTCAGCTTTAAGGTGGTATGGGACACTTATTGATATTGATGTGGATAAAAGTACATTATAATCAAAATACTTCCACTGTTTTAGAACTTTCAAATTTTACAATATATGACCAAAAAATATGTTTAAAAATGTTTAAAAAGGAAAAAAGTATAAAACACCCAGCGGGATTCGAACTCATGACTTACAGATCCGTAGCTATCGCTAGAACCCATTACGCTACACTGTTACACTGTAGGTAACAGTTTTGGAGGTAAACAATTATATAAAGTTATACTTGATTTTTTGTTTATTTCGATTGGAAGTACGTCACAACATGGAGGTGTCCCATACAACCTTAATATCGGTACGCTTTTGATAGGCTTTTCGTTCATTCGACAATCCCCGTTCTAAGAATGAGGCAGCGTATTGAAATCGTCGTCGTATAATAGATAAAATTGCTTTTTACTGTTCAAGTTCTTCATTTCAATTAAATATTAAATTTATTGGCAATGAGCTACTCTATAAACAAAATAACTCATATTACAAATAGGCACACACAGAAACACAAAAAATTCATAATACACAATTTGCATTTAATTCAAAATATGACATATCAACGAACCTCCAATATATGGCGGCGGTGCCACACAGTCAATAAGTAGTAGACTAGCGCACTTGCATAAGGTATGACTGTATATAATAAAAAAAACCCACCATATATATTTATGTTTAAATCTAGAAATACTACAGAAAAAGTTATTTCAAAAATGCTAGTACATTTCTCTAAAGTAGTCTGTATATTAAACAATTTTATTATTCTCACATAAAGGATATTTGAATCACTATGTATTGAATAAAATACAAATGAATAGTTATTCCATAACATGAAAATAACTCTCTTACCGTAAATAATGCAAGGTATCGCTCACACGTTTCACACTTGAACACTCTCAAGGGCGTCAGCGAAGTGAGACTCCGTATAAACTTGTTAAACTAGTTTAAATCTCAAATATTATAATAAGTAAATAAATAATTTCACAAATTAGTCTCACTTTGCTGATTATCATTATAAAATAGAAAACAACTAGATAAATGTTCAAAAGATATTTTTAAAAAGTTTTAAGAAACATAACCTCAGTCTAAAAAAAGGAATTTGCGCTGAACAGAAACTCTATAAATAGAATATACACAGGTAAAAAATACGGTACGCGATTCGCGCAGATAACACGTATAATTTTAACCATTAGAGTCGTCTTTCTTGATTGAAATTTAATCACTATCACTAAATACACGGCAGACCATGTGAAAGTGTTAAAACATTTGTTCCTGTGATATATGAATATAAAATGCATAGCGTCAATTAAAATACACCGTAAAATATTCTTATTTAAAGTTTTGAATTTAACTTGATTTATAACAGAAAGTTAAAAACATGACTGTAATACTTCATGAAAATGAAAATAAATCTTTGTAAAAATATTGCGATATCAATGCGCAATTATCGTGCTATATATATACGGACAGTTTTTGTTTCATATGATGCCAAATGAAAACATGAGAGTCTCACACTTGCTACGATACAACGTATTTTTGATCAATTTCTATTTTCTACTTATCAATCGGGAAAAAGTACGACCAATTAATAAATTCAAAAATAAAGACCGATTGCATTCCCTAAGAATTCCAAAAATTTTAAAAACACGTACTTATTTTATTGAAATATTTATGTGCATTAGGGTATTAAAGATTTTATATATACATTGTTACATAATCCTAACAAATCTTATGCCTTTACGTACAAGTAGCTTATAAATGCAATGCCTAACTATTAGAATTTATCTTCATTGTATTAACAAATATAATTAATCATCATTGTATTTACAAGTATAAAGAATTCTATTTGAATAAACAAAACATAACTGTTAAAAATTGTTATGGTAATTTATACTTTAACCGTAAATGGTTAAGCTGGTTAATATGATTCTAAATCAATGTAAACGGGTCTTTTATAACGAAAAGGTAAATCGATGTCACAAATTTTAATTCATTGTTAGCATTACATGTATTAACGTAAAAAGGCTGACTTTCATTTCTCCCAAAGAACGAAATTTTGCAAACCAAAAAAATCATTATCATAACAAAATTTATAAGCCTCAATTGTTAAAAAAAAACTATGGACAATATCTTTAAATCTGTCTTTTCATATACATATTGTTCTAAGCTTAAGGATTCCCATTTCGCCCAATTCTTTATTCATCTGCGATACGGCGCATGTGCAGAAGCAGCACATCGTCACGTAGTCTACGCAATCTGATCCCTGAAATATATACAACATATTGTAAAATGAAATCACTTTGATTTATTATTCTTAATTACTGTTCATTAATATTGCTGGTATATGGACATGTCAGTATCTTTTCCAATTTTCCTCTGCATTTAAATCATGCATAATGTTAAATCTCAAAATAAAGTTAATCGCCCACTTTTATGGTAGCTGTGTTTAAGAGACTACAAAACGGGCCTTTTAAAAAAACTCTTTGTTTGATGAAACTAGTACCCTAATGCCTCGCATAATGCCTCGCACGGTAAACACAGGAAACACACCCACTTCCCGAGAGTATCTGTGATATCACTAAGCATACAGGGAAAGCAGCAGCAGCCACTGTAACCTACAATACAAAGCATATTAAAACTAGAATAAATATTCATACCTCTGTCATTGGATAGGCTAGATGGAGGTTAACTATATATATATATATATATATATATATATATGATGAAGCGTTAACTGATGAAGAGTTAACTAAGAAGAAGGCACGTAATTTTGTATTGTCTCTTAATGTGAACTGTGGTAAGTAAAGTTAATCTAAGAAAATGAGTGTTAAGACTAATTTGTTCACCACTCAAGCTGCTTAGTATCAACATGTGATTTTTGACAGGGAAATATTACAAACATGAGCTTTTCTAATCTATTTTAAGCGATTTCGTTTTCTTATCATCTTTTAAGAAGGGCCAGTGTGATACGTTTGAGCATTTGCTATAGGATCATAGAAGCATAACAGATGTTCCGTTGACTCGTTGACTGTGTTGATATAAAACTAATAATTGAGATTTATTTCAATTTTGCCTTAACTCTAAAATTTGGTGTTCCTGTTTTATTCTTCTACTTTTCATATCTTTTTATACATGCATTCCACATTTAAGGCGAAATGGGAACACTCCATAATTGAGACTTACACGAAGAACAGTCAGCGCAGCACGCGCAAGGTACAGTACAGTTCCTTGTCCCATCCTCAGCGTTGCCCTGGGGCTTTCGTTTTGACTGGTCCATTCCTGAGTTGCTTGAAACAACGTATACTCTCCTTCAGTTACTCATACTGATTGTCTTAGCCTTGTCCTTTTCAAAAATGACGTCATAATTCATTTAAAATATTTTCCCGAACTTTATGAGGGAACTATGTATTAAATGAACCATATTCTAGACATTCCTTTTGAATTTCTAAAAACAAAAGTATTGCCAATACCTATGTTCAATCTAAAATCATTTCTTAAGAAAGGTCAAGAACATTCTATAAGCCGTTTTTAAAAGAGGCTGTAGGTATTCTGGATATGTTTAATACGTCAAAAACAAACAAAGACCCGTTTATGATTTCCTTCATATTCCATTGAATATGACAGTTTAAAACCCGAATTTTACCGTGTTTATCTCAAAACCAAGCCCTGTTACACCTTGTAAAAGCAAACTATTCTTAGTAAGCATAATTAAACGAATTCATATCTCACATTTAGGAAATTTAATAGCTGCTTTTATTGGTTGATTTTGACCTTAATGGTTTCATATGATTCATGTATGAAAATTTACGTCAAATCATTCAAATATGAGTTTTTTTCATACAAAAGTGATATAATTTGCGACACATACATGTAACAATCGTATGATTTATTTCATATTCTTTAATTTACGATTCTCATTACACATTTACTTTTTTAATCATCATGATCAGAAACAATTAACATGTTCACGCTGGACTTCACAAACAATATAGACATTCAATTCTTAAAAAAGAATTTCTTTATAAAATATTGATTCTTTACTGTTTTACATGAATCTGTTCGGTTATGGCATGCACAGAAAGATCACCTATGCTGTTGTTTTTCAGTTTTCATTCAATATATTCAATTTTCGTGGATTTCTTTCTTGAGTTGATTGACGGAATAAAATATTCATTGACGTGCAATTTCTAATAACGTACTACATTTATTTATGATTTGCATTAATTCAATGAAAATTGATATCCAGGAATATTGGGACCTGTCATGTGCATTAATTCCATACAATTGATAACCACAAATATTGATGAAACAACAGTATATTTTAATTGTCAAATGTAAAACAAATTAAATCAAAAGAAACAATAGATGACGGCAATCCCAATACAGTTAGGATTAAAATCCTGTCTCTTTTTCTTCCACACAACATTACTTAACAACTTTTAAAAACAAAATTATAACGTAAAAAAGAATTTCTTATTTGGTAAAAAAAAATGTCACAAAACTTAAACACTTCGATGAATTTGTTGCTTTTCTAAGACCAAGACAAAAGATGAATATCAATTGTTTTGGAAAGCTTTGAAACACTTTTGTAAAAGTATTCTTATTTTGAATACAACAGTTAATCTGATTTAGATTTTTTGCAATGCTTTACAATAGTATTGATCGAGTATTTTTGGATTGCTATTATTTTTAATAAACAAATTGACAAAACATATATGCTTTTGTGTAACAATTTTTAAAAGTATGGCATAATCTTACCTTTTGAAAACCTTTTGTATGGAATATTGCGTGCTTTGAAACAGCATTTGAAGAGTTTTAGTATTCATATGTGGAAAATGAATCAGAGGCTTTTAAAATGGTTAGATTACTTCGAAAAAAAAAAAAGAAAATTGAAATACATTTGAAACATGGGGAAAGGGGAAAATTTGATACAAGTCTGTATTTGTTATATCCGGTTTGGTCCAACCGGGTTCTTTGAATCAATTATTATCACTACATATCCTGATCAGATCTAATTTGTATTTTAATTCACCTTATTTCTGAGCGTATTGATCGCAAAATTACTCTGCATACATTTTTTAAATTTTCAAGGTTAGGTATGTACATGATCTCATATGCTCCCTCGTAGCCAAAGTATCGTAAAAAAAAAAAACAGGTTCCACATTTGACCGATTTTTGCGATCTTCATTTCTTTACTAACTGGAAAATCACCGGTGTAAGATCGGTTTGTCAAGTGTGAGATAGCATTGTGAGATTTTTCTGTCTTATACTGTGCATTACGTATACTACGCTTTAAAACCTAAACAAACGTTGTCTGCTGTAGGGATATGCAAAATGATGGATTGAGATTATCCATTAAATAACTGCTAAATGCTTAATTAATTACAATTTATCATATTTTTGTTCAAAAAGCTGCCGTATGCTCTCATTTTGACTTGCACTATCTGAAGCACGCAGAGGGATAAACCGAAAGTAATCTTTTGAATGTCATAACAGAAAGTTGTCAGACATCATATTTAATGTAAAATAATGCGAGAAAAAATCATTCATTATATACTCGTGTGTGATAGTGATTTTGATTTTTTGTAGATTGCTGAATCTAGGTTTGAACGATCAATAAACGGCGCGTGTAGACTTCAGTCTTGTCAGTTTAATTTCGTAGGAAATAGAGGGAATCATACTTAGTGGGTGTAATTTGAGGCTTAATGAAATAGAATTAAAAAGAATAACTTGTGCAATCCAGTTTAATCATCATTATGATATCAATAAAAGTTATGGTTGCAATGCAAGTCAAGTAACTTGTGACCCCCCCCTCTCTCTCTCTCTCTCTCTCTCTCTCTCTCTCTCTCTCTCTCTCTCTCTCTCTCTCTTTAATGCATGCATTTGTGAAAATAAAAACACTTTTGGAACAAATGGCCGCTCTGACATCCCTGACCGTCACTTAGTCACTCACATGCAATACAGTCCAGTATATGATTAATACCAGCACGTACTATACATGCTCTAAAACCTTGTTTCTTTTTCAACCTGTGTTGGCTTTGCTGGTCCGATCACCTGAAACCTTGGTGGAGATCTCTCCGTCTTTGGACTGTCTATTTTGTCGCCTCTAGAATCCATGTCTACATCGGTAGTTGTTCCGTTCACCATTAATATCGGTACACTTGTGATAGGCTTTTCGTTCATTCGACAATCCCCGTTCTCAGAAGGAGGCAGCGTATCGAAATCGTCATCGTCTTTCTTGATTGAAACTGAATCACTATCGCTTGATTTCATCGAAATTTTGTCAATCAAAAAAGTATTCTTAGAGACCGAGTTATACTCCGACTGAGATATTCTTTTCGTGATTAAGTTTAACTCGTCCACATTGAAATGAACAGTCTTTTTACTGTTCGGCTTGACCCTCCCTCTTTTGATCTTTGAAATCATCAAATGTTTAATTTTGCAAACGAGAACAGTTAATAAGAGTATCGAAATTACACTACCAAAGGCAGACAGTCCAATAGTTATTCGCAAAGAAAAACTTAGCCTAGATAGCTTTGTTGTCTCCAGTTCCATTTGGCGGGAAATTGTGCCATTTTCTCCATAGCCGACACACACGTACGTTCCCGCGAAATCTGCTTGCATGTTGAATATTTCCATAACACTTGCATTCATTGAAACGTATCCCTTAATCCCTGTGTACGATTTTTGGACGCTACTGTATGTGTCAACAGAGATTGGTAT
Source organism: Magallana hongkongensis (assembly GCA_016163765.1). Taxonomy (NCBI): domain Eukaryota; kingdom Metazoa; phylum Mollusca; class Bivalvia; order Ostreida; family Ostreidae; genus Magallana; species Magallana hongkongensis. The sequence goes on along the minus strand of WFKH01011925.1, from coordinate 24,471,768 downwards.
GACCCAATGGGTGGTGATTATTTTGGAGTTTTCCTCCGCCTGACAGACGTACGTTTTTGACTCCCCTAAAGCAAGGAAATCGCGTGTTGGTGGTGTGGCTGTAAACACAGCGCTCCTTTCCAATACGTCATCATCTGACGTCATCAATGTTCCATGTATATACGTCATATTAGATTCGGTGTCCGTTTGATTGTATTCCACATCGATAATTCTGTGATTCCTGACTGTTCTTTTACTGTAGTTTCCGATTGTCGTGCCATCATTGATTTCGTATTTTTCATCCGAAATGTTAAGATTTGTCGTTGAAGAATGATAGTCTATAGCTGCGAATGAACCATTTTCATCAAAAATATTCTTCTCCCCATATTTCAGCATATTTGAGTTTTCTAACGCTTCACATTGAATTAAAATTAAAACAATAATGATCATTTTGCAAACATTGGCAAATGTCACAAAAAAATCTAACACCCTTGCATCCAAACACCGCATTTTGGAGACTGACAATATCGGTTGCAGCTTGTGTATACATGTGTTTACACTGACCAAATACTCGGGGTTTGTAAGAGAGACTAATTATGAATTAGTTCATTAAACACGCGAGGATCGACCAAATCTCGCGTTTGTATCGGACATTGGTGGCTTTTAATCAAATTACGTGCACTATCGTAGAGTGCAATCAGTTGAAATGGCCTTAGATGGAGACCTGCTGATTGCTGTAATGACTTTATCGTAATTACTACTGCTAATGCAAAAGTGGCGGCGGATCACAGAATTACATGTACTCCGCCAGTAGAAAAATCAATATGGTCCGTCACCTGCGCTTAACATTTGGTCATATCTGGCAAGTATACCATTATCTGAAGTACATCGCAAAAAAGGATTGAAGAAGTAATACATGCGGAGATCAAGAATTTTTTCGGGGGTAGGGTAAGATCCGAGGGATATTTTTGTTTGCCGTGGGAGGTGGGGGTTAGGGCAAGGCTTTAAAAAGTTTGAATTTTCCAGTATCCTGACCTCCCCCCCCCCCCTTCCCCTCTAGATTATGTATTATGTAGTACATGTAGTTGAAAAAAAAACATCTTGTGTGTATTGTCAGCCATATACATTTGAGTAATAGCTCGATCTACATATGTACATGTATAATAAAGAGCATTGAAGTTAATTGAAGTTGGTGCGTGAAAAGCCGATGGAATTGTGGCTCTGGCCGACGGGGTTATAGATAAGAGAATGTGTCATTAACTGAGAATAAACGATGTGCGCAGCAGTTGAGATGTATATATCATGTTGGGGAGGGAATCATGAATATGATATAATGCATGTTGCTACTTGCGACATTACTGCTTTGAATTGCACGCCCGTGCAACAACTACTAGTATCAAACAAAATCTTTTATAAAGAAATTCAATAAGACGTACGTTTTAAAATTTATAACTGATTTACAGAGAGTTCATTTGTCCATATGTTTGATTCATTCGTAATTCGCGAAAAAAAAGAAAAGAAATGATTCTCTTCAAGTGTCAATGAGACGTTAACTTGACGTTGGTGACGTCACGATGGTGATTTGGGCATTGATGGACAAAAAATAATGCCACTGCCAAGGTGGCACCCGTCAAAGAGGCAGTTTGTAATAAATTTATGTATGCTATATTATAGACCATTGCCTATACTAGAGTAAATAACCACTTTTGGTCTAATGTCTATCTCACCTGACAGGTGAGCTATTTACTTTTGAAAATTAAAATCTCATACTCGGAAAAATGACTATATTCCTATAGGAGAAACATTTTTCTTACAGGATAAATAAAAATTCATAACTGAATAAAATTAATCCTATAGAAATTCAAGTTCCGATAGGATAATTATGATTAAAAATCCAATTCAATTCGGTCACAGAAATTTCTATTGGAAAAATAACGGTTCGAATTAAATTAATTCCTCTTGAAAATACTATTATCCATTAGGACATGAAATTCCTTAAGGAAATTAACAAAATCCTGCAGGAATTTCTAAATGTCCTGTACCAAAAAAAAAGTTCTTCAATAAAAATGTTCATTTAAATTCTTATGATATTTTAATTTTTAAAGGTTATTATGTAAGAGACACTAAAACACAAAAGTGGTTATACATAAAGACTCATTAGGCAATAATTTATATATCAAATGACATATGTATGTTTTTTTGGAAACTGCACCTTATACCTGCATGAAAATGCCCTTTTGACACTGACATAATTACGTTTGCAGGTAGTTTGATTAAAGGGGTCACTGATGTTTTAGGTAACCTAATATTTTTCACGAAATTCTTATTATCAAAAAATGTGCGCTAATACACTATCTATATATGACGCGTACGTACGGTACATGTACATTTCTTCAGTCTGTTAATAATTCGGATGAACTCTGTGTAACGGTTTGATAACTATGCCACTCTATAATTTATTTTTTTACTTCATTTTACCTCATTTCCAATAAAACCCATATTTTTTTTCTTTTCTTTTATGTTTTTCTAAGGGGAAAATAGTTTTTCGTCTATGACATTTAGAGAAACCATAAAGGATTTTCTACTTTTTCTACATTTTTTCTAAAAATCCCTTTTTTCTGTTTCATTGTATAGGGTAAGAGAAATTCCTACGGAAATTGAATTCGACAATGAAAAGCAGTTTTTCAGTCAGAAATCTATATATAAATTGTAACCTATATGGACATTATTTTTTCCTTGGGATTTATTTTTGAACTAGACCTCAGAAGGTGCAAAAAATACATAATTATGCAGCGAAATCCGTTTTGGGGAAAAAAGAATGCTCATATATAAACTAATGTATCATTGCCATTCTCTTTCACTTTTACCAAAAAAAAGTGGGGATGTACATTGATTTATTCTTTTCTTTGTACATGTATATACTAGAAATGCCCTTCGCTCAAATAATGCCCCCACTCCCACCCCATCACCGCATTTCCGAGTAGCACCTTGTTTGGAAATTGATAGGGTAGCGAATAAGATTGGCACCGCCTCTGATCGGAAAATCTCGCGAGAGTTGTGTTGCTACTTTGGAATGTTTCAATATGGCGGGCACCAACGAGTTTATGGTTTAAAAACAAAATCACGTAGACATCGCGGTAGCCTGCTGTCCTCTTCAAGAATTAAATGTCTGAGATGCAAAAATGGATCCTTCATACACTGAAGCTATCGCAGCATCTCTTGTACGAGAATTCCTAAGCAGAAAGGTAACTTCTGCGAGATAATTCGGTCTCTAGTTAACATCAAAACCTCTTTTTGTTGATGATGATCATGCTGATTGATAGACATTCAGTTCACATAATCATACATAAACAATTTTTGTTACATGGTCGATAGTGGAAAACTTATGTAAACAAAAGTGTACGTGTTCCTGCGAGAACGAACGAGATGTAAGCAAAATATATAAAACCTATATTTTGTTTACATCTCGTTCGTTCTCGCAGGAACACGTACACTTTTGTACTGTATGCATATGATACTACGGTGAACTAACAATCAGACGACACAGTATTTATTAAAATGCACTTCAAACATGTAAGATATTAATTTATGGAGTTTTTCCCAACAAACATGACAAATAAGAGCAATTTTTGTAAATCCACCTTTATCCAAATTCAATTTGACAAATCATTATGCTACAAAATTAAAAATGTTATATTGAAAACTCTATGAAGTAACATCTGCAAAGACTGAAGATTCATTAATCAAAAACATGTAATGTTGTGAATATATATCGATCGATAAATCAAATTAAGGACCTAGTAATTGCTGCAATTCGTTTTGTCATTGAATTTATATTTGTCAATGGAAGTAACAAAATGTATAAAGGTTATTCAGCTAATGTTAAAAAAGCATCTTTGATTGATATTCATGATATACTTTTTAAATTTCAAAATTTTGCTCATTTAGTTTTTAAAGTACACCCAAAGATTAAGACTGTCAAATATGTACTGTACTTTTTACATGCATATGGACCTTTCTATGATGTACATGTAGCACCACACTGCACATCATATTGAAAAAATAATAATTCTTAAAGGAAAATGTTCTGATGCTGGAGCCAAAGAAGATTTATAATTCATAAGTTAACAAATAGGAGTTTGCCATTATAGGAGTCAATGGAAGGTGCAATGTTGCAAAAAGAAACATTAGTTTAGTGCAATAAAATATTTTAAAATATGGAAAATGTTTCTGAAAATTATCTTCTGATTTCAGGGCCTGAAGGGAACACTACAGATGATGGATCATGAAATGCCAAGGGGAGACAATGCCATCAGTAACAGACAGCTGTTGATGAGAGAGCTACATATTGAGAAGCTGATGAAGAGAAACAAGGTCTGAACATGTGCAATGAAATTAGTAATATATTATATTATATACCTATTTACTGGCTATGAGGACGATAGCAAGTTTATTGTCCCCCTCGACAGCAACTATTTCACGAGGCAAAACTGAGGGAAATAGTTGCTGTCGAGGGGGACAATAAACTTGCTATCTTCCGAATAGTCACTAAATAGGTATTTTATTATACCAAAGAAAACTTTATTTGTCGGCGATGCAGATTTTCTTCATGGTAAACAAATTAGAGTTATCGGACTTTGAAATTAACGAAGCGACTCGGATTACACCAGAGGTGGTCCGAGTTTAGAAGCAAGGGAAATCGAATGCCGCTGGTGAATAGTTTTGATGACTATTCGCCATGGGCAGATAGCACGGAAACTATTTCACGGTTAGATAGAATAGCATGTTTATTTGTTGTAATTTTACATAGAAAATATTCACAGAGGTATAATAAAAAACAATAATTTTCCTAGTTCTCATTGGCTGAAATTACATCACGTGACATTTGTCAGTTTCTCGCAAGCTCGGTCGATACCACTTTCTGTGTCTTTGGTCGATATCACTGGACATTGTCCATATAACCACATATCAACCTACAATGAAGTCCATAATTGTATAATATATCATAAACTGTAGGTTTATAGGGATGTTAAGTTTGAATCTTTTGCTAGATTAGTTATAACTTTCATGTTCTGACTCAGAGTTACTTCATACAGTATAGTTTACTCCCATAGTTATATTTAATAAAAATGTCATATGTTACATATGACTAGTAGGTAAGTTATGGGATTTTGATTTCATGCTGCAGGAAACAGGAATCTGTTAAGTAAACAAGGTACAATATAAGGTTTGCAAGATATAAGCAGCAGAACAATTATAAATGCACAGTGCTGCACCAAGAAATCCATTTCGTACGGAACTTTGGATTTTAACAATTCACTGGTGAACATTTTACCACATTGTTACATTCATATAATTTACATTCTGTTATTATTTCTTTTAAAGTTATATAGTATAACTTTGTAAGGAAAGAAAATAATGAAATATTATTACCATAATGATATCATATGTATATTTTTTTTGACATCTTTTTTACCAAAATGTACGTGTATTCAACAACAGAAATTAAATATTGCAGGAGATGGTGGAACCGTTAAGAACAATGCTAGAAATAATAACCAAATACTTCTTAGAGCTGACAAAACCAGGTGATTTGATTTTGGTGCCGGAGCCCCAGGATTCTAGCTCCATGTCTTCCTCTCAGTCAACCCGCAATAACGATGCATCTAGCTTAATAAACCCAGCTGCTGATAGACCTACCTCTTCTAGTTATGGCTCAGGAGGAAAGTCAAGAACAGGTAATATTAGGGAAACATTATTTCATAATAGTTTTAATCATACCTCTGTGTATCTTTGCTATGTAAAATTACGATGAATAAACTTGCTATTTCATCTCAATAATGTTTAATGTGAAATAGTTTCTGTGCTATTTGCCAATGGTTATCAAAACTATTCACAGGCAGGTTTGATTTCTCTCATATTTAGTCTCAGACCTCCTCTGGTGTTATCATAGTCTTTACATTAGATTCAAAGTCCAATAAGCCTAACTTGTTCACTGTAACAAACTCTGCATCACTGACAAAAGAAGTTTTCATTGGTTCAATAAACATGATGAAATACCAATTTACTGACTTTTTGGACAACAGCAAGTTTATTGTTCCTCAAGACAGCAACTATTTTCCTAAGCTTCACCTCAAGTAATAGTTCCTGTCTTGAGGGAAAATAATTTTGGTGTCGTCCTGATAGCCAGTAGATAGGTATATAATGTAAACAGTTACATATATTGAACTAAGAGGGAAAATAACCATCGTTGAACCCTATAATTTAAAAGTAAACTTAAGTCAATCCTTCTTCGAGCCATGAAAGCGCATAGGGCCTGTGTTTATCTTTGGTTTCTGTGGTGGTTCATTGAATCTCACTGGATGGAACACCAGTCCATGGCAGGTTAACTCCCAGCATAACCCTGCACCTGATTCCATTTGGGTGAACTGAAACAATTTAGATAAAGTGCCATGTCTTAGGACACATCATACAGCTCAAGTGACTCAAACCAGTGGTCTTTCAATAATTGGCCAAACACTTAAAACCCCTAAGACATTTGCACTGCTATAGTTATTAAGACTTCATGAACTTTTTTATTAGTAGAAATTTTCACCATAATATTTAGTTGTACATGTATCAATATATATATATAGGTATTTCTGGTGTACAAGGTTTACTTATTTTTTTTTATTGTACAAGTTCACATTCTTGATCATTAGGTGATTAACATGTGATTAATCTGCAATTTTAAGATCTACAAACAAATTAAAACCTATTTTTGCTGTTGTGTCCCTATGAACTAAGTGCATAATACCAGTAGTTACTACCCCTTACTCCTAAGCCATACATGTACCTCAATATTGACTGCTTAAGGTGTACAGAATGGGTCACAGGATTTGGTCATAGATGACAATGTGGAGGGGGAGACACTTTTAGGGTCAGGTAAGGCCGGCCTGATGGACAGGGAGGACCCCAAGGACTCGTTCCCCACCCCCCAGAGACTCCAAACCAGACCAATCAGTGCCAAGAAGAAAGGAATGTCTGGACCAATCACAAGTAATCTGGAGGTCAGTAGGAAAGGTTAAAGGTCAAACAACATACAAATTAGAGAAAGTTTATCATAGCGTAAGGATTTGTTTAATATTCATATGTTTATTCTGATGATGAGAGAGACAATGAATTAAATGCTAACTTTGACCCTTACCTAATCTGTTTGTGTATAAAGCATCTCTTTACAGTATTTGATATTTCAAAACCAATATGAAACTCAATATGCTGAATTTGTTTTTAGGACACTGGAAGAAACAGGAAACTAAACAAACCTAGACCCTTAACCTCAGGGTCACGCAAAATAATTCTAGACAGCCCTGAATTGACCTCTGAACCTAGGCGCAGTTCAGTGAATGAGGACAGACTTTCTGGCCTTTCTGGCACAACAGGAAGTATAGCAGGCCGCGACAGGAAATCGTCCATACAAGATGTGCTGGATGTGGAGGACACCAAACCCTCAAAACCAAAATCAGCCTCAGGGAGACGCCAGGCATCCATGGAAGAGGATTTTCCAGAATACAGTGTGGACAAATCCAGCATCGCAAACAGACCCCCAACTAGGGGGAGCCAGAGGTCAGTACAGCCTACATGTGTACATACAGTAGTGAGTAGTGCCAAGTCCAGTCAATGGAATGTTATTTGTTTTTAAGTTGTATTGTTGTTACAGAAAGATTGTTTAATGTATTTTAATGGAATTAATGTGGAAGAGTTGGTTATGAGATGTGGATTAGATATTGTCAAATACCTGAAAAAGAAGAGGAAATAGTAGACATGAGTGGTTTGTTAAGTGAGTATTTCACCACAGGTAAATAACAATAAGTATATCATATAGTTTTTACACATATCATATATATTCATAGAGGCTTGATTTTAGAGTACATTAATCTGAGCCATATATTGGGGACCATAACCTGAACGTATTTTAATCTGTTAAGAATGTGACAATACAAATAAATGTGTTGTTATTGTACCACATCCTCTCTAACAAAACACTGTCAGTTAAAAGTAATCACTTTTCTCTATTTTACAGGCCATCCTCTAACCATTCAGTGACATCAAAAATTTCCACAAAAGTAGGTGACCTGGAGTTTGGTGATTGTGATGACCTTGACTCAGATTTAGCTGACCTTGACCTTGGACCAAAGTTATCTGTAAACCGTCCAGTACAGAACCTGATTGATGCCCGTCCAATAACACTACAAACTGCCATAGTAAGTCATTCAGTGTAAAATAACACATGATTAAAAACAGATAAATCCATTTAGCAAACAATAATAGTTCTATGCTATATATTTATAATATTTAACCAATTTCTTTGTATTTCCTCAGAATTTAAAGACACTGATATTTGGATCAGCAACACAGTGCTTCAATGATGAGTGGAAGTACCAGAGTCTGGTGTTCTGTGATCTCCCAAAGCTTCAGTATGGAATAGTCCAGAAAAAGGTTAGAAAGAGAGAGAGAGAGGAATAGAAAGAAAAAGAACTCAAGATAGAGAGACAAGAGAGAGATTTACAGAAAGAATAAGAGATAATATTAAAACAGGGTTTTAAGATAAACTGAGAGAAGTTTTTTTTTACTCTTTACACGAGACAGTTTAATGTTCGAAGCTTGTTTGAGGTTTTCTACATTAAAGCCATACAATGTCATGTTTATGATATGTACGTTTACAGTATTCTTATAAATAATGATGTTTTGTTACAGGGAGGCCCCTGTGGTCTGCTGGCTGCTATACAGGCTTGTGTTCTACAGGAACTGCTGTTTGGGGATTGTAAAATACCACTGAAACGATTGTAAGTGTGAAGTACAACTAGAACGATTGTAAGTGTAAAATATCACTAAAATGATTGTAAGTGTAAAATACCAATGGAATGATTGTAAGTAGAAAGAAACTATCACTGCAACTGGTAAGTGTTAATTACATAAGTAAAACATGATTTAAAAAATGGTAAGTTTGAAGTAGTACCAAAACTATTGTAAGTGTATAGAAACACTGAGATGTTTATTTGTGTAAAATGATTCTAAGTTTAAAATGCCACAGACTGGAAAAAAATGTAAGTGTAAGGTACCACTGAAACTATCAGGCCTATTTGGAAAAAAAAATTGTACCTGTCACATAAAATGAGATGGTATATTCTAATTAATATCTGTTTGTCCTTATAGCGGGGATCCAACACATGAAGAGAGAAGTCAAGCATTAGCTACAGCTTTGGCCAAAATCTTCTGGCGAGCAGGAGAGAATAAAACAGCAGTAGTTACCATGTAAGTAATAAACTTTGTATTACACCTGTAGACACATGTGCCCTGATTTCCATGATTCGATAATAGGCTTAGCCATATGAACTCTAGGCTTGGCAATATTTTGATGTATGTGTATTTAATAAGCAGATTGTGTAAAGTTCTGCATCTTGAAGATTGCTAAATCATTATTAAAGTAGACACCATGTAAAGGGAAATAACACAGTTAACGACTGCTGCACTTAAATAGATGTACAAAGTTATATTAGAATGTGTACTAATCTACTTTAATGTTGGCACTTTTGTAAGAGCAATGCTTAGAAGGGCATAAGCTGAAAGCGTGATGGTCATTAATTTTTTTTTATTTCTTGAATTGCAAAGGATACACAATTAAAGCCAATATAAAAATTAGTTTGTATAGAAACCAGAATAATGTAAATAAGCTACATTTTATAATGAATATAGATTTGAAGAAAACTATAAACTTTAGAACAACTAATTGCTTGTTAATCAATGATATTTTAACAACTTGACAAAACAAAAAGCAAATTTAAAATACATGTGCATTCTTTGAGGGTAAAAATTCATACTGTATATATACAGTGTAAAGCAGAAAAAATTTGAAGAATTTTCGTAGAATTTTCTTTGCTTGAAAAAGAAATTGAGTTTTTATTGCCTTTTCATCTGGCATTTCTTCATGTTTGTTTTACAGAGGTTCAGGGAAAGCCGTGTTTCAGGGCGGGGCACCCAAATACCGGGCCGATGACCTGACAGAGACTGTGAGTAAATTAACTTGACATAGCTTATTAACTTTATAATTTACATATTTATTATAATAATCATTGATTTCATTTACGTAATGTTTGTGAAAGTTGTTATGTTGATCAAGAGAGTGGATGCTATGTTGAACATTCATGTAAAAACATTTATGATATAGGGATGTTAAAGATTTTTATTAAGATACCATTGATGTACAATATCAATTTTTTTCTTGGCAGCTGATGCTGAATCACTTTAAGTCCTACGACGATCTGCTGGCCTTCCTGAAACAAAACGTACATCATTTCATGACGGATGGGACGGCGGGCGTGATATTGACGCTGTACTCCGTCATCTTCTCTCGATACATTGACCAGTGAGTTTGTAGTATTGTATCATAATGATTATAAATCAAACAGTATAATTGCTATAATTTTTATTTTTCTATTTTCTTCAATTGTGATTTATTGGCTACATCTTGTAAAAAATCAAATCATGCTTTACTGACAGAAACCTAGCTATCAATGAGTCAAAATAAACTCACTGACCAATGATTTTGTAATCTCTTATTATATATAGGCATCAAACAGTATATCAATCACTATAATTTTTTAGCTCACTTGTCAATTGTGATTAATTGGCAAGCTAGATCTTGTAAAAAAAATCATGCTTTACTGACAGAAACTTAGCTATCAGTGAGTTTAACTTAGGGTGTACTCGATTGGCAGTTCCTCCACGGAGAATCAACGGAATTCCAAACAATCATTGTCCAAACTTAAATCCTTAATTGATATACATGTACTGATAAAAAGTTGGTTATAAATGAATTAATAATCATCTGACGATATATTGACCATTGTCAACACACGATACACTAGACTGTAGACTTGTAATCCTCTAATGATCATGTGCATTGATCAGTTATTTGATAATCTTTTGAAAATATAAAATGATGATATAAATTGAAATAACAACCACTAGATCTCCATAGAAATAATTCCTCTATAGCATTTTCAAATGGTGGATCTTAAAACCATGTTTTGTTACTGCATGATCTTGGCTCTTACTTTATCTTAAAAATGCATGCCAATGGTCAATATACATGACAATGTATAAAAGTAAAATCTCCTTAAAGTTACTATGTGGACAAATATAACTAAAGACTTTAATTTGTTGGGCAGGGTGAGGGAGGATATGGATGAACCAACAGGAAAGCTGATGGGAGCCCATGGGTACTGTACTCAGGTAAAGTGACTTACTATCTACTCATACAATGACTAACTATCTACCGGTACTTTTGTTAACAATATTTTAGAAGATTTTTTTTTTAACATTAAAATGATATTTGATTGTTGTAATTTCTCGTTGAATACTGTATACAGGGTTATTTTCGCCTTTTTACACTTGCAAACGATTTCGCCCTGTCTTGAATTCTTCCAGATGCAGTTGTGTTAACAGAGATATTATTTGCAACATAGAATTTGCCAAGTCTTAAATTCGCCCTCTGACAACGAGGGCGAAAGGGGTGAAAATAAAACTGGGGCGAATTTTTTCCTGTATACAGTAATTGCTTTTCTTTTGACCCGCCTAATTAATGACCTCTTGTGTAATACTGTGTATTTCTGTACCAGGATATGGTCAATCTGTACCTAACTGGAAAAGCCAATTCTAATGTGTTCAATGACAAAATCGAGCTGGACTCGGGCACAGGAAGTGATGTCACAATCCTTAAAGGGGTCACAGGGAGGTCAAATATAGGACTGCTTTCTCTGTTTGAACATTACAAATCCTGTCAGGTACTTACCTATGTTTTTTCTTTTTTATAAGTCTTAGATTATTTATGATATCATATCTGTAGCATCAAATTATGACCAAATCAATGGTAAATCTTTAATATATTATATACCTGTCATCTACTTACATGTATATATATTTCAAGCCAGATATTTAATTACTAAATAAGTTAAATAGGATTATTTATTTGGATTAATTATTGCATATAATTATATGATCCTGAATTATATTTGAATGATTTTAATTAGTTAAGTATTAATTATCAAAAAATGCATTTGATTTTCATTCATCGCTTCTATGACAATGTGAACATGTCTTATTTGGTGGTATTGCTTTTATTTGCTCTAGGTGGGGACATATCTAAAAACACCCAAGTATCCAATCTGGGTGGTATGCAGTGAGAGTCACTTCAGCGTTTTATTCTCCATCAAGAAGGAGCTTATCAGTGACTGGAAGGCGGAGAGGCGATTTGACCTGTATTACTACGACGGCTTAGCTCGGCAGCAAGAGGAAATCAAACTCACCATTGGTACAATATGAAATACATTTTGTTTCATTAGTGGTTTATATCATGAACTATTATCATGTTCTGGTATAAAGCAGTGTCATTGGTCATTATAGAGAAATTTTATTACCGATGCATTAATATATCAAATTACAGATACGGTAGATATGGGATTTAAGACGCCATCTTCTGAAGAGGACCTGGTTCCTCCACTGGAACACTGTATCAGAACCAAGTAAGTTTACGGTATCTTGTGTGCATACCATTACCATATAAATATGAAGATATTGTACAAAAATGAATTTTCAAAATTTTTTCTTTTCAGATGGTCTGGAGCTAATGTTGACTGGAATGGGACTGAACCTCTTCTATAACACAGGATTTGATTGGTTAAATTAGTTTGGATTCAACCTTGAAAAAAAACCCTAACAGAACCAACACCTTCATTTCTACCTTCATAGAGTATAGATACAGAAGAATCTTAGGATTGTTTGTTAAATACAAATGTGATTGGTCAACCAATTTTTGTATTATTATTTTTTTTAAAAATCCTACTGCAGCCAATCAGAAATTGTTGTGTTATATTATGGAGTAAGCACAAAATATCATTGGAAGAAATGAGATATTATAAGATGATTTAATGTAAGAACCACAAACAAGGATTTCAGCTACATTAAAGTTATATTCTTGTAATATAACCTTGTTAATGCTACTTGCTATAGTATATCAGTTGTCATTTTGTTTATTACATTTTCATTTTTTACATTTAATTAACTGCTGATTCTTGCAATATTAATTTTTTTAGTAAATTAACAGGTGATTTACTGAAGAATTGTACAAGTACAATAATATTAATACATATAATGATATTGAAAAATAAATCCATGCAAAATGAACTGTGATCTGACTGAAATCTTTATTCACATGGCATGTACAAATGTGTATAGATATATCAATGCTTTACATTGTTACTAAATTTAATCTAGAAATAATTTTTGTTCTGAATTTTTTTTTACCAAGCAAAAAAACCCAAACTTTTGAACTTATTCAATTCCTGTTATTGTGAAAATATCGAATTGATAATAAAAAGACAAGCATTTTAAAACATCAGGATAATTTGCTGTTGTTGTCAAGAGGAAAGAACTCTTGGATAATAATGTATGACATTACTTGAAAGCAGTTATCTTGCTTTGACTATCTTTTCTTTTGACACACCACATTACATAGAACCAAACTGCAAATTATTGTATGTGTAAATCATTTTTTTAGTTTATTTAAGTTTCTTGTTAAAATGGATAGGAAATTCTTATGTTTTTGCAAATGTAACTTGTAATTAACCCTGTTGCTTGATAAATTTATTAAGCATATGCACATTTAAAGAATATGATTTTTTTTCACTGAACCACAGTTGAAAGTCATGGGTTACCTGAAATGTGTGATTAAAAATAGAAAAAGCCACATTTTGGATATTTTTCTGTTATGAAGTTTAAATGCTTTGAAGTTTTAGTGTACATGCATTGTATTCATAAACATGGTTCTTTTGTGTCGGATCAAAATGTGCAAATGTGATATGTGATATGCTTTTTTTTTTTTTTTTGCCTTGAAAATGTTGTGAATTGTATAATATTTACAAAACATCATACATTATTTTTTATCTACAAAACCCACCTTACTTCATAAGTTGTGCCAAATATTTAGTTTGTTTATTTTGTGCAACACTGCAGCTAATTATTACAGTTACCATATTTATTTTTGGCATTGTTAATAATTCACTTGCTTTCAAGTTGGAAGTTTTATTTATTAGTATTTAGCTACTTGATGTTGGCTTTTAGACAATGTACCATACTTTATAGTATTAAACTTCTTATTCACAAGTATGACCTCAGTACATGCAGCTTAGGAAAAAGATCTGTACATGACTTGAAAAATAATGATAACATTTTTTTTTTAATAATTGTACAGACAAAGTAATTGAAAAATATTTATAAAATCTCTCAAAATGATTTGAAATTATAGAAATATAAATATTATGTAGACTAACTTGTTGTTTTTTAATGTATAAAATTATATTTAGAACAGTGTCATTTCTAGCCAGCGGCATACTACATTGAATTGTAAAAATGATGGTTTAATTTGTAAAATGAAGAAAAACCAATTAATAAAGAAAAAAATGTGGAGTTTTTAAAGCAATATATTTACTTCTGTTAACTGATCCAACAACCACACTAAAAGTTATATTTATGAAAACACACATATATATTTATTGAGAATCGAAAATAAAGGATTCAATAAGCTTAAGATTTTTACCTATTTTCATTCATAAAGGAAAGTTATATTCCACCTCCCGCCAAAACTACTGGCGGCAACTATGGCACATTCCATCCTGCTTATGATTAATTTTATGTAACGTTAAACAAAATAACATTACATAGCTGGTTTCAAAATACCGCCCATATTCCCACTTGGTTATTGTCCATGACTTTTTCTTTTTTGGGGGGGAAGGGGGGGTGTTGTTGGGTTTTTAGCTCACCTGAGCTGAAAGCTCAAGTGAGTTTTTCTGATCAAAATTTGTCCGTTGTCTGTCGTCCTTGGTGTTGGCGCTGGCGTTGTTGTCGTTGTAAACTTTTCACATTTTCATCTTCTCCAGAACCACTGGGCAGATTTCAACCAAACTTAAAAACTATTTGGCCAGAAAAGCTCAAACTTGTGTGGAGGCATCCTCAGATAGTGTAGATTTAAGTTTGTTTAAATCATGGCGATATCTATTTTAAATAAAAAAGTATGTATACTTTAATTAGAGTTTTTATACTATGCATATATAAAAAGTTCAATCCAAGGTCTTATTTTCAAAAAGAATAATAGGCACGACAAAAGAAGCTTAGAAATGAATTCAAATCCGGGTACCTGTAAAGTGCGAAACGAAACAAAGGCGAAAAAAGTGCGTTATAAAGATACATCAACATATTTTATTACCGAAACACTTATGGGGGAACAGGACGTTGCTGTATAAAATTATTTGTCAATGAACTTTTCCTTTTTTAAACACACCAACATTCAGATGTCCTCTACAACAAATATTACTTTTGCGGCAACTTTCTTGCCTTGCAAGGGAGATATTTCTATATGAATTATACCCCTTTTCTGGCAATATGAATATTTATGGGGGGACGGGGTATTTATCTAAAGAAACCGAAAAAAATCAAAAGTTGTTACCTACTTAGATTTGTTATCACGTATAATTAATGTTTTGGAAAGTAAAATATAGCGAAATATCTATATACACTCTGTATGTTTAACGTCTGCAGACCGATTGGTTTTGAATCATGACAGTTAAAAAAAAATTAAAACACATATATTAAGAATTTAAAATTTCTTTGTTTTACCATATCTGCCAAAGATTAGGATTTTATGGGTTTATTTTTGTTACAGTATGAAGAAAATACTTAAATAGTGATATGATAATAAAGAACTACATGTACATAATTATATATGATATAAATTTGCCATTTTTTAAGTGTTTTAAATACATTAAATTGTTATGTTATTTTTACGAAGAGTTGATATAAGATATATTTTTTACCTATTTATTTGATTTATTTGCACTCGCTGGCAGTATATGACGTCAGAAGTGACGCTATTCTTAGAATTCAATAAAAATCAATCAAAAATTGGCATTTTTCTTATCGTTTTTCGAAGGGAAATATAGAGCGCATCTTTGAACAAGCAAATTTTTTTTTGTCACTTATTAGTCTTGGATATATACATCTCTAATGAAAATATTTTGTTTGTTCAAGGAGGTGCTCAATGCTTTCTGAAAGGAAAACTGCTTAAAAACAAGCCGTTTTATGCAAAAAATGCAAAAATGGCGGGAAATGGTTAACTTTATGATGTCATATTTTCTAGATTGTGGGCACTTATATCAAAAAGGAAATTATAAAAAAAAAATTACATGTATATCTGAACAAAGAAAACAAAGAATGACAGTAAAATGATGATGTTCATTTTAAGGGGTTATTTTTATGGCACGCCAAATTCACAAAAATAAGCTAATCATAGTTTCACAATCGATAAACTAGGTTTAACGGTTGTAAACTATAGAATACGGACAGAAAACTATAGTTAACTAAGATAATCTATATTTTACATCTGTAAACCCTAGTTAACGCGATAAACTATGTTTCAGAAGTGTAAAACTATAAACACTGAAAACAACCATTTGCGATTGCAAAACATAGTTTATCTGATAAATATAGTTTCACGATTGTGAAATTATGATTAACAACTCTAAACTATAGTTAACGAATATAAATTATAGTTTACAGACGTGAATCTTTTATCAGCAAAATATATCGTTATAACGTTATTTGCAGACAGATAAACTTAGGTTATCATTCGTAAACTATATATAGTTTACAACCGTTAAATATGGTTTTGCAGATGAAAATAATAGTTAACGGATTGTTAATTATAGTTAACGAATCGTTAACTATAGTTTACGGTTTGTAAACTATAGTTAACAATAAACTATTGTTAACTATAGTTTAACGTTCGTAAACTATAGTTAACAGTCGATATACCTAGTTTATCATCTGTATAACTATATTAAACGCCGTTAATCTATATTTTACATCTGTAAATCATAGTTAACTCGATCATCTATGTTTCAGAAGTGTGAAACTATAGTTAACGAATGTCAATTATAGTTTACAGATGTGAATCTATATTTATCAGCAAAATCTATTGTTAACGTTATTTGCAGACAGATAAACTTAGATTATCATTCGTTAACTATAGTTTACAACCGTTAAATATAGTTTTACAGATGAAAAATATAGTTAACGAATCGTTAACTATAGCTTGCAGTTCGTAAACTATAGTTAACAGTCGATAAACCTAATTTATCAAAGTGAAATTATGTTTAGCTCATTTTTTGTGAATTTGGCGTGCCATACATTTTAGGCTCAAATCATATATAGTCTTTTTATTAATGTGCGTTTTAAAAAAATGTAAACTTTTATTTGTTGATATGTGTGGTTTTTTTCTGATAGAAAGATAGGCTCTTAACGTTTGGGCGGACAAAAATACAAAAAAAACTCGGACTTGCCTTATTGAATGCGGTATTTTTATTTCCTTATTAATTCTCTTTTTTTTTTTTTTAACAAAATCAGCATTCAAGTTGAATGCAACCAACCGTAACTCTTACGGTTAATATGAGAACAGGAATTTAGGGACGATATAAAATAACATGTTGACCAAATACTTTTATAATTATAACTTCAGCTTTAACACCTTTAAAATACAATTTTATTTTCTTTCTCGTTTTACTGACTTTGTTCAATTTTTATCATCAGATATGATAATAATGTATTTAAGATTGACAGCCTACGTTTAACAAATTTCCTTAACAAGCCGAATAAAGCTGCAGGATGTTTATTAGAATCAATACCCTAGACATTATGTCATTGACCAATTGCCAAGGTAAAAAAAAACCATTGTTAGGTCGGGTCTGTTCGCATGTATAGAAATGTTTGCAGACATCAACCACCCCTTCCTTGATTTCTCCGCTATCAATCTGGTGTGGTTACATTTGCAATATACATATAACATTGGGCATTCAGAAGTTGGAGTTCTATTCGCTTTTCGCTATTCACTATTCGAATAGCGAATAGAATTCTCTGGTCGGTTCGCTATTCAAATTACCGTAAACATGCTAATAAACATAAATTCAAAATTCCATATAAACTTCATTTTTAACGGAGAGAAACAATAAAATATTTAAAATTATAACTTGCTGACCTGAACATTCACATAATTAGCTAGCCTGGCGAAAAGGTAAAACATTCATCATATTCTATTGCAATGGGGATATCTTTCAAGGGGCTGGCTAACCCCCTGTATCCCATATTTGGGCCTTCATATTTGGTGAGGATGGGGCCCCGGGAAAGCCCACTCGACCTTCAAAAGGAATTGGGTTCACACGGCCATTAACAGGCTTAGCTAGCCTGGCGAAAATAGGAAATTTCGAATAATACAATTATAATGGGATATCTTTCAATGGGCTGGCTAATCCCCTGTATCCCATATTTGGGCCTTCATATTTGGTGAGGATGGGGCCACGGAAATGCCCAGTCGACCTTCAAAAGGAATTGGGTTTACACGGCCATTACCGGCTTAGCTAGCCTGGCGAAAATAGGAAATTTCGTATAATACAGTTATAATGGGATATCTTTCAAGGGGCTGGCTAACCCCCTGTATCCCA
>WFKH01011925.1:24425586-24448141 GCA_016163765.1 Magallana hongkongensis | reverse complement strand
TCGGACGGAAGACCTCCTCGTTGCTCGCAACGAGATCGTGTCTAGTTTTATTTTATTTTTTCATTTATAATGTGTTTAAAGTGGCATATAGCTCGACGGGCCGGGTGTTAAATCCATGCTTATTGTTGTTGATATTACACTTGGAAATGTATACACATGTCACTATAAATAAATAAATTACTTACTACTATAATGAGAACAAAAAAAAACCAACGTAGAGGCATTAAGTTAAAACTTAAATTCACTTATAATGAAATTCATGGAAATGTTTTGTAACAACAAGATACTGTACTGAAATCTGTTCATACCTGAAAAAGCATTACATGTTTTTTATTTCATTTCAATAAATCACAGAATGCCATGATTACGTACACATATAAAATATAACAAATAGAAAAACAGACATTATCTCAGCACTATGCAAGTACTTCATAAGAATCAATTTGTTCATATAGATTACATGACATAAATTAAAATTGCCTTTACTGTTATTTATAATGTTTGATCTGCTTATATTTAAAATTCACAATGAATAAATAGGTGAATGTAGCAAAGAATATTATCATAATCTTTGTTGTTCATAAAAGGATTTTAATGAAGTAAGACAAAATTTCAAAATGAGTTAATTGACTACAACTACCGGTACAAGCAATATATCTCGCACAGTATCTGCAATAATTTCAGTGACAAGTGAAAAAAGTTGATCTTTAATGGTAAACAAGAAATATATAGTAAAAACTATACTAAATTGCAAGAAATTATGGACATGGCAGATAAGAAAATGATTTGAAAACCACATTTTAATGATAATTTCAATCGATATCCCTCTCCTTAAATTATTTCTGCCTATGGTAATATGATTACATTGTGAAAAAATAATAAAAATTGTCGAATTTTTCAAAAATGTGTGTCTAGAAACAAAGAGATAACTGAATAATATACAAGTGCCGAGTTTACTAGATGCCGAATTCACCAGGTGCCAAATTTACTAGATGCTGAGTTTACCGGATGCCGAATTCATTATTCTCGGTGCCGAATTCACCAAGTGCCGGGTTTACCAGGTGCTGGGTTGACTAGCATTCTCTGAGATGTACTTACCCGATATTTAAGCCTGGCACAGGTACTGTACATGTACGTCCCGTCTTAACCAGAGCGAAACAGCACTACCAGCTTTAATTGGCTATGTATTAAAGAAAATATCTTTCAAAATAGTGCATCATCTATGGGCAGGTCTATTCGCCGGAATGGCGATGTAATATAAGTAGTGACATGTATAAAAAGGTCGATAAAGTTCTTGTGTTGTGTATTAAGCTATCGCCATTCGGTTTTCAGTTATCGACCTTTTTATACATGTCACTACGTATATTCCGTCGCCATTCCGGCGATTAGTCCTCACCATCATCTATGCATGTTTACAAATTGTTGTGCAATGTTGGACATTCACTTTTGATAAAAATGCCAATTATATACCAGTATGTATAGATATGTTTGACATACCTACATGTTTAATATGTTAAGGTTTTCTGTGGATCTTGTTATTATACTCCTATTCAGGTAAAAGGCATTATTCCTGTATACTGTTACATAAAACATATGGGTCATCGACGGCGATAGAAATCTTTTTGTTTACAAATAATCAATCGAAACTCCTCTGATGTCTCCCACGCTCAACGAGGCATTCGAGGAGTTCCGATCGATTCTAGATGTTTGTTATTGTGAAGAAAAAAAAAACTTACATGCTCGTCCCAGTGATCAAAATATTTCGATATACGTACTCTATTAATGTAAAATTGTTTGAAATTATTAAATTAGTTCGTATACATATGTGTAATTTTTTTGTTAATGTAGGCACTAACGATTGGCTGTACTATATATATATAGGTATTCCCTAATATTCTATTTTGAAAATCGAACCTTGAATTGTACATCGAGACACTGGGAATGTCAGAATTTTGGAAATGAGGAATATAAGTAAATTATAATCAGAGCTCAACATGGTCAAAATCATCCATATTTCCATTTGATCGGTTGTGAATTTATTTCCATCTGGTGATCAACAAAACCTTTATAATAATTCAGGTAATGTTTGAAGAATTTCCCTTTTTAACCCAGTCTGTACTGGTTAATTATGATGTCGGAAGGACCGATGGACGAATTGCGTTCGCTGAATCCTCCTCTGAGGCCTCTCATTTTTAGTTCAGCCAATCAAACACTGGTCGTACAGTAGCCTTATTCATATCAATAGAAACATTTTCTGCATACGCATACACTGTATATATACTGCATGTATATAATTGTTGAAGCACAAGTGTACATCCTTGCTGTTGCGGACAATCGAGTGTATCAAAAGGTACCAATATACATGTAGTATACTCAGATTACTCTATGTGTTGTACTAATTATATTTTAAGTACAGTGTATACATTAAGTAATAGCTATAGATCTCAGTGCTTCAAAAGGTAAAATTCGGCGAACGGTTCGTGTATAAAATGTACTACTTGTATATACACCGATCACTATTTTATACTGTACATGTGTACACGTAGCTGTAAAATTTGTTAACTACGTACATGCGTATTTACATAATTATATAAACGGTGGTTTATTTTGGGTCAAGGTCAATGAATTGCGTTTAAAAATATTATAAATTCGAAAACACCATTTAGTCCACTAATAACTATATAACACCACGCATTGTGGCTGACGGTAAGAAAATCTCTCTCTCTCTCTCTCTCTCGATCTCGATCGACCGGCGATTTTATATAATATACATGTATAGTATTCCTTAGAATATTCGTACATGTGAGTATTGTGTATGTTCCGTATAATAGCTATAAGCTTTCCAAATAGTGTAAACAATGGATAAAATGTTAATATCAGGCACAATATCATATCAGATCCTCGATCCGCTCCTTGTTTTTCGCTAGATGTGTAGCGACAATTAATAGAAAAAAAAGAAGAGCTGATCGAGGATCTGATTTTTATCAGATTTATATGATAAACAGATACAGGCACGTACATGTAGCATGAGAGGGCCGGGGGGGGGGACACTTTTTGGCGCAGCAAAGATTTTTCGTACAATCCTGCGTGGAGCCCCCCCCCCCCAACACACACACACACTTTTGTACCATGCAGGTTAAAAAAAATGGAAGTGAAAATTAAGAAGGAAATGAACAGTGAAATTGAAGTGATAGGTGTACTGAGCTATTCCGTTCGCCCTTGACGCCGTTCGCCCTAGGTCCGTTCGCCTTATTTTTTTATAAGATTAAAGTATTTATATATTCTTGTATTCTGATCAATTTAAGGATTATGAAGAGATTAATTAATGAAAACAATACCACCATTTCCTAATCACCAATTGACTAACGGTGACATGATATCGATACGAAGACTTGTGAATTGATTTATTTAATTTTTTTTAATGTTACTACATTTTATATTCTTCTGTATTTATTTTGTAAGTATTCTAAATTTCACCTCATAATATAACAATATTATAATTATAAAAATCTCCGTATATATCTTATCAGAGATCAAAGAATGGTGTTATGTAAATTCTTCAAAGATAGAAAAGGTGATAATCATCTGCTTAGCTTCTGAATGAGCCAATTAAAGTCTCAATTTCTTTAATTGTTTAAAAAAAAACATCAAGCGAATCATTATAAAAACAACAAGACGGTTATCGATAATTTATGGCAATAAAATCTTACAATTTTACCAATTACGCCTTTTTGATGAAGGAAAAACATAGAATATATTCTGGCTATAAGAATAATTAAAAAAAGTTAAACAAGTTTTAAGTTAAAATTAAATGAAATAACTTATGATGTGGTTTATTAAAAAACAAGGCGCGAACGAGGTTTAGGGCGAACGATTATTAGGGCGAACGATAATAAGAGCGAACGGACCTAGGGCGAACGGACTCAGGCGAACAGGTAGATGGGGCGAACGAACCCGATACCGCCGCGTATGACAAATATGCTATTTTTAGACGTGTACGTCATAGGTCTTTATATATATATATATATATATATATATATATATATATATATATATATATATATATATATAACATTGGAAGTTTCCAAAGCTCCTCAGTTAAAGTGATACGTCAGACGAGGTATGACAGAGTAATAACAAAATATCCTGCATGACCCATATCTTATAGTATAGGGTTGTCCAAAAATGACGATTACAGTGGCCTATGTCAAAAAAATATCGCGAATTCAAATAAAAGAGCATTTATCAGTTTATATTACTATATATATTAGTATAAACATGATAAAGAATTAAATTCTTTTATTGATGTCACTTAGATATATAGATACTGTATGATAAGGAATAGTTTTTATAAGTTTATGTTCATATTAATTCGGTTCTAAGGGGGACACATGTTCTTTAAAAACAATAATGTAAATTGGTTTTTTTTCTAGATATATTATTATAATTATATATGATTAACATTATCAATGTTTGTTTCAGAGCAGAAGATTGCTATAATGGATATAATGAACAAAGCCGGTTTGGAGAGAAGCCTTAGCTGGCCTCAAGCAGAAAAAGAAAAACTGAGGGCATTTCGTCTGTTGAATGAAAATCATGGATCGGATACCTCAAAGAAGCACATCATGCCAGGAGAAATCAACATGATGGAATATCTGCAAAACATAGACAAACGACTAGCACAGATATCAAATGAAGTGAGGGAGGTTCGAAAAATTTGTTCACAAAGTAAAAATTATAAAACATCTCGTACTGGACCAAAGTATATCATATTTAAAATACGAAAGAAAAATGTGAGTAGAAGGACCAGTACAAAGCGAGCATTATGTCAGCACTGTAAACCACGAAGAACCCAGGCTATGGAAAAAGGACTCGTCAAATATTCAGAAGAAATGAATGCAAAATTTTCTATATATTTCTTGCAAATTATGGTCTCAGTTTTGAGCCAAGCTTTGTTAAAAGGCCCAAGCAAAGTTGAAATTAAGAGGAGAAAATCAACAACAGATATTTGTGGCTTTAGAGCTGTTGTGAAAGACGATATGTCAGAAAGAACCTTAGAGAAAGTTAGAACAAAGGCCGCAAAAAGTGAAATGTTACTGGACAGTTTTATGTACAGGGATTATTTTAATGGTGAAAATCAGAGAAAAAATGTGGCACTTCATCCACTCATAGCAACCTCCAGAAACCTTGACGAGTTTGTGGCGAAGGAATTGTCCAGCGGTACTCGACAATCAACCAATCATCGATCTGAGGAAGCTTCTAGGTCAAGGTCAAATGAATCATTATCATTTTCCGAAGGGCCACACTCCATGAATCTAGAACTTGTTCGTCTGGAGACGTTTAAAAATTTCCCTACCTCAAGGTCTGTTTCGGCAATCAAGCTTGCCAAAGAGGGCTTCTATTATAAAGGCGAGGGAGAGGATGATCTTGTCATTTGTTTTGCATGTAAATCGGAGAAAAGAGGATGGAGAGATGGAGACATACCCAGAGAAATTCACCAGCAAATGTCCCCACAATGTCCCTTGCTAAATGAGCAAAGTGTAAATGTCCCGGTAGGAGGGAGTCTAAACAGTCATAATGGAAACCACCGACATCCAAACACAGAACAAGTCAATGAAACCTCAGAAATTGAAAGAAACCATCAACATTCAAATTCAGAGCAAGTTAATGAATCTTCACAAAGGGCTAGACCACAAAATCTATCTGATCCACAAACTACAGAAATCAGAAGACGATCGGAAGAAACTGGAGCAGAATCAACTGTTGAACAATGCTCTGGAAGTATATCTGGGTCACCAACACTTGACCGTGACCACTTAGTCCCAGCATCCAATAGAAACACAGAGAGGAGTGAAACGAATAATCAAAGTACTGAGAGTCAGTCAAACCCAAATCACAAAAAGTCAAGAGCCATTCAAGAACAGATCAATGCATTTTTAAGAAATTTAGATCCCCTAGGAATCAATTTTGACCGTGCGAAATATCCTGCATACGCTGTTCTGGCAACAAGGGTCAGCTCATTTCAAGATTGGCCGACTAGCTTGACACAAACACCGCAAGTTTTAGCCCTGGCAGGATTTTTCTATGCAGGTTACGGGGATTACACACGCTGTTTCTTCTGCGGGGGAGGATTACGTAATTGGGAGCCCGGAGATGATCCTTGGACAGAACATGCACGATGGTTTCCAAAATGCGCCTTTGTAAGACAAAACAGAGGAGACGAGTTTGTTGCATTGGTACAAATTAGGCACCAAGAGCTTGTAAGTTGATTTTTTTTCTTTATATTTTTAATTTCAAAATTAAAGACCTTGAAAATCGTATTGTTCTTGATGATTCATTTGTTGATTTCTTTATTCTTAGAAATTTTACAAGGAGTTAAACCTTTTATTTTAAGTGATTCACTAAGATTATTGTGTATTGATGGCTATTTTTATATTGTTTTTTTTACAGGAAGCTCTAGAGGCAATGGGAGAGGGAGCCACTGCTGCATCATCTGTTGAGCAGAGCAGTTCAGTCGAGCAGAACGGAGGATTATCGAGTGGATCAAGACAATCCGATATCACAGCATTTCCATCTTTTCAAAGTGTCCTGGAAATGGGTTACTCTGAAAGTGAAATTAGAGAAGCATTTAACCAGCTTAGAGGGACAAAAGGTAATTAATAAATGTTAAATTACTAGACAACCACTCACTCTTAGTTTAATTAACATATCAAATGCTGTAAACTGTTAAGAGAACTTAATGGGAAAATTAAAAAAGGATAAAAAGTGGGAGAGTGATAAGCAGGTGCTAAGAGAGAGAGAGAGAGAGAGAGAGAGAGAGAGAGAGAGAGGAGAGAGAGAGGTGATATAAAAAGCATTTAAAATTAATTTTCAAAAAAGTGTGAAAATATAGCAGCACAAATATACCATGATGTTAACATTTACTGGTTTCTTTCAGATCCAGAAGACATAACTGGGATGGATCTTATGGAGGTCATTTTGAGTAAAGAAGATAGAAATAATGGACTAGACATTCCCCCTCAAATTCACAGCTTAAGACCAACCAGTGAAAATCAATCTAAAAATCCTAGTGTTGATCACAATACACCTGATGTATCTCAGGGTGGTCAAATTGATGCAGCAATTGGGCCCTCCCCACAGGAAACTTCAGAATCTGGGGCCCAGGAGAAAACACAAAAAAATCAGGACAAAGGTAATTTTATGTTAATATTCTATTATTCATTTTAATATTCAGTTTAAAAAATTTGAATTGAATCATTTGATTTGACATTTAGAAAAGTTCTATATGACATTTAGAAAAGTCCTAAAATTGTGTAATTTTTGTGTTTTAGATGCTGCTACATCAAACACAGAAGAAAAGTTTGACTCCCTGAATGATGCACTGGCACCTGCAATGTCTCTTGAAGGTATGTATTTTGCATAACAGGTGCCTTATAATGAAAAATTTAATGCATACAATATACATATTTTTTCTGTTAATAAATTTTTTAAAAATGCTAAAATAATTTGAATTGTTTCAAAAGCATTATTTCTCTGAATTATATTTGTGTTCTGGCATAATAAATACAAAAAAAACCTTCAACTTTATTTTGCATTTTATAGATACTCGTTCACTAATGGAGGAGAACAGAAAACTGAGGGACCTAAGGATGTGTAAAATCTGTATGGAGAACGATGCCTCCATTGCCATGTTGCCATGCGGACATCTTTGTTGCTGTGCGGACTGTGCCCCTGCCATGAGGAAGTGTCCAATATGTCGGCAGTTTGTGAAGGGCACAGTCCGTACTTGGCTTGCATAAAGGAGGAGGTCAAAGGTAACACTTTAACCCTATTTTTGACTGATGTAAAATTATAGAATATGATCATGAAATAAAAGGGTTAAGAAAAATGTCATAAAAGGGTTATGATCGGTTAACCTAATAGGGAATATTCGGAATATTCGCTCAAAGAAAACATCCAAAGATACAGATAGCAAAAAAAATTACCCTATGCGTGGAATCATTAAGTTTGATTCAATATTCGCTGTTATCGCTCATGTTTTTCGTGAGATGGTGTCTGAGTAAGCATCAAAACATTTTAGATGGATAATAAACCATATCCATGGAATGAGCAATTTACCAGCTGATTCCAGATGTGACTCATCATTTTCATCTGGAACTTATGCCAGATAGGATCCATGGTACCTTCTGATGACTAGCTGTGTGTAAGCTTTCTAGTGATAGAGACTTTTATAGGAAATAGTCCGGAGCGTCACCAGATGGACATTTTACTCTACATTTTGACAAGGAATTCCAGACATGAATCTGCAACTGAATTATTAGTGTTTGTACTTTATTGGATTCTTCAAAGTGTCAAATCAATGCAACTTATAATGTTGACGTGAAAAACCCGTGCCAAATGATTACATATATCTGCATATGCTGGTTATAAAAGCCATTCAAGGTTGTATCAACTGTATTTTATTTTTCATGAATTAAGGAACTGGTGCTTACATCTCAACAGTAAATGTTGTGTTAAAAAAATTGTTATTATTGAGTCTTTCTGAAAAGGAGCATTTTTTGTTATTGTTTAAATTTCTGTTTTATTTGTTATATTTTGTTATTTATTATTTGTCATTATCTGTGATATGAACCATAGGGCAGTTATGCAGTAGTGTTACATTGAAATATCTTATGGTTGTCAAAAATCAGTTATACTTGATGTATATTTTATTTATTTGTTAAACTTGCTTTTTTTATATATTGTTATATCCAAACAAATGAGAGAGAATTAACCTGATTATTCATTAACTTTTGATTATTATTATATTTTTCAAATATTATGTTATTGCTTTATTTTGATAGAGTTTTATTTTTACACTCTACTGCATGAACATTGTTTATCCTCATTGTGATTCATGTACTATATGGATTAATTGACCTGTACTAGCTAAATATGCAATATCTCTAATTACTCTTGTTGACCCTTGTCTCTAAATATTTTTTATACATATAGTTTTTAATATTATCAAGTCATATATGTTCAATATGCTCAATAGAATATTATCTCATATTAATTCATTTTAAAGTTTGTAATCATGAGATTTTTTAAAAAAATATCATTGTGTTAAAAACATTTACAAGTCATAATCATTGTTTATATTTGTGAAAAATAAAAAGTAAATGTTCATATTGATTGGATTTTTTATTTTTACTTTAATTTTGAAGTGCCAAATTATGTTTTTTCTTTTGTACACTATTAATTAGCATTTTTCCTAGATTTTTGTGAATTTACACATGTTAAAGTGTGTTTATTTTTGGCATATTTAGTATCCAAAGGTTTACTGTTCATTAAATTAATTTTTTTAAGGCACATATTTATGTATCACTTTAGTATTAAAATTAACATATCATTCATATTTATTTTAGGATATGTTGTAATTAGAACATTCTAGTTACGGTACTTTTAAGAAATATTCTAAATTCTGTCCTTTATTTAAGTACCTAGCTTATTGCGTAAGATAGGACACGTGGGTGATTGTCATTAATTTTATTCTCCACGGTTACCTTTCAAAAGAGGAGTTGTGCAATTATTTTGATGAATTACGTTTTTTCACGTGTCAATATTGACTGACTCAGCTATTTACAAAAGTAGGCCAATTATTCGAAACTCGGGTGATCGTTACTAATCTGCTATTTACAAATGTACCCGGATTATGATTTATGAATCTCTGCGAATCGTGTCTTAATTTCAATCGTGTTGCTATAGAACTTGCATTACGAAAAATATGGCGTGGTACGAGTGTTTGAAAGATGTCGGGAATTTTATGAATGGGTTGTTATTATCAATAGCAAGGTTGTGACGCACGTACTTGTCGGGAAGGAAAACACCCTTTTAAATTTAAATGTTTATTTTGGAGTCTCCTAGCCGGAACAGTTTCGTTAAAGCAGGAAAACATGAAAACATTGCCACTATCATGGCAATATATAAAAAAGTTAATTTTTCTGTGTATTTTTCCAAAACAAAAAACAAAACATAAAAAACCGCAGATGACAACCAAGTACTTGAACACCCCTGTATTAATCGAATTGCGCAATAAATGTGTATATGTTCATAACTTTTTATTCATATGAGCCTTAGATGCATTTTTGTCGTTCTTATCGTGACTTTTTAAACTTAAATTATGAAATTAAAACAGTAATTTGTAAAATACAAAAATCAAGGATATAATTTATTCCCCTCCCCCACCCCCACAAGGGAAATGTTGAAAACATGTAATTAAAAAGTATAACTCCATATCCGCTCCCGGTTTTCGATATGTCGGTATCGAAAAACGGATTGTCAAATAAAAATATAAAGAAGAGAAAAGTGTCTTATTACAGTTCACCGTCAAAAAAAACCAAGGTTTATCACATGGATGGCGCTATCACCAACCATTCTTACTCACCAGTGATGTTTTCATAGCATACCTGTGAAGATTATAAATCGGTATGTGTGAAGGTTGATCTGGTGTACAGTAATTGTATTCGATACAAGACGAGAACAGTGCCGGATTTTATGGTGACTGATGATTTCAGAGGCAGGTACACTCTGGGTTTTTTTCTTTTTTTATTGGTTTTTTTTTTTTGGACTCGGAAAACGGTACATGTATATATAAGTGTATGTTTTTTACTTTATCTACAATATTGGTCCGATTTATCTGACTTTTCCTGGCCTTTTTTTTTTAACGATTTCGGTATTTTACTTGCCAGGAAAATACCGAAATCGTTAAAAAGGTCAGGAAAAAGACAGATAATTCGGACTAATCCAGCATATGTATATGTTTTTGACAGAGAAACTTCATGAACATTATAGAATGGCCTCATTTTTATATGAAACATGCGGCATATGTAATTACATGCATAAAAAATTATGTAAATTTACTCGCGGATTATATGTAGGTAAGCGGAAAGGGGGGTATAATATTTATTTGAGCAGAATTAACAGCGGTTCATATATTTTACACGTTTTATTATTTTTTTTCACGTGTGTGTTTACTGAACTAATGAATTTATTCATATAAATATGAAAAAAAAAATGAAGAAAATACACAACATTCGATTTTGTCATAATTGTCCTTATGATATGTTCTTCAATTACATGTACTTAGACATGTGGTTAAAGCCGATTGAAAAAAAAATGGATAAATGCAGATACAAGAGCGAACAAAGTTTGATTTATGCATGATTTATTTTTGGGTTTTTAGCCTATATAATTTTTTTTCGATTTGCATAGCATTCGATCATATCGTTATAGTTATAGTTATAGAATCTATATGACTAAGGAAAGAAGAAAAGAAGAAAATTCTTGCGGGGGTTTGATACAATATTTGATACATGTGAAATCTATAACTGTAAACATGTGACGTGGAACAGTGATTCAGCCCACGAGTATTTTAAAAGCAAAATGACGTCAATGGCTACTATATTTACACACATTCCTTAGTTCTACGTCACTGGTTCTTCAATTCATCCAATGAATTTTATTTCTATTTTTAGCCGCCATTATTATATGACGTCTCGATCAGAGGGCGATCGGATATATGGATTGGCGGATCAGCTAGCACTAAATACCCCCTTCCCCTTCCCTTTCCCCTTCCTCTACACTCACGATTTCTATAGGACAGGTTGAAGAGGGATATAAATACTGGTAAGTACTCGATTACCGGTACATGCGTAAACACAAACACACAGCAAAGTTGTACCAAAAATACCCTTACAAGTTCACATGTACTTAAAAAGTAAACGTACTAAAACTCGAAACATTGAATCAAATGCAGATAGTTAGCACGGGTTTTGATCGACGGTATTTTGTTGTTTATGCATGGTGAAAGTAAGGGAAGAATCGGCCACAAGACTACATGTATATTTATATAGTTCTCAATATTTGGATAACTATCAATGGATAAACGGAACAAATTCATGTAACTGATCATTAAATAGGAATTAGTGTGTTGATCATATACCAACGTTATATTACATGTAATAATATATACATAAGTTATAACTTTTAAGCTTTGGCTTTCCTAAGTTCCTTTCAACAATTGCTACGCGTGGGTATGAGGTACGAAAGACAACTCTTAATAAAAATTAGTGGTTTTTCCATATTCGATAAAAATACCGGTATGTTTATGATTGAAAAAGAAAACCCAGATTTTAGTGCGGAAAGGACATTAGTTTATTACTTCCACAAATAAATTTAGGTAGTTTAATTTGTGGTGTACAGTTATTTTCAATTTCCCTTCCGAGTCACGTTCCTCTTTGAATGCACTTAAGTTTAAACCAAAATATCATCACTTTTATTTAATTCGGTGTATAAAAGCATGACTTTTTCCAAAACTTTAAAAAAAAGGAAATCAATCTCCAACGAGTTTCATCACCGAACCATATTTACTGCCTCTCACCATGAATTGGGGGGGGGGGGGGGGGGGGGGGGCTGTTCTCAAGCGGGCCATGTATTTTTTTTTCTGCAATGCTCGAGCTACATTCATTATGTACAGTACTGTAAAAAAAACTCCAAAGAAATCATTTAATGTTCGAGTAATTAGCGTTAGCGGGTTATGAAGAGTTTTTCTCCAATGATCGCTACCTTCATAACCCGCATGAATCAATCAAAGAAAGCATTTTATTGTTTATATTTACATCTTTCTTTTCTTTTAACAAATTAATGAGTTGATCGTAAAAAGTAAGGAAAAGTTAACGCGGGTTATTTATTTTTTCTGCATTGTCCTACCTTCATATCTCGCATGAATCACCAAAGAAAGTATTTTATTGTTTAAAAAAAATCATCAATACTTACCTTGTACATGTATTCATTTTATAAAGATATTAGAATTAAATTTGATATATAATTAGCTATACAATTCCATTTGAGAGTTACTGTAGTTTTTAAAAAATCTTAGAAATGCGTGTATTCTTAATAAACTCGGGGAGATCGTTTTTTAACTTGTTAGATCCTAGTCGTTTTAATTTAAGTCTTGTCAGTTTCAATATAAATAACATTTGAATTTCCAAGGAAATAGAGGAACAAATACATACTTACTCAGTGTAGCCCTACCCGGGGGGGGGGGGGGGGGTGAAGTAGGTGATACACTACTTGTAGCACTCATCGGAAAAGAAAATAACACAGACGGATGAGTAAAAAAAAGTCTGTCGTCAGTCCGTGCAGTCTTTTCAGTTTTGTTTATTCTACATTAGTCCATCTCAAACGAAACCACGTTGATAACACTTTAAGATAAGGCATTTTTTCAGTATCAACACTGCTTTTTAGCCGGGCTCTGCTGAAAGCAGAGTCCTGGCTATAGGCAGGCAAATCGCCAATGTTACTATAAATAGCACAACTTCAAAAGTAAACAAAAAACCAAACAGCGTCAAGGTAAAGCTTCCGCTATACCAAATAGTTACACAAAGAGCCACGTTTTGTCAAAAGTGTTGGCATTTTGTTTCTTTTTTTTTTAAATTTCGAATGAATTGTCTATCTTTTTTAGTTCTCTTATTAATAACGTGTTTTTAAAACATTACTATGTTTTTTGGACACATACGATGCGCATGAATTTCCATGAACTACTTTGCTGCGCGATGAAGAAATGGGGACTGAATATATAATGCTTGTTGCAAAATTCAAGGCAGCAACTGTTGAACTTTTTAACTTCTACTAGACAGACATATTTTTTGTTTATAGCCGCTTAAAAAATTTGGTCGCTCTCTGACGCGACATTAAAAGCATGAGAGAGAGAGAGAGAGAGAGAGAGAGAGAGACAGACAGACAGAGAGAGAGAGAGAGAGAGAGATTTTCAGTCTTTACTACACAATATGCATAAAGACACACCAAAAGAGCCCGGCTTTCAGTACTTCAGTACTTTGATTAATGCTCGTACTGTCTAAACTGGACACAATAAAATAACCCACGGGCGGAGGTTGAATGATCGTGGCATGGTCAGCAATGGGGATGGACAATACGGTGTCTTCTTGTAAAAGTTGTGTGCCGTGGATTTGTAGGAAACTATATCATTCAGCCAACTGAATGTTAACTGAAAGGTCTGGAAATGTGACTGAGTGGCATAGCTATGTCATTCTGTCACCTTTCAGTTATCTTTCAGTCACATTTCAGTTAACTGAATGGCAGGGCTTTGAACATCCTGTAGAGGGCATTGCGGATTGTCGGAGTAGAAGGTAATGATAAACGGCAACTTGCCGAACATCAAAACTAAGAAGCAGAATTTTAACGGCTTCTGTGTGGTTATGGAGAAAGCGTGAGAATCGGTTAAAAAAGCAACTCGAAGACTATATATGTGTACAGTACATGACTGTATAGACATCAGAACCATTTTAACAAGGCCTTGGACTTTCAGCAGGACGTAACCATCTATTTCTTGCGTCCAAACAAGTTAAAATGACGCTGGTTTCAAGCGAAGTATGCACCGATTGCGTAGTCTTAGCTCAAAAGTCAGACAAATCTTGTTAATTTCAAAGAGCCATGGCTGAGTGGCCAGCAAAGAAATAGACAGGCCTACGTCACATTGTTGTTTGACACGACTACCCAAAGTACAAGCTCTTGTTAAAATGGTTCTACATGTAAGTGTGTTGCAGCGTAGTTTTCAAGACAAAAGACGGAAAGCTGAGTGTTTTCCCACAGTCGGCCCACCTCTGGACAAACATTGAAGGCGGATCCATCTGATGTCGGGTCGACCATGACTTTTTAGGATGTATACATATTTGATTTGATGAAACAATACTCTTTCGCGTACATCAGTTCAAAAAGAAAATTGACCAAAAAGAGATAACCCATTATTTAAAACGGAACTTCTAACGTTTAGTGTCTGTCAGCTGTTCTCTTGGTACTCGCACATTTATATCAGAGAAGATTTTCCGATATATCTAATTTATATTAAATATATTCATAAATTTGGATAGTAATTAAATGAAAGATACGTACCATGTGTTAAATAATTTGATTTCTGTGAACATCCTTTCCTGTACCTGTGCCTGATTTACAACATTCATGGCTGTCCCTGTGCCTGTTTTACAACATGCATGACTGTACCTTTGCCTGATTAACAACATTCATGGCTGTACCTGTGCCTGATTAACAACATACATAACTGTGCCTGATTAACAACATACATGACTGTACATGGGCCTGATTTACAACACACATAACTGTGCCTGTGCTTGATTTACAACATTCAGGACTGTACATGTACCTGTTCTTGATTACTAACATACATGAATGTACCGGTCCTATAAACACTGTAATTTACATACATGACCCTACATGTGCCTTGTATACAGCATCCATGACTGTACCTCTGCCTGATTAAAAACGTTTGTACCTATACATGATTATTAACATCCATGTCTGTACCTGCGCATGATTAACAACATCCAAACCAAACTTGTGCCTGATAAACAACATCCATTACTAAACTTGTGCTTGATTAACAACATCCATAATGATTATGAACTTGTGCTTGATTAACAGCATGCATGACTGTACGAGTGTCTGATCAATAACATATGTGACTGTACCTAAGCTTCATAAATAACATACACTGTAGAGTTTATAATATGGTGTGAATAAATGTATGATATTAATATCTGATAAATTATGTCCAGTGATGTCAATAAGACGTTTTAATTTTTTTTTTTTTTATAAAAAATCATTAATAAAAATTAAAAACATCTTTTATTTATATTTTTCAAACCTGTGAAAAATATCATTTTAAAGAGTCGTGTCCTATAAGGAAGAAATTTAAGGCAAACATTCTTTGAAAAACAATAGAGTGAATCAAATTGACGAAACGTTTAGAAATGTTGCTAACTTTCAAAATTTAAATTCCCGATCAAAAATGAAGTGATCCCGACTCGAATGATAGAAAATTTAAATATATAACAATTTCAATCCAAAACTAGGATATTTGGTTGTGATATAGTTTGCTAATCAACTAAACAATTAAATTCAATTGATTTCTTGGCTGCAAATGAAGAAGCATTGTTGATTTTTTATTTTTCTGCAATTTAGATTGGTATCATTTTGTTTTTAATCGGGATCGGTAAAATTTTAAAAATTCCAAAAACTCTAGAACACATTTTACAATGTGCATGTCAACAACAGAGACAAAAAAGCCCTTTATCTGCATCAAAGTGGGTGTTGATATTTTCATTGACGTTTGTTCTGAAGATTATGTTTTTCAAATGACTTAATGTTCCCCTATCTCCGACACTGTTCTACGAAAGTCTCGCTGTGGATATGTGTTTGATAGATGATCAAATCTTATATTTTGGACAATTGCGGCTATTCCGAAAACATGCTGCATATGGCCTAATGTTGTTTTGTCTTTAATCATGCACCCCAACTGTGTAGTTGATATTGTAGCCCATGCATGATGCAGATGCTTTTTTTTTAAATTTCGGCTATCAGTTGTTCTTTATAATCCATGATTTTCAGGCTCCGCTTGTACCAAATGCAAACCCCGACAGGCTGAAGCCTATCAAAAAACCTGACAAAAATGTTGTAGTTATACGCGAGTGAGTTAAGGATGCATATGGGAAATTTCTTGCAAATGAGCTACCAGGGGGTACTTAAAGTGCATATTTAATAAAATGTTTAATCTATACTGACTTTCTACAATGCACTGATAAGATGATGATCTAAGCGCAAATAGCCTCTATGACGTCATAGTAGTTTTACGTTGCTACCGTTCGGGTGAGCACAGCAAAGTCATTAAATTAATTAACAAATGGTTCATCGACGTGATAAAAAGTTAAATAACTAAAAAATAAACTTATTTTTTGTCAGTGTTATTTTAGAAACATAATCGTAATTTTTACTATCCAGTAAAAAAAATTTATTGATTATTGAGGAGTGTAACAAAGAATTTTGACCCGGGTTGAAAATTGACCCGGGGGTATTTTTTCAACGTTGAATATTGAGACCAAAGGTGTTAAATAAAGACCCTGTTCCGTTGAAAATTGACCCGCATCGTGGAATTTTGATCATGAAACCGGTTCAAAATTCAACAGCAAATAAGCAAAATTTAACGAACTGATATTTATAACTTGGATTTATTTAACCCCAAATTTACAGTTTTATTCATATTTATTCTTGAAATTTACATGTTTACATCTTTTAACGGTCGGACAAAAAAATCAAACATTTCAAATATTATTTTTCGAATTTATATATTAACTCTTCAAAATAATATATATAAGATGTAACTAAATATGATGAACATGATTGAAACAATTTTTTCCCCAGCATAAAACATTATGCTTAATGGAATATATAACAAGTTAGCAACCTAATTTTTGTACAGGATGACGATAACGTAATTTTGCTTTTATATAGTTTCTAAATAGCTTTGATCACAAAAACAGAAGTTTTAATTGATTATTTCAATGAAATGGTAAATTGCATTTTTTTAATAAAACAAATCGTACATCAAAATGAAGTAGAGGATCATGCGATGGATGTTGGACCTTCCTATCACAGACACTTTAATTATTAAAGTAAAGGGTATCTATTTTTTATAATGACAATGGCTTAGCTAGGGACAAAATATTTGTTAGCAGGGGGTCTGGGGGCGACAGCACCCAAGAAGCTGAGAATTTTTTAATTAAATCAATAATATAAGAAAAAATCAAAGAATTGAAAAAAAAAACCACCCAAGCAAACAAACCCGAACAGACACCGACAGAATCGAGAAAATACATCTAAAAAAAATAAAATAAGTTTTTATATGAGGCAACCACGACTGGTAATACGGTAGGTGTTGGACTCTGACTACAATATTTTAAATTACAAGTTGCAGTATTTCTCAAGCAATTTTATACCTAGTATATTTGTCTTACTTGGGAATAAAAGTAATTTACTGCTACCATATGATGCAAACGCGTTTTTATTGCCTGTTTTGAAATTTCATAGTACTATGTCAATTTACTTTCCCCTTTACCAGGTCTAAGCAACCTTCGTTTTTGGAGGTTAGATTTTTTCCTCCAAAATTGGAGAATAGACGCATATCCAAACTGCTTTTAAAAACAGTGTTGCTTCTTTCATTTTGATACGGATAGATGCGCAGGTCAGTTGATTGTTGTGAAATGAATATTTATTAATTTGCACCATATGGATATAAGTTTTGAACTAACGGCTCTCGAAAAGTGTATTACTAGTTCGGGAAGCTACAGGAATGTTCGACAGAAACTGAAAAGGTTCTCGGGATTTGCAATGAAATGTTTGCTTCAATGTAGCTACGCCACTGAATGAGAAAAATATATTAACGTCAAGTCAGGTGCATGTGTTTCTAATCTACACGTAGTTAATGAAATTGAAAACTCAAAAATAATAGAGATCAAAGAACCATATGCATATGCAGAAAGTTAGCCGGTGCTTCAAAAATAGTTTATCTGGCAAGTTACAGACAAATTATTGTTAAGTCGAATAAATTGAATAAAAACTGTTGACGACTTGTCAGATAAAAATGTAACAACTGTTCATTTATATTTGTCAGGGAAATATCCTGCCTTTTCAGAATTAAGCACAGGCACCGGACGTTATATATTTTTCTCATAATAAAAATATATACCCTTTACCTAATAATACAGTATTATAAGGTAGTTGGTATATATTTTTTTCATTATAAGAAAAATATACAACGTCAGGTGCCCTTAGATTTAAGCTATGTCGATTTGCCTAATAAGTAAGGTTAACGTTCAGTATTTGTTGGACATATTTATCAAAGATTATGACAAGTTAACATCAATTAAATGACAATCACTATATCCCGATAAAGGGAAATTGGGGGTTGAAGTAAGTTTTTGAAATTTTAAATAGAGACATTAATTTGTATTCTGTTCTAGTACACTTGAAAACAATTAATCTATTTTCTTTAAGCTACAAACAATTCTGACAGTAAAGACTAATAATTAACCTGTCCTTGGTGACAATTAAATTCTGTCCCAGGAGGGAATGAAAATCAATTCTATGACCCAAAAATTTTTAGCCTGACTAGCCCGCGTCCCATTCAGAAGAAAAAAGTAAACTTCTTAATTTTATTACATGTATAATTAATGGATACATGTACCAAGTTGTCAGTCTTAATAGTAAATGATTGTAATCGGAAAAATCAACCTAAAATAATCAGCAAGTATATACATGAACATGTACATTTAAACCGTGTAGAGCAAGTTCCTGTTCAGTTCAAAGACAGTACAAAACAGTTGGAGTCAATTTTCGACAGGGTCAATTTTCAACGTGTCGAGGTTATCGTTGTTTAGAAAAAATCTTTTTTAAAATGTTGAAAAATGACCCCGGGTATAAATTTCACAACTTTTGGTCTCAATTTTCAACGTTGAAAAATGACTCTCGGGTCAATGTTCAACGTTGAAAAATGACACCCGGGTCAATTTTCAACCCGGGTCAATATTCTTCGTTACAAGGAGAACTGTCAATCATTAGTCGCATTTCAGATACGATTTTTTTTTTATTTTGTTCATTTCAAAGCAGAAAGAGTACTTCCCCTTTTTAGAAAGTGATTGTGACGTCAGTGTTCATCTTTTTTTTTTCAGGTTCATTGACATCTTTGTTTTTAATTAAAAACTCTCCCAAAAATATATTGACGTTTTAATGTATGAATTTTTATAATTCATTGTTACCTGTTCTCGCGAGAACGTGAAATTTGTAATCATACGCAATTTGCACGGAATTGGGAGTACGATTCTGATAAGAGAAAATTCAGTACGTCAAAGTAGTATGAATTTTCTCTTCGCCCAGGCGTTGTGGTGAGGTTAAACCTCGCAGTGCTTACCGACACGAAGAGCCAGTGCAAAGAAGAATAATGACCCCCGTAGAATAATGACCGGGGGATCATTTTCCGACGTAGAATAATCACCCCCCAGCTGTGGAATAGTTGAACTTTCTTGAAAAAAAAAGACCGAAGGGTCACTTTTCTTCATGCT
Organism: Magallana hongkongensis; assembly: GCA_016163765.1. NCBI lineage: Eukaryota > Metazoa > Mollusca > Bivalvia > Ostreida > Ostreidae > Magallana > Magallana hongkongensis. The sequence goes on along the minus strand of WFKH01011925.1, from coordinate 24,428,171 downwards.
CAACACGAAGTGAAATGACCCCCGTAGAAAAATGACCCACGCCGTAAACAAGAATAGATATGGGTTACCCCATATCCAAGATATCTGACTTTGAAATACTTGAAATTTCACTTTGCAGTTGATTTTGAAGTTAAAAACACCAAACTTCTTAAGAAATCGCTGCATATAGTTTTTTTTTTATATCCGTAGTAAACAAATTTACATTGACACAAATTGATTGTTAACAGTTATCTTTTCTCGTCGACATATGGCGGGAAAATGACGCTGCACTAGCGTAGAAATCTGCTGAAATGTACTTGTTACTTTACCATGAATAATACTTAATAACATTTTATTTTATGTTATTATTTTAAACGATATTTGATTTGCATAATTTATGCACAGCTTGCTGAGCAATATTTTATCGCGACTTTACAATTTGCATCCGCAACAAATAGTTCATGTCTAAACACGAGTGCGATCAAAAATCTGTGCTGGTGTTGCATAACCATTCCGTAATTTAAAAAAAAGGAAAGAAAAGAAGAGCATATTCATACACAATGAATACTTAACATTCTCTCTCAAAGGAGATAACTCGAATGGTTTAGAAATTATTTACATGATGGAATACAGTAAGTCGTAATCAATGGCAGCAAATCAGACATAGGCTTTATTAAAGCTGGGGTACCTCAAGGTAGCATTCTTGGTCCCTTACTTTTTCATATATATATATATATATCAGCGGAAAAAAGAAAATGTGCATTAGAAAATTTAGTAAATTTTTTCTATATCGTTTGAATTTATAAAATTTAAGCAATCGATAATGGTATTGTTTTTGACAATATCGGAGCACCTGTTGTTTATTGAAGAATTTGTACGCACGAGTTTTACGGGCCAATACTGTTTGGAATAAGAACTGTAAAGGATTTGTTTAAACTTTTTTTGTTAAGGAAATCACTTTAGTTTCAACAAATTTACCCCTATGTCATGCCACGAGTCAACAAAAACTGGAATGGCACAAAATACTGTAGCAAGACACTTTGGAGTTCATCGGAACACCATCCAGTCATTATGGAGACGTTTTCACAATCTGGCAACACCCAGGATCGACCGCGCTCTGGGCGACCTCGTGTGACGTCACGTCAACAGGACAATCACATTAGACTTGTGCATCTGAGAAATCGTTTCCAGACAGCAAGTTTGACTGCCCGTAGCATTCCAGGGCTTCGACCAATTAGTTCAAGAACTGTGCGTAATCGTCTACGCGAGCAAAACATCAGACCAAGATGTCCAGCGGTGCGCCCAGTACTGCTTCAACGTCATCGTATCGCCAGACTAGCGTGGTGCACACTACATCTGCGATTCAGAATACAGGACTGGGCCAATATTCTGTTCACTGATGAATCCAGATTTCATTTGGATAGCAGTGACGGCCGTTGTAGGGTGTATCGTCGCGTTGGGGAGCGTTACCAGGACGCATGTGTTGTGCAACGTCGACAATTTGGTGGAGGTAGCGTTATGATGTGGGGTGGAATATCAGCACGTGGAAGGACCCCTTTACAAATTGTCAATGGAAATCTCACCGGCGTACGCTATCGAGATGAAAATATTCAGCGTCATGTGATACCCTTCATACCGAGACATCAAAATCACATCACTCTGCAGCAAGACAACGCAAGGCCACGCGTTGCACGTGAAGTCAGGGACTTATTTGTTCAACAGAATGTCGATGTCCTGCCATGGCCAGCTGTTTCCCCCGATTTGTCGGCGATCGAGCACGTCTGGGATAAAATGGAAAGACGTTTACGCCGTTTACCAAATCAGCCAGAGACATTGGTTGATTAAGGCCAGGCTTTAACCAACATCTGGAACAACATCCCTCAAGCATTTCTGAACACTTTAGTGGCATCAATGAGGCGTCGCTGTCAAGCATGCGTGAACGCAAATGGTGGTCACACGCGTTATTAATTTTGTTAATTCAATTTGAAATAACAGTGACTTTCGAGTGTGCTGAAATTGACGTTATTCGACGTTGACATTAATGTGTTATGAGATGTTGTTACGAATACATGTGTTAACAGTATTACAATAAATACAATTTGTTCATTGTAATTTTCCAATGTTTTTTCATATATTAAATAATGCACAGGTTCTTTTTTCCGTATATATATATATATATATATATATATATATATCACATCTAATAAACGATTTGGTCTCCAATTTAGATGTATGGTCAAATTGTTTGCTGATGATACATCACTTTATATTGTTGTTGATAATGCTGACACTTCAGCATGTTTAATAAATACAGATCTAGAACAAATACATAAATGGTCAAAACAGTGGCCTGTGTCTTTTAACCCCACCAAAACGGAATGTCTAACCATATCTAATAGAATAAAGAAACCATTTCACCCCTCACTGATGTTTAATTATGTTCACCTGAAAGAAGTAGAAACCCATAAACACCAAGGAGTTATTCTTAGTAGTAATATGTCTTGGAATTTACATTTAGATGAAACAATAAAAAAGCCTATTCTTGCCGTGGTATGCTGCGAAGATTCAAATATATCCTTGATAGGAAATCTTTGCAAAAACAATAT
>WFKH01011925.1:24389978-24407487 GCA_016163765.1 Magallana hongkongensis | reverse complement strand
ATATACATATAAAACACTGGGAAATTCACTATAATGGAGCTCCATCTCCGCCCCGGCCGGGGCTTGAACTCACAACCTCTGGAACCCACTTCGGGCTTTATTGGATTTGAACACGCCCCGACCGAAATTATCACCACATAATACTCAAAGAATGGTCCTTATTCCTTTAATATAAACACTACATGTGCGACAATTACAATTAATAACATGCATGGACGTACAATTCACCTTTTTAGATGATGGTTTCTCATCTTTTCTTTTTTAAAAAATAAACAAATTCCGATGATACTAAAGTCAATATTTATGCGTATATGTTACAATGTACAATGTACAGCAATAAAAAAAAATCAGAGAATCGCGATATTATTTAATTTTTCATTTTTTTTAAAATTGATAATCACTTGGCCGATATTTGTATTCAATGAGAGAGAGAGAGAGAAAGAGAGAGAGAGAGAGAGAAAGAGACACAAGTATTCATTCATCGTGTAACATCGAAAATAATAAAATTAAATTTAGTCAACATGTAAAAATGTTCCTACTTACTGAGTATAAGCTACGTCTATCGGCACTGTACTATCAATTGCAAAAAATAGACATAATTAATGCAGAAGTCTTATTGAAAGTTCGAGCAATCTTGTATTTTGATAAAAAAAAAATGTGAATAATGCTTATATACATGTATAATTAATTATTTTTAACGATTACGGTTTATTAAAAAATTAAAAAATACAACGGTACGCGTGAACTTACAAAGCGATTGAATAGAAGTGTAGATTCAGCACGTGGGGTGGCTTTTGTATTTTGTTGGTCTGTCGTATTTGATTCATTTAATAAGGTGTCCTGGAGTATATTTAAACAATGAACATAAACAAAAGGTAGCGATTTATACCGAAAAAATTAACGTAACCCGCGTTCTGTAATGTGGCTATCTTTATAGCGCGCAGGTATCATCGAAGACAGCATTTTATTGTTTGTATTTACATCTTTCTTTTAATAAATTAAATAATGAATTGAATTGATCGTAAAAAGTAAGTAAAAGTTACTGAATTATTGCTAATGTACACCAGTACGTTAGATGAAAGCTGTAGCCAAAGCGTTCTATATGGGAATTTGAGTTTGGCATCATCATGATTAGTTCGTGCAATCTATGAATTTTCTTAGGTTGCTGAAGATTTCGACCGATCGATAAACTGCATGGTTAGAACTGGACCGAGTAGATTTCAGTCCTGTCAATTTCTATAGAGCTGTAAATTAAAATCAATTTTCGTAAGAAATAGAAGGAATCATACTTAGTGGATGTAAATTTTTAAATCTATAAATATAAGATGCCATTTTTCGTTAAAATCTTTTCTCTCAAATCAACTGTCCACATTTTTGTAGTTGTAACTGTTCGGTAAGACAGGCAAAGCCGATTTTTTTTCACCGGTAGTTTTATAAGAATTAAGTGTTGATACAATATAAAAGAGAAAAGAAATCAGGAAAATAATTTAACACCATATAACTTCCGGGTTTCCAAAACAGCTATTGATTTTAAACTTGCTTCAGAACTATAAAGATACTCAAAAAGCAATATTAGTAAATATGCGATAAAATTTCCGTTCAAAAGGTTGATCAAAAAGAATAAATATTTCTCTTTTTGAAAATAAACAGTGGGACGAACAAGTTCGGAATGGACATTTTTCCGGCGTCGTCGAATTTAGGTCTTGTTTACAAGATAACAATGATAGCGTTAGAACCCAACCCAACCCCAAACCCCTAACATATATAGCTTTAGGTGGCACGGGACAGTTTTTTTTATACATTTCATTGTAGCCAGGGGATGTGTGTCATCGGAACTCTGTAACTAGAATTTCCTCAGTTCCCATTGAGCACAAATACCTTTAATTCACTTGTTATAGGGTCAATAACTAATTTCTGAAGAAAATTACTAGTCAAAACCTGTAAAATTTTCTACATAATGGATTTTATGAGATTTTGACCCTTTCATATTTTGCTAATTTTTCATGATTTTTCAGCTTTTTAGACCTCCCCCAGCTAATTCCCTGCAAAGGGTTGACCTTCCATACCGTGTGCATGTTGCACCATCATTTGTCAGAAACTTACCGGTGTATAGTTTACAATGTCCCATCCATCTACTTTTCGTGTTATTTTACCTCCCGTCTGTCACTTGCAATTTCACTGTGTAAAGTCAACACAACAGTCATAGCCGCGGTTTCGCATTTTACTTCTGATTCTCGTGTACCTAACATATGGGGCCTACATATTGCATGTCAATTTCAACAAGAGACATCCCTCTAACTAATGATAATCATTAAAAATAATTTCATCAATTGTAGCAACACTCATAAGCCTTCAAGTACAGCAACTCTTAATTTTACAAAAATTTTGACGGGTACTTTATCCGAAACTGTCCCTTGCTACCTTAACGGTAATACTGGATAGACGCACAACAATAAATGTAGGTTCACTAAAACGTTTTAATAACCTTAATTATATTCAGGTTATATTTACAATGCACTACTGTGTGCATTTTGATTTTCACTAGGGCACCACTGTCCATACTACGATTTGGAAATCAATAGCATAGAGCCAAATTTTAACCAACAATGCAGAGAAGATGTAAATCCATGTCCAGAAGTATACCACTCAAGCTCGGTATATAAATGTAAGTTTTAACATAATTTATCTAGACAATATATAGCATTTGAGCAAGTAAAATTATTAATTTATAACGCATTTTATTATACAACAAAGACATGCGTTGTGATCATACTTTCTCGTTCTTATACAGACCAGGAATGTTTCAAGGAAAACTTGAACAACAAGAAAGCACAAACCAACGACAACAGTAATCCAAATATAATGTAAGAAAAAAGGCAACATCTTATATTTTTCTATATTAACGCCAACAAATAAATTTTTAAAGAAGGTACGTGTATTTGTATTCAAAAGTCAAGAAATCTCAAATAGTAAAGACGATCGAATATAAAATCGGTTCTCAAATGACATATCGTTTGAAAAGCGCTCCTAATTCCTCAACCCCGATTATTTGGGATTTTTTGTCAAAAAATGACCTACTTATTCATACATATACAAATATATTAACATTAATTTTTAGTGTCGTGCTTGATAAAAAAAACACGAACCATATACCATAGAGTAGACTAGAATAAAATGCACAAAATCCGACCCTAAACTAACTTTTTTTACTTAGCGTCGGGAAGTCGAGTACAGTTTTCCATATATATATATATATATATATATATATATATATATATATATATATACACCCGTGTATATGGTTACTCAGCATTATTTACTTACTTACCATTGAACTAGATTAAAACGCTGGTGAATATCAAGCTATTACTATTGTGATTTATTGATTAAATGAAATGCCGAGGAATAGAAATCGACAGTACTAAGCGAAACGAATAAGATCAGAACTCAGTAAAAAGATACTAGTACTTCATTGGCTAACAATACAAGCCTAAGCACTTTGGGTGATACTAGTTGTACCGGTTATGACAAAGACTTACATACATTAGACACTCTATTAGAATCTTTCTCAATAGATGATAATGCCACTCAAAGAGCAGTCTCGATTATACTCAATCATGAATCATTCAAGTCACAGATCTCTGATATCCTATTAGAAAAAGTATCATCTCTCCAACAACACGTCGATTCATTGGAAAGTCAGTTTGATGACCTAGAACAATATTATAGACAAAATCGTATCAAAATCACAGGCGTGGTTGAATAAAAAGATGAAAATACCGATTAAGTAGCACTCATTATTACAAACAAGCTAATCCTAGGACCCTAGAGAGTGTCATTTTCCTTGGACAAAATTGAAAGAACCCCGTGACAATCGTTCGAGGGACATTATTGTGAAATTCGCGTCCTACAGAGACAGGGCCCTTGCGAAAAAGGAGAACCTTCAAACATACAATCAAAACGAAATGAATGATCATAAGAGCTTTATTGACGAGTCCTTAACTATGCGGCGCATGGATCTCTTGGTTACCACTAAAAGACTTGAAAGGAAAGCGTTTCGACTCAGTGTGGACCTACGATGAGAGGATAATGGCCAACCTTTTTTCCCCATCTGAATATATATTTTTCTGCTACATCATACTATTTCATAAAAAGTGCATTATTTGATTTGTCATTCATATCTTAAACTTTATATGTATTACATTGCACCTTATAGAGAAGGCTTACATAGGCATTTCCTGCTGCCTAATCTAATTATGTAAATATATATTTGCATAATAAAATATGTTCAAATCAAATCAAAGTAAACTAGTAGCGTTTACCTTGACAATTAAGATTAGAGTCAAATAAAAAGTTTCAAAATATAACTTTTTTGACATCTTGATTTTCCTTGAAGTGAAATAAGGAAAACGTTTTATCGATTTATTCGAAACTAAATTGTTTAAAGGCTTAAAAAGTGGCTACACCTCTAATTGTTCGAGAACTGTTACATGTAGTTCATTAGTTTTCAATTCAATGTTATCTTGTTTGACATATGTAAAAAAACAACATAATAACACTACATATTTTACTGCCTGTTGTAATCATTTCCAAGACCCTAACACGTTATGAATTGTTTTAATATCATAAAAGTCGCCTAAGCATCTAGATAATCAAGATCACTCAGTATCTGCAGCTACCTATGTGATTCATTTATAAAGTTAAATGAACCATGGAAGTTTAATTAAGTAAGAACCATTGCTTCTCTAAACATGTTATACGCTCAAAAAACCCTAACCTCCTCCAGCATCTAAAACCAATGGCTAAGATTCAGCATCCAAGCCTATGAAGTGAGTCAGTTTCACAAGATGCATCATCTATTCAAATTTTGTAAAGATAGAACCAATACTCTAATAAACGTTAACCCCCTCCAGCATCCAAAACCTTTGGCTAAGGTCTAGCATCAAAGCTGTCAAGTGCATGAGTTGTACAAGATGCATCATCCATTCAAGTATAGTGAATATATGAAAAGGAATAATTTAGATATGGCCATCAAAAGGCACCTGCTCCAAAACTTTTAACCTGCTCTAAAACCTTTAACCATCTGAAACCTGTGATTTAAATTCAGCTTTTAAGCCTGTCAGTTGCGTATGTATCAAAAGATGCACCAGTCATGAAAGTTTGGTGATTAGCAATAAATCAGATACAGTCGTCAAAGGGCACCTGCTCCAACAAAATTAACCTCCTACAGCATCCGAAACCCACGGCTGAAATTCAGCAATTAAGTCAAGTGTATCAGTATCATACGACGCATGCAAGCTTAGTGAAGTTAAGACCAGTAGTAACTTATATATAATCATCAAAAGCATCTGCTTCAAAAACTTTAACCTGCTCCAGATATTTAATAACTTATGTCCACATTGGGTTCAGGTGGGCTAAAGACGTTAATGATTAAAAAAAATCTGTATGATTGATATATTCTATGTTCAAATTTGTGTTTCAGATTCAGGTCTATAAATCAAATTTTGGTTAAGACTGTTTCTAGGAAATTAATGGGGGAAAATTTGAAAGAAAACATTCTGCTTTACAACAAATGATACTTTACGATAGTTGAAGCAAGTCCTTATGTAGAAGGTTCTCATTTTTGGCCATGATCCATGTTTAAGAAAAAATCCCGATTCATCAGATTATCGAGACATCGAGGCTGAAAGGTTTAAGATATAAAAAAGGTTGGATATTTCTAAATTATCATTATATTGAAAGATTCCTTCACATACATATACGTGTATATCATATTAAATCTTCCTTGGCTGTTACGCAAACACATAATTAATTTGTTTAAATTGCAATATTGGCACTCGATGGACGAATTTATTTCTGATTAGAGAAGTTGATGGATAGAATATTGAATACCAATATGACAGTATAACTCGAACCAATGTTATTTGCATATGTAATTCAAATATTTACACTTACAAATATTTTCCCTTATCTTAAACTACTTAAGCAAATTGTTATTACTTCAACAAATTGGCAAGACTGGGTCAAAAAGGTCACAGGAGAGCATGAATTTTTCTGGGTTCTTTTTTTCTGCATTAAAATATTACTGATTGTAAAATACACCTAGTTTCATCATGAAACACATGATGACCCCGTTAAAACATACTCATATTTCGTAATACAATCTTTTATTCATTCACTCTTTTCACAATATAACTCCAACTAGCTTAGCTTTAATGATCACGAATTAGGATTAACATATGATTCGTGTTTTTAATTCGACATTCAGTGTAACAATGCTTTACCAAAACTTTACATTTTCGATTTGTCAAAGTAGCAGTACCATTCATTTAGCCAATAATTGTCTTTTTTCAACAGATCCCGACCGAAATCGCAATATCGCCGAACTTAGTTTATTATCTATTTACAACTGTATATCTGCGATGTCAAATTCAACACCTTCTGCTTCTTTTTCCATTTAGCTCCGTAAACAAATTAAAAAGTTGGTTCCTAATCTTTCAAAGTAAAATAGTGTGCTTTTGAATCTAAATCTTCTATCTGCGTTGTGATTGCTTCTGCTTTTTCCTCTCTATATCTGTTTTCTATTGCTGTATTTTCAAATTTGCAACCGCTCTGTGACCTCAACTTCAAGGAGGAAAATTTCTGGGCTTCAATCGTTTAATATAAGTGGGTTTTTTTCTGAATTATAACAGAATATGTTGTTTTACAAAAGTCGTGATATATTTATTTATTTTTTATTTAAATACTTGCATAATGAACAACATACGTAGTACATTCACACAAGAAATTAATTCTTTATATTTAATCTTACTTTTTTAATTTTTCAGTTATGTTATTTTTTATCAAATCAAAGTAAGTATGATGAGTAAAATGTAATTGGTTTAGTTCAAACAGGTGAGGTTTGAAAGTGAGTAGAATTCAAACCAAACAATCACACATTCACTCTTCTATTCATGAATGAAAAGAGTTACAGACAGGGATTTCTTTACCATATAAACCACCGATTATCCATATTCTGACGAACCAATCTTATGGGGGAGGTGGAGGGGGCAATGTCTATTTTCTTTCTATATTCAACAACTTTACATTTTCGCGGAGGTGGGGTGGAAGGTCTGGACCGGTCTAGATACACTTAGTCATCGACACGCGGTTTTCGGAAAGAAGTTTGCATTTCGGATTCCTCATTATTTAAACGTGATTTATATACGTGTTAAAGATTTTAGCTCACCTAAGCTAAAGTATTTTGATCACTTTTTGTCCGGCATCCGTTTGTCTGTCTGTCTGTCTGTAAGCGTTTTACATTTTCGACTTCTTCGGAACCACTAGGCCGATTCCAATCAAACTTGACACAAAGCATCCTTATTAAAGAGAATATTAGTTTGTTAAAATACCAGACCAAATCCTCTTATAAAGAGATATAATAAAAAATCGTTGTTAATTGGCTAAAATTTTAAAAAATCCTCTTCAAGTCTTTTTGAAGTCATAATCCCCGGGGGTAGGGTGGGGCAACATTGAATGTCAAATTTACAAATTTTTTTTTTTAATCATTCTAACCAAAAAAACCCTAAAAGACTATAATACATGGTATTACTTATATGCAAGATCTTGACATATTGTTGATTCTCAACTGTTCAGACTGTGGCCCTTACATAATACGTAGGCCCCACATGGATGAAATGAGTAAAAGTGTAAATACTGATGAGTATCTGTAGGTTTGTAGTATATATCCGTCATACTGACTGCGTCTTGTTTGGTCAAAAAATACCTAAAAACGAAATTCTATCCAGGCTTTCGTTCCTCTACATTTGATATCTGAATTATGTTTATTCAATATATTGAAAAAAAAGATTATTGTCACCGAAATTCAAAACAATAAAACAGTCGTATAGGTACATGTACATTTTCCAGTGATTAGTTGAATATATTTCTGTATCTTCACAAAATAATCTATTCACCTATTTATAAATCTTGTCTTTCAGGTATTCCAATGCAAGAGTAGCAAACGTAGGAGCTTTTCTTTTGCCCGTAGCGATTCTTTTTTTATATTTAAAATAGTTTTTTTTGTTTCATGTAATGTATTAATAGTCAATACAATTTCTACAGCTTTTCAAATGAATTATTATAAACACCGATTGTTGGTATTATCAGGACCCCTAATAATATAATATTCTAGCGCACTTAGTCCTAAAAAACATGATATAGTTCTGTACAAATTGATAACATCGTAGTGACGAACTTGCTATTCTTGTCTTGTCTTGCTTTTTTACGGGTAAATGACGGAGATACTCGAAGCTTTTAACTTCAGTACATAATAGTTTTAGTAGAATGTCAAGTAGACTGCTACGTGTTTGAGTAGGTGCTGAAGGTCCCCTCCCCCTTCTTTAGGTCTGAATGTGACACCATCTGGATAAAGACAATTGATGTTTTCAGAACGCTGGTATTTTGTGGCATCTTTAATTTTTCTTGATCCGTAAATCTTTGTGAGACCATAAAAATTGCTTTCTTTAAATTCAGAATATGTAAGGTAGTTTTCCTTTTTTCTTTGTTAAACACAATGTTGTTTATGTCTTGTTAACAGATTCTTGATTTTTCTGCATCGTTTTTCTGTCATCATTGGTTGGTGTTTCCTAATAACAGTTAGTTTTGACAACATCTTCGAAATTCGAAATCTATAATCACTACTGTGCCACCTTTTCCGCTTCTTTAATCACTATTGATTCAACCTTTGATAATAATTCAAGGGCTTACGTTTCCTCTCTTGATAAGTTGAAGTTTGTTTTACCGTTTTTTTTATGTAACTGTTAAGGGGTAGATTGGTTATTGTGTCACGAATGGTATTAAAGCTGTCGTTCCTACCCTGTTTTGGATTAAAATGCATCTTGTTACATACAATTATGTCTTCTCCCGACTCTGTGTCACCTTCGCTTTCTTTATGAAAATGATCCGCTACCTTCATTTTTTTTTATGTACTCCTATATATCTGTCCTTAGTTCTGGCATATTACTTGATGGGGGGTGGGGGTGGGGATTTCAAACCTTTACACAAAAGTCGCACTAGCTTCATTTTAAAGTCAGATATATCACTTAAGGCTTAATTTTGTTTGAAGGAAGTACATATTCTAAATCTAGACCTACATATGCAGACCCTGAAACGTGCTACTACACGGTGCGGTTTGGAACGCTTAATGAACGGCGCGGTTTGCTTTTTGCACGGTACGGTTCGATTTGTGAACGGTACGGTTCGTTTTGTGAACGGTACGGTTCCCTTCCTGCACAGTAAGCTTGCTAAAAATAGCTGCACGCTTTGTGAACGGTTTGGGTGCTTTATTAATGAGGTAGGCGTGGCCTGCACGCCTTGATTTTTTTCGATAAACTTTTTTTTCAATTTTTGCCCGATCGACTTCAACAAGGTGGTAATCTTGACAAGCTTTTTTATTAAATTTTATCTATATGGTGCATTCTTTCAATTTGATTAAAATTAGATTCCATCCGTTCCCCGGTTTTTGATTCGTCGGGTGAAGTGTATACGCATTCAAAATCGGGAAGCGGAGAGGAGATTTAATTTTGATTAGTTTGATATTATTCGTATTTAATTTCAAATAAATATGCTTATTACAATTTCTTTAAAACCTGTTTGACTTTAATCCGATATATTTTTTCAATTTATTTCGTTTGCTTTTCGCTCGTAATTTCGGCCTGTCGGGAATTTTAACAAGCACATTTCTATTTCTATATTAGTATTGAAGTCATTAAATATTTCTTAATCATTTCATATACTGCTAAGAGAAATCGCTCTGACTTATTTCCATTATTTTTTTAGTTTCCTTGATTGTTGTTTTGATTTTCGGCCAGTTGTGATTTTGACAAACATCTTACTGGGGTTTTTTATTCATAGTATTAGATATTTTGAATTTAGGTTTGTATTAAAAAATTTAAGTCTTATCTTAAAACCAAATGCGTATTAGGGCCAATCAAATTCCGCTGGTGAATAAACAATTCAACAAGAAAAAAGCTGTCAATGTGACAGCAATGTGTGAACAGTACCCATACACCATTTGTCAACTCTGAACTGATGAACACTACCTATCCAGAGAAATGGGATACTCTATATGCGATATTTTTGCTAAAAGAAGCTAAGTTCAACAGCTAGTATTTCTTTCATATATTATCAGAAATCAAATTTCTAGCAATATGCACACCTCTGATTGTACAATTATTAATTGTACAATTAATCTTTTGCAGATTAATTGTACAATTAATCTGCAAAAGAACAACTTCCGTACTTAAAAACTGTAGGAGGAGTTATTCGTACAATAGGGATACCCTATATGCAATATTTTGCCAAAAAATGACTAAGTTCAACAGCTGTTTTTTTTTTAAAATAAATAATTTTTAAATAAATTATCAGAAATCAAAATCCTAGCAATATGCATACCTCTGATATATGTAAAATTGATCTGCAAAAGAACAACTTCCAATCTTAAAAACTGTAGTAGAAGTTATCCGTACAATAAGGGTACTCTTTTGGCATCCGCCTGCCATTTCACCATTTCAATAACCGGATTTTTCCTGTGGAAAACCCGGTTAAAAATACGCGCAAAAGTGATAAAATTGTGAAATGAATTCTTGAAAACATCTGTCATACTAGACGTACTGTGATCAAGCTAACATATGAGACCCCCCGCTAAGAAAATACGATAACTCAAGTACCGGTATCTCTCTATTGGTAAGCAATAATTGCATTTTTTATAGTGACCGTGAACATGCAAAAAATGGCCAAAGCTCAAGGTCAGGACATATCTAGAGGTCACAAGCAATCTTTATGTCAAAGTTTAGCTTCTTATCATTTTCCATTAGAAGATATGGCCTAGACAGAAAGTATGCATTTTTTAACAGTGACCTTGAACTTACACAACTAACCTGGGTCAAATTCATGACACACCCTCAAGGTATAAGCAATCTTTATGTAAAGGAACGTCCAGAGTTTTTCAGTAAGAAAGGGTATAGACCGGACACGAATTATGAACTTTTTCTTTTCAATTACCTTGAACTTGCTCAAATGACCTTGGGTCAAAATCATTACACACTCTCAGGTCTTAACAATTTTTGTGTAAAGTAAGAACTTTCAATGATTCTCCATATTAAACATATCTATAAGACCGGATGCAAATTTTGCACTTTTACTTCCAGTGACCTTGAAATTGGGTCAAAACAATGACCTTCTCAGGTCATAGGCAATCTTTGTGTGAAGTATAAAGTTTCAATGTTTCTCCCTAAGAAAGATGTAGACCGGACACGAACTTTACACTTTTTCTTCCAGTGACCTTGAACTTGCACAAATGACCTTGGTTCAAAATCACGACACACCCTCAGGTCATAAGCAATCTTTGTGTAAAGTAAGAACTTTCAATATTTTTTAATCATAAGAAAGATATGGACCAGACACGATTGCACAGACAGACGGACAGACAGATGGACGGACGGAAACGGTGATTCCTATATACCCCCCCCCAAACTTTTTTTTCTTGGGGGGGGTATAAAAATTATTCGATACGGATTTTTATTCATTTAAATATTGATTCTATGTTCTCCTGCACTTTTTTGCATACACAGTAGCTAGGACAATTTACCCAAAACTTAGGTAGAGGTGACTTAAGTTAATCTTAAGTTTTGTTTTCACACATTTAGATGTTTTATAGTTAAATATTGCAATTCAGCATTTGAATACAGTATATTAATCACATAATTTTTAATCTAAACAGAATTAATATCTTTATATTTACCAATATTAAAGTTTTTGTTTAATTGACATAAATATTAACAGTGGTCATAATAGGCTGTTACATTTTCCTTGTAGCATGCAAGTGAGCTGTTGAATAGGTTGTAAACACGCAATGGTCAGTTTACGAGAAGTTACTATATATATTAACTCGCGAAATTTAAAAAAAAAAGTTAAAAGAAATAAAAACCCTCAATGATTTTAAAAATGACAATTGCCTCATTTCAAGATATCGACTTATTGAAGAAATTATACTCAGAGTATGTGAATTGCAATATTGGTAAGGTAAGATGTAGAAAGAAAGATAAAAAAGAAATCCATTACTATAATCAAGTTCTAACGGCATCGCAGAATTACTCCACAGGCAGTCTTCGAGAACGCCTAAACTAGTGAATATTCGTCAAAACAAAGAAGTAACAACGGTAGTCTAAATACATGGACTTAGATCCATCGCTTTGAGCTTTTTAAAAATGTTAGGCACATATATATACTTAAGCCACCTTGAATTTTGTGTGTGTACATTTACTTCTTCTCCATCTAATATAAAAGATATCAAACACTTATATCTGTAAATAAACAATTTATTAATTCATATGGCTGCTCTTTCGATGATGAAAAATTTAACAATCCAAACTCTGATTGGACCTAGATGTATGCTTGTTGATGGTTATTTGCTTAAAACATGTTAACTACGTAAACTGATGTATGTACGAAATGCATTAGAACGCCACCGTCATGACCCTTGGATAGTGTCGCTATCAGCGTCTTGCAGAGCAAGAGTTGTTGCTGCTCCTATTCTAAATGAGTGAGAATTATAATTAGAGCTATCAACCACCATAATAGCGAGTCAATGGCTGGCTTTCACAATGGATGGACAATGGACCAGCTATAGATGTGCGGACCTGTAGATAATTGTACAAAGCGAAATAATGGCATGCCACAACATTTGAAGCCTGTATGCGTAATTTTGTTCCGACGCCCAATTGCTTAGTATTAATGCCGGATTATTAGCTAAATCTTAGCCTGCTGCAGTGAAAGGTTATGAAACTGTATAATACTTGCTGCAGTGTTGCTTTAAGACAGTGTGAATACCAACGTGCTGCAGGCCATGAAATGCAAAAGTAAAGGCTGCTGTTAAAAACTGGTTAGTTGAGTTTATTAGCTCTAATGTAATGGGCACTCATTCATTTTTATTATATTTTTATGATAAAATGGTGAACAGGGCAAATTAACGCTGTAGAATACCTTGGTGTAAAAACTGATGGCTGCAATATGACTGAGCTGTGGAGTATTTGTAACCTGAGACTAAGCTATAAATCTTGTAATGTGTGTATTTGATGGGACCAAACGTTAGAAAGTGTTTAAAGTGACGGAATGTCTCATTTGCATGTGCTTGCTGACCGTTTAACAGTTTATGGATATGGTTTCTGAGAGCAATGTCTGGAATAGGGTTGGAATGAGTTGAGGGTGTAAATCTGCGTTTGCATCTGCTTCCCGGAAAAATTCTCACTGTTTACGAGGTAAAGAATCGACAATAATGTTTGATGTTCCTGGAATATGTTTCATGCTTAAAATTATTATTGTGTTTTAAATTCATTAATACTTATGATGATGCTTAATGAATACTATTATCCTCGGGATTTAGCCGACTGTTTGTTGAGTATGTATACAAGAGAAATATATATTATCAAGGTAAAGGGTGACCTTTTTGTTTTGTAACTTGACCCTAACACCATACTGGCTAATTTAAGAGGTACCAGTTCGAGGAATGTTATGTTCCTTAATTTTGGGTTGTTTGACACTTGGGTGGCCAAAAGACATGAACCATCTACCCTTGAAAGAAAGTGCCGAGATGCCCTGAACCTTTAATATTGGTTTAAAGTTGTAAGATATCTGATGTAGCCCATTATCTGTCTGGAAAGTAAACAACACCATTAAAATGGTATAGAAATTGAGCCATGTAGACATATCTTGAATAGATAATACCGTAATGCTGATATGGTGATAAGGTTAGTGGGCCCCGGACATGACATGACATGACATGACATATATATATATATATATATATATATATATATATATATATATATATACACACATTCTTTAATTGATGCTTCATAACAACAGCTTTGTTTGATAGCGTGTTCCGGGGCTAACATTTTTGGTAGACATAATGAAAAATTGTTTAAAAGTTGTAATTTTTAATGAAATGTGAAGGAAGTTTTGTCCATTTTTGACTAATAAAATGTAAATCTAGAATGCCTACAGTCTCTCCAAAAACGGAATTATACAAGCTCTTGACCTCCTCTTTAAAATGATGTCAAATTGAAAATAGGTATCAGGATTACTTTTCCCTTGATTTGACATAGAATGTAAAAAAAATAGGTTTAATTTTCTACATAATTCCTTTAAAGCCATAAATAACGGGAAAAAAGATTCTTCAAATCAATTATGACGTAATGGTTCTAGCACCAAAAAGACACTCTGGAATCATTTTCTAGATCTTGACCTTAAACCACAACCGACTAAAACTAAACTGATCCCAACTCAAATTATGAAAAAATTAAATATATAACAATTTCAACCAAAAACAAGGATTTTAGGTCCTGATAAGGTTTGTAAATCAACTTAACAATTAAATTTAATTGATTTATTGGCCGCAAATGAATAAAAACATTATTGATTATTTCATTTATTTGCAATTTAAATTGGAATCAATAATGAAAATTAGTGCTTTTCTAAATTTAGGCAATTTGATTTTTATTTTTCTAATTGATTGTCTTATATTTCTTCTCTATATGACACGCCCCTTTAAAAAAACTTTATCTACAAGTTTGAAAAATATTAACAAAAGATGGTGTTTAATTTCCTAATTTTTTTTTCATTTAAAATAATAAAACGTCTTATGGACATTCATTTATTAGTAAAAACAACAAAAAAATAGTGTAAAGATCTACAACGAATTTTGAATAAGTCTTCTTCTTATGTCATACATGAGATAATTTTATTACTATGCCCCGGAAACTCCCTAATCACGTCAGAAACAAATGTATTGCCCTCCCTGAAACAGTTATATTTCAAAGAAAATAGTTATACAATGGTTGTCCCAAAATAGAGTATTGCCCTTCCGAAGCTGTTATACCACCCTCGCGTGCAATTATTCTGCATATTAACTATGTCTGGTTCGAAATTAAAAAAGCCAATTGCTAAGCAAACTTAAAAAGTTCCCAGGAAATCAAAATGTTAGGACAACGTCTACGTTTCGTTTTAAATTCAGAGGTACTTAAATGTTTAATTGATTACAAAAAAGATGAAAACAAACAATGAGAGTATCAACTCATGATCAAGCATGAGCGTGCTGAACACAAGAAACGTCAACTTCGCCTTTACCATGGAAAAGAAAACAGCCTTCCGAAATGGCACCCCAAATACAACAACACATGCACATTTGCATTATTTAATTTATTGAAACTAACAAGCAATGCCTTTTTTTACAAAACATTTACATCAAATTATGAACATGTTTCAAATAAATACACTTGTTTTGAAATGAAAAAGTTCGTTAACCGCTTTGATTAGTTTAAAAACGTTATAACATAGATTACATGGGGGGTTTTTTCGCGCGACAATACCAGAATATTTGGCCCTCGGTTACGGACAGAGAAGATGCTGTTTGTGACTTAGCTGGGTCCTTTACCAGTAAAAAGCCTAGATTGAGAAATTCACTTTTAATGATCTTTTTGATTTGTTTTCTTGGTCAACATGATATCCAATAGAGGTTGTAATATGATTGATTGGTGTAGGTTGAGGCTGAGTACCTGCTGATATGGTAGATGTAGATGCTTGCAACTGTTGAGGTAGTGACTATCAAACTAGAAGTAATAGTTAAAATATGCATCGGGAGGGTAGAGGCATGCGAGTGATTTGACATTTGCACAACAGGGGGATTAAAATTGGTATTACCCATATCATCTTGGACTTCCAGTTATGGGACTGCCTGTTGAGCATGGTCGTCAATATACTCATACGTGGGGAACTAGGATCCGGTTGTGGGTTGATTTTGCGTCTAGTGACCCTGCTTCTAATGGGACCGACGAACAGACAGACAGACAGATACATATTAGATTATACAGTTGCATATAATTTTAAAATTTAAGAGAGGGAGAAAGAATAAGGAAAGAAATTAAATTAAGATCACATGAAAATTCAACAATAGCATTCTTTTACGTGAGAGAGAGACAAAGAGAGAGAGAGAGAGAGAAAGAGAGAAATCTCAGTGCAGTTGTATACAGTAATTTTAATGTCAAATACATTTGATAGAACATCTGAAAGAATTGATATTTTATTACCAGTTGTTTTCTAATTGAGGAACCTGATGAAATTCACAAGTAAGCAATTTTCCTTATTTGGGAATTTAAACGTAAATATACACGAACATTTTCCTTACGATTTCCAAGTTTAGGAAACAAATAAACAAATTTAAAGTTGAAGATTTCTATGCATAAGGAACGCTACACATCAACACATCCACATAAGTTTCTAAATTTTATAAATGCTGGAAACCATTAGGAATCGCAAAGCTGATGACTTTTATGTGAAAACGAGTGGAAAACCACTCGGAAACTACTGATATGACTTGTTCGATCGGTTACTTTTGTCGTTCCATTTTCGGAAACTCGACTTTTCGTAACTCTGAATAGCTAATATTAAGTCTCTTTTAGTCCGAAATTGCCCCCTGCTTCATTGTCACTATGATTTATTGTCAACCTCATTACAAAATAATTGCATTTTGTTATTACAGTGAGACGAAAGACGGAATGCTACAATTTCGATTTTCTGTAATTTGCATGATTCTCGTAACACAAACTATGCTCTTCCTCATACTAATTTTGTGTCAAGATGGATGCAGACAGTGTCTTATAAGTGAGTTGAAACTAAATATTACAATTATTTTTTTTTCTGCTATACACAATTAGAAGTAAAAAAAATATATATGTATTCCTTCATGACATCTCTTAATAAATGAAGACGTCAATCATGGTGTGTTTGCATGCAGCATAATGCAAAGCAGATGGATTATTTCATAAGTTTTAGTGACTCCTAAAAATATAGGTTCTCAAGAATAAATTTTGATTTGTCATGTTATCTAATTCTTTAAATACCCTTAAAATATGTTTATTTCGTAGATGGAAATGAACTTATTTAAAGGTATATATAACGGATAAAAACCAATCCATGTGCCCTTAATTTTATTTCAGATAATCATTTTTAGTACAAATCGGAAAATTAACGCTATAACGCTATAATTACATGTGTATTTGTCAATAAAAACTGTCTATAATTATGAGGAATATATGGTGATGTATAACAGATTTTTTTTAATTTACCACATATATCCTTCTTTATTACATTTTTCAGCTGTTGATTTCCCAGCAAAATGTTTTCTCATTTCACGTCTCAGGATTCGATTTAAAAAAAGCATCCAGGTTAAGACATTTTTTGTGTAAATAGAAAAGGATATATTTTACTCCTTTGCTTTCTACTTTCCGTCTTTTACCTTCTCCTACATGTACCAAATTTTTTGCAATGTCTGTCCATATCGCGGAAAATACTCTCATCAGGTTAAAGCTAAAGGGTATGCAATCTCCTTAATATTCAAATGTCTGTCCTATTTTGTAGGTCTTTATATATATATATATATATATATATATATATATATATATATATATAT
>WFKH01011925.1:24371957-24385408 GCA_016163765.1 Magallana hongkongensis | reverse complement strand
AAAAAAAAAAAAAAAAAAAAAAAAAAAAACAAAACAAAACAAACAAACAAACAAAACAAACAAAAATAGAAACAAAACAACCAAAATTAAATTGCAATGACCCCAGGGGAAAAGATATACATGTAGATAAAATCATAAACTTGAAAGATGTTCATTCTTATATACTAATTGCAAACATTTAAAAATTATGACATTCACTTGTAATATCCCCCTCCCCCCACAATTAGAAGTGTATATGTTTTACAATTTCAATTTTAGCTGGAAAATCTAGTTTATTTCAAACTGAATGTAAAAATTGCTATGAAAAGATAAACAAGGGTACGTATGCACGTCCATACATATTTCGAAAGAGGGGAAGGTGGTTGAAAGTAGGTTATTTTATGATGTTCAGTCATTTCTTACAGGGTGTTAGTGGTATAAATACTCTTTTTGTAGTGTGTTGGATATATTAATAACAATGAAATGATAATTATACTACAAGAGACTTTTAGCTGTTGTAATCTGTCTTAGTTCTTGTCTCCATCCTAGAGCCAATACCTTGGAAGTTTTCTCCGAAAATTCTGCTGCTTGTTATCGTCGTCTAGCACCTTTCATGCAACTAGCTTTAAGATTTGACTGTTGACTAGTGGGTGCACTCTGGTAACAGTAGCAGGTTTTTTCATTGGAGGTAAAAAAAAAGTTGGGTTGTCTATTGACAAGGTCAGAAGTAGGGGATAGTATGGTTGAGTCTGCCATGCATAGGGTTATCATGACATATATTTTAGACTTCTCTTTAAGTACTTTGGACAATCTCCTTGTTATAAGGAGGGAAAACTTACCCCATTTGTTGTTCCAGGGTATCTCGAATGCATCTATTCCCATTGCATATGAGTCTTGAGTCTTGACGCCATGCAATTTTCCAGTTGCGTGTTCAACCGATCTATTTTTAGTGATCCCCACTTCTAATTTATTTGTTTAAATATCCCCTTTTTCGGTATTCAGTTGCTGGTATCATCTAACGACTCTCCAAATCTGCTTGACAAACTGCTCCCATTCTGCTTTTGGTGATAATTGAATAACGCGCGCTAGCGCGTTATGAAAATTTGTTTGCACACACCGTTGCAGTTATGAGACCACATCTTTCAAAAAATAATGATTCAATGCTTATTTTTACGTTCTTTAACATTTATTCCCTTTCCGCAATCATGATTTATTTTTAAAAATCTCTGCCTAATTCAACGAGTAATGCGCAATTAACGGAAGAGCCAGTGGAACAGCCGAATTATGCTGACAAAAATAGTGCTCAGCGCTTTAAATTCTAATAACACAGTTTTATTTTTCATTGTGTAATTTGATAAATTTACTTTTGGTATACTATGAAATTAATCAATTGAATTCATTTAACTGTTAAAAAACATTTACATCAATGAAATAATAATCAGCGAAAGTATAAAATCAGGTCGTGATCCGGTTTGAAGTCGCGAGTCATGTTCTTCGAGAAATACTGAAGGAAGATTGATTGTATTCATACGCACCAGATTTGGTGATTGGGTCTTCTGTGTTATGCGTAAATATCACTCAAATCAATCAATGCAATATACTAGTAATAGGGGGAAAGAAAGTAAATGTAAATATTCTGGTATATACATTGATATATAAAGAGTAACACCTTGTCTCTCCGTCAACAAAAAAGTTTGGATTACTGCTTTTTAAAATTTATCAAATAAGTCAAATTGACAGTCAACTGGTAAACTGAATTACCTTATTTTTCTTATTACTCTATAAATTGTGTTCGGTGCCTGTCCACTCTGATATTTTTATTATTAAGAAAATGATCATGTTCTAGCGAAAATTATCCCAAGGTTATTAAAATCTTAAACATTTTCTGGAGCAACATTATTGTGAAAAAGCAGTATACTCAAAAAAGTATATGAAAGCAAAGTTACATGTATTTAAAATCAATCAGAAGGAGCATTTGCGTCATTAGTGTTTTACATGTATAACAAAATGTAAGATGGAATCAAGAATATTAAATAAGGTACGTTTTTGGCCGAACAATGCCGTGTTTTAGACTCTAATGCTTCTTACCTTTTTCAACAGCCATGAATCAACAAAACTCAATAATATATGATTTTTTTTACAGACATTGAATATAAATATAAAAAATTTGACGTTAAACACGCCGCCTTTTTTAAACGGAACGTCGAAGCCTTCAAAGGGCCGTCTTGAAGATGACGAGTGTAGGTTTAACGGGATTTTAACACAAACGAAACATTTCTCTTAATGTTTGATACATTGTATTAAACAATAAGTATTTACTTACAAACTTTCCTTTCCCTTTGTTTAAAATTAGGGCTTTGTATCAACACGACAAACATGTAGTTGCAGCGAAAACCCCACAGAAAGCCAAAAAACAAGAGATAAATAAATATATCTTACTTCCAATTTGCTTTGTTTCATAGTAAACATATATAAGACAGTGGAAGCGCATGGATAAAGCAATTCAGCAACTTTATACATACGGAAATTTTACGATGTATTAATTTGAAATTTAAAAAAAAAATCCATTTATCGGGTACACTATTGTACAAGAAAACTGATTGATTAAATAGAATAATAACTCTCAGGAAATTAGAACAAGAAAAGCTTCATGTACCTTATTTTCAATCATGTGCATGTGCTGTGAAATAGAAAGAACCTATAAACTTGGTTATATCTCGTCTACAGAGTTTAAGTCATTATGTTAAAATCGTTTTAAAAATAAATAAAATTCATTCAAATAAGAATTTTAATACTTCGGTATTGCTTGCACAAATATGAATAGAGAGAGAGAGAGAGAGAGAGAGAGAGAGAGAGAGAGAGCGTTGTAAACAAGTTAAACTTTACACGGGCAGTGAAAGAATCACATTAAACATAACAAACACTGTAAAACTTCATTATTGAAACATATTTCTATTTTCTTCGGACTTGAAAAACAAAGGAAAGGTATCAATTTTCCTTATCGTGGAAAGAGCACGTGGTGCAGCTCGCGGGCGTATAGCACGTGGACTCTGACTACATTGTTAAACTGCTTGGTTTGATTCTATCACAATGTCATTGTGCATTAAAGGATTTAATTATCATATGAAAACTAAATTAAATAAATATTCTATATTAGTGAAATAAAATTAAAAATACGTAAAGTTTAGCCTAGCACGCATTCTCTCGACCGACGGTCGATTTCTTTAGTTAAAGCAGTTGTTGAATAGTCCGTCGAGGGGTGTCAACTGGTTTGTCGGGTGGTTTTGATGAATTAATTATTTATATAGCTGATGACTTGGGAAAATGTTATTAGCGGAGCGGATCAGAAACCCTTGACATGGAAAGATGACATCCACCATAACAATCGTTTACATTAACCATTTTTAAAAATAATATTCTGACAATTTGCGATTACATGTGCAATATTTTTTCTACCAAGCATAATGCAAGATTGATTAAATTGTTTCCAAATTATTATAACCAAAGTCCTGGGATAAAAAACCTAATCTTCTTCATGTTTCAGTATTTTATTGTAAGTGAAGGTGCATAATACGCCGGAATTTCATCATGTGCAACATTTGACAAGATTGAAATTATGACTGAATTGTGTAAAATTGACCTCTTAAGGAAAATTTACAAAAGAGTTAGTAGACGAAATTTCATTTTATATTGGCAACGTACAACTTTCTTTACCACTTACTATCTGGATCTTCACTCACTGATTGAATTACGTCGGTAAAAGGTTCAATTTCGTAAACGTCACAAAATTTTATTCGTCGTAAAATTCACATTCTTCACAGTTAAAATCTGCCAAGTATGTTCTACTTTCAGCAACGATTATTTATATTTCAGTATATTATAACGATTTTTGATGATCATTCCATGTTTAGGGTACATTAGAGACGTCATAATAAAAAATGACGCCGTTTTATAAATTAGTGCCTTTAAAATTTAGCCAATACTAAACTTAAAACAATGCACCACATCAAAAAACATAACTAAGACGTTGAAAATATCGTAATTTCTGCGGCCAAATACGGCTAATAACTTCCCTTGTTACGCAATTGATATTGATCTCATTGATTTGTTTTTGTTTTATGCGTTATTCTTAGATAGAAGCAAAAAGCTATTCTTTTAAAAGTAAGGCCTGTTACATTGTGCATAAGTAAATTTATTTGCCAATTTAGACTAGGAAAAATACAAGTAAAAATAACTAATTCGTAACATATAAATACGTTTATCAAAAAGTGACAATCATTTTTTTTAATAAGAAAATGTGTTCAGCAATATAGTTATACACTAATTAAGCTTTCAGCAAAATTGCAATATAATATTATTCTTAAACACACACCTTTTTTATATTAACTACACAATGAATTTTTTCATTGCAAAAAAGTCTAAAATATAATTCTATGACAGCAAAATTACATAAAAGACCAAGAATTGGGTTAAAATACATCTTATACATGTAAAATAATATGTAAACTATTTGCATAAAAACGTAAAATACAACAGCAATTAAACGAGAAAAAGGTTGGTAATGTGACAGCAAACCGGGATTTCTTTCGTGTGAATAGTATCTACAATCCATTTGTAGAGCATGAATTCATTTGATAAAAACTACTACCCAGATAAATGGGGTATGTGCAACATTTTGCAAAAACATGACAAAGTTCAATGGCTGGTATTTGTTTCAAGTAAAATGCACATCTCTGATATATGTACAACTGATCTGCATAACTAAACTTCATTTAAAACTGTAGGAGGAGTTATCCGTACAATAAGGGAACCATTAAGCAGCCATCCGCCCGACCGCCCGCCCACCATTTTCATCATTTCAAAAACCGGATTTTTTATTTGGAAAACCCGATGAAAAACTACATCAAACCACATAGTAAAGCGTATTTGCAAGATGTTTTATTTGTCAAATTGTATTCACCCTAGGCCTACTCGACAATAAACTTTACTAGATATAAAAAGGAATCAGACAACGATCATCTGTCCATCAATCAGCTGCATAATGAAGACTAGAACAATGCTAAACTACTGTAAGATATTGATGATATTCTGACCTTGCTTCATAAGTTTCTGGAACAAGATATTGATCAGGTTCATGTTCATATTCAGATTGCTGAATATGTGTCTCTTGTCTCAATGAAACAGACAACATGTTGTCATTTGTAAAACGCTGTAAAGAATTTCGACCCATATTGGACATCTCAATATCATAATCCTGACGTTTATTCAACAATTGAGCAGATGACTGAGAAATATTTGCCTCTGATTGCACCCTATTTTTATCGTATATATTTTCCACCACATCAGCTTGAAACAAAAAATGAAAAATCCTTTTTCTTTTACAGTATAAACAAGCTCCTAGCATGCCACAAACCGTTAGGATCAGAAATATGTTTAATGAAACTATTATGATTAATAGATAACTGTTGTGATATGCTACAGTTTCCTCGTTTTCGTTGACGATTATCCGAGTAGGCACAGCACTTCCAGTCCTGAATGATGGCGCGATACTAGCTGTGATTATTGGTCGAGATAAGCGTATTTGTACTCTAGTAGAATTAATAAATGTGGAAAACAAGGACACATGAGAAAATGTTACAAATTTGTCCGTCGACAGTTTTGAGGATATTCTGTCATTAGGCTCAATGCTGAGGCTAGAGGTTACTGTTGTCTCAGCTGCAACTAGAAATGCATTGAAGTTAAAGCTACGTAATGAAGAGAAAATAATTTACATTTTTTAACAAAGTAATAAAATTATTTGTTCACATAAAATTAATAAATTGTTAGTGTCATAATATTTTTAAGTTTTGTTGCGATGTACTGAATTGTGGTCGGGAGAAATATCGACTTAACATCTTCTATGCCCGACAATTGGTACATGAACCTACAATCACTGCAAATAGTGCAAACCACAGTACAATCAAAGTTAGAGTATTGCATGTATTATTAAAATTTCGTTGATAATGATTGCTATATTCATACATAGATATCATGTTTCATTAAATAGTATTTTTCATAAAAAAAAAAAAAACAAGTCAAATGCTACATAAGCACTTAAGTCAATTTTAACCTGAACAGAGTATTTAACAAACAAGGGGCCACATCGCTCACCTGTGCAACAATAGCCATACATCTGTTTAACCTAGCATTATAGTATCACATTCAAAATATCTTCACAATTAAGTAAAGTAAATTTAATACAACAAGTTTAAAAATCTGCTGATTTTTATTCACTTATCACCAAACCCCTTTTGTTGTTTTGGATTCCTCTTTGTTCCTATTTAACCCCCCCCCCCTTTGTGGCGCTACTTTTCTCCAGAGAATCATGACCAAGCTTCACTTTGTGCTTTCTCACAAGCCTCAGCTTTTCTTTGGCTGAATGCTTTTCAGGATATTTTCTCTATATCTTCCCATGTCAAAAAAAGTAACACCCCCGTTGCTGTCCCACAATACCTCGGAGAACATGATTTGAACAAACGTGAATCTACACTACATGAGGATGCATCCAGACAAGTTTGAGCTTTTCTGGCTTAATAGTTTTTGACAGGAAGACTTTTAAAAACTTTTTGTTTATATTCCAATGTAAAAATTCACCCCTCCCCCAGTGTGGCCCAACCCTTTCCTCGAGGACTATGATTTGGACCAACTTGAATCTACCTTAACTGAGGATGCTTCTACACAAATTTGAGCATTTCTTTCCAAATTTTTGAGAAGATTTTAAAAAAATATTCTCGATATATTCCCGTGTAAAACTTGATCCTCCCATTGTGGCCAAACCCTACCCCTGAAGATTTTATTGATATAGTCCAATGTTAAACTTGATCCCCTCATTGTGGCACCACCCTAACCTGGGGACCAATATTAACTTGAATCTTCACTACCAGGATGCTTTCACACAAATTTGAGCTTTCTTGCCTAATAGTTATTAAGAAGAAGATTCTTTTATAAATATTCCTATGTGAAACATGATCCTTAATTTTGCCCACCCTTGCCCCGGGGACCATGATTTGAACAAACTTTGAATTTACACCTATAATACCTGAATGTTTTCCACATAAATCTGAGCTTTTCTGGACAGATTGTTTTCCAGAAGAAGATATTTGGAAAATACTAAAATGTTTAAATAATTCTACATTATCTTGCCACAAAAATTGCAAAGGATATTGTTTTGCTCGTTATTTACATGTTATTATTACAAGTTATTTACATGAAGGAGTTGGTGCTCGAAGTGTCATTGTAGGTCAATTTTTGCACCGCCACTCCTATGCAGCATGTATCAGTTTCAATGGAACTGTGTTAACGTTAGCGATTTATTGGGTTCTTTGAGAGATGACATCTGGGTTAAAGGGGATTGTCTTTTGGCCGCATGATGAGAGGTGGTCAAATAAACGGTCATAAATAGAATATGAACCAAATTATGCGTGAAAAGAAATTCTGATCAGTGACATCATTTATTGAACGCCCCTCGCATCATAGGATATGATCAAAAACATTGATTTGGAACTTCTTAAAAATCGTCTATGTAGAATTATTTACTTTTTATATAGATATTAACAATGCCTATGAATTTTAAGAATAAGTTAGTGAAATAATGTAATTTATCAACTAAAATTCTTTTTTATAATAAGGTAATGAACTCTTTGGATTTAACAAAATCTGATAACAAATTTCAGTGGAATTTCTTGAATGTTGTTGTGTAAAATGTTGACAGAGATCAGTCGTAAGAGTGCAAAACTGTGTAGTCTTTTAGCTAGCAGCATCGTTTGACATATGTTTATAGACACAAGTATCATATATAACAACTAAATCTCAACGCAATGTCCAAGTCTGGTTGCACATAATTACATGTACCCAAATCCGATGTAAATATGTCATTAAAAATAAATTAACCACGTTATATGCAAGATACACTTGATATAAATGATTTCTCTTTTGTTCATTCAGTAAAATAATAAATCAATGGCTGCAACATGCGATATTCATGTACGTTGTCAATTCACTTGATAGATATCCTGGATATACTTTGTCAACTATTCTTCATTTTGAATTAAATATTATCTTGGTGTGCAATATTTTTCGAACGGCTTTTACAAATAAACGTTATATTCTTTATGTCACCATAACTAAGAGATTGGAAGGGAGCATTGTTAATCTACAGCTCTAAAGGGGGATAATTCTGCTTATCCTTTTGTCTTATTACGTATATTCTCAACCTTTTAGCTGCTATTTGAGGTTTTCGGGAAAATTCGGGTTAATACCTTGGATATTAAAGTAACTACGTTACACAGTCGACAGTCCTCATACATTAAAGGGGCATGGTCACGATTTTGGTCAAATTCTATTTTAATCGGGTTTTCCAAAGGAAAAATCCGGATATTGAAATGTACGGATAACTCCTCCTACAGTTTTCAAGATAGGAAGTTGTTGTTTTGCAGATCAATTGTACATATTTCAGAGGTGTGCATATTGCTAGGATTTTGATTTCTAATTATTTATGAAAAAAATACCAGCTGTTGAACTTAGTTATTTTTGCCAATAATATTACACATACAGTACACCATTTCTTTGGATAGGTAGTATTCATCGATAAAGGGTTGACAAATGGATTATGGATACTGTTCACACAAAAGAAAACCCGGTTTGCTGTTACATTGACAGCTTTTCTCTTGTTCTGTTTTTATTATTTACAGTGCTTTAGGAATGCATATCTAATGATCAAACGAAATTTGAGAGTCAGTCGTAGAGTTATAAGCAAGATACAGGGCTCACAATACTTTGTCATGGAAACAAGGCTCGTGCCCTGTTTTAGTTTACATAGGTTCAATATACCAGTAAAAAATCTCTTCAAGCTAATTTGTCTATATTCTTATTCATTTTAAGCATAAAAAACAGTTCTTAACGTTTAACACATTCATTTTAGGTGTTAAACTGGAATTTTCACTTCAACATTCAAAATGTAAACAAAAGCTTTGTTTACATAGCAAAGAATTGTAAGCTCTGTAACTAGCTTATACCTCAATGAATGAAACTCAAATTTTGGTTGCCTATTAAAAATGCCTTACTGAAGCATTGTAATTTAAAAAATCGGAAAAATAATTTTCGACCAAAATCGTGACCATGCCCCTTTCAGAAACCGCGTCTTGTTAATTTCAGATGATGATATCGTAGCCTTTAAGAAATTCTAACTCAAATAAATTGAGAGTTACATGCATCTTATTTGTTATGTGAAATCACAGATCTAAAAAAGCAGCTGTGATTTAAATCACCAGCTTAATGTTTTTGTTTTGTTTGACTAATGAAAATCAGAATGTGTCACTTTATTTGTTCTCTTTTTGAATGGTTTTACTTATGTTTTTATAAAACATTATCAACATTATGAATCCGTAAAAATATTTAATCATGTTTTGAATGCACTTGGGCATTTGGTTCTCATTTATACATGTAAGTGCTTTAGTTGCAAAATGCCTATTAATGCTCTTAGGTTTGTACACATATTAGTGCGTCGTCGTTGCAGGAATGTTGTACAAAAGACATTGAAATTTCTATTAAAAAACGTAATAAACTTGTGACGAGCCTCTTCTTTGGAAATATTGCCTGCTTACTTATAATTAACCGAACATAAACTCAGCGGACCTTTCAAAAAACATAAAGAGATATATTGTTGTCACGTGTAGATTAATGCAACGTCACCTGGACGAAGATGATACATACCCTTACAGCCTTGTCTGTGGTCACAGGTTTTATTGTCACAGTTACATATCTTCTGACATTCTTTTCCAAAACTAGGATAAGGACATTTTTGCGAGCAAAGGGGGCCAAAGAAACCATTATTACAACCTAGAAAAACAAAAGTGGTTGGAGCATTTTTTTTTTTTAATTTTAAAATTTAAATTCATGAAATCTTTAATTTGAAACATCACTAATAAATAAAAAGCGTGTAAGTTAAAAACACATGATCCGATTATGTAGCACTTTGAAATCATTTGTTCTTTTGAATCGAACTCGTGATAATAATATTGCGTTAGTAGTCGAGAAATTTGTGGTTTTTGCATGGTTAGAAGGTTTTGATCTATAAGGACGACAGATCCAATTCACTTCTACATATTGTAGTGATTTTCATGAAAATTTTATTTGAGTTTGTGTTAGTAAAGATATATCAAAATCAATAAAAAAAAAAATAACATAAAAATCGTTTAATATTTTAAGTGGGAACCATTTTTAAAAATTGTTTATATTACTTCCCTATTTCAATTGAACATAATGGGGAAAAGCATTATTGTGACAGAAAAAATAATATAAAAAAAATCCGCAATAAATTTCCTATCCAAATTGAAATATATATGATACTTATATAATGGAAAAAATTGCCATTTTATTGACTTCGTTTTTACGGGGGTACACGCCAAAGTGCGATGTGTCGTTAGATATTTTTATTCTTCAATTTTTCATGAAGTACTGCGCAAACTCTAAGAAAAAGGTTATGTACATCATTCTGAGGTTGATTTATGAAACAAAACAACTATTAGAGTGTGCTAAACATCTTTTATGATAAAATACTTCAAATATTAAACACAGGAACGGTTTAACTTTATTTTTCAATACGAGTATTGAAGGGATTCGGAATGTAAAGGATGTGTACACTGGCTCAAACTCTATAAACTAATATTTGTAGATTGTTATAAAAAAAAACTTGAGCTAATATAAATTTCACTAAAGAGCTGTGACATCCCCTTAATAAATTTGTGCAAGTTAAATAATGTTGAAAAGCATATTTTAGCATGTTAAATTAAAGCAAGGCCAGCCACTACTTGCACTATATATAGTGTGTATTGATGACATATAGGGCAGCTAAATATTGCGTCATAAACGATTTTTCATTGAGTTTTAGTGATTTTGTCGTAATACTGAGAATTCGATGTTCGTAACAATTATAATAATTCCGGATATTTTAGGTTCGGCCCGAACGGGTTTTTCTTTTAGTTTCCGTGTTTATGTCACGTGATGACAAGGGTATAAATACGACGGCTGTTTAGTTGGAAATCAGCAGAAGACGGAATAAGTTGGTGACAAGATTAATAAATGGTATTGTGTTAACTGAGCTCGTCCGTTTGTAACGGCGTTGAGTATTTTTTAGCAGGCCATAAAGAGGTTACCCTCTTGGTATTGTACGTTAGGTAATGCAGTCGTTTTGGCTTAACACAAAAGGCTTTCCTCGGAGAGGCTAGCCATTGTTATTATCTAAGGGGCTGATTACACTGTCGTCCAGGCCGCTGTGCTCATTGTCCGTCCTAAATAAGACAGCATACAGTATGTGCAGTGGTTGAAGGGCTACCACATATACTGCCCGTCCTGAATAAGGCAGCCTACAGTATATGCGGTAATTTGAGGACGGTCAGTCATTTTAGCTGAGTGGTTGACCTCAGTGGAGTGACACTGCGGGTGTGTACTGTCTGACCTGGACAAGGCAGCACCAGTACATTACCCAGAGTGTGAATTATATATTTATTATACTCTCGTTGTGTTTATAAATAATTAGATTCCCTGAAATTACTTGTTGAATATTAACCTAGGTAAGGTTAGGCTATACCAATCATTTTCGACAATCAATAGAAAATCATTATATTATAAGACTAGTTAGTGTACGCCCAGAACCCTGGAAAAACCAGGCACGAACCCTTCCCCCTGGCAGTATATGTAGCTCGGTACGTTACAACAATCACTTATCTAGGTGTGCAAACTTTCTACGCAAAGCGAATTAGGTCCGTCGTCCTTAACTGTTTTAGTCTTCAAAATATTGTATTTGGACATGCGTTGTAATTTGATATGAACTGTCAAAAAAAAGTTTCTATAAGAATAAAGACATCTACTGTTTTTCAAATCACACTCATACCGCGAAATGCGGATATACATATTCTTAAAGTTTTAAACAGTATATATGAGTGGTAACCCCTATATGTTTGCTTTTTAAGTCCAACAGATAAAAATCTAAATTGCCAAAGAGAAAAAAACTGTTAATTATGAAATTACAAAAAATATGACAAGTTCAGCCCAATTTTGTAATACCTTTTTATTCAATTTGCAATTTTTTTTCCCTGAAAATGTTTTATCAGCTGATAATTATAGTATTTAAATAACAAAATGTTTTTCTCGTATAATATTTGATTCATGATTATTAATTTAAAATTTTGTTTGCTTGAACAATTGATTTAACGAGGCCGAATACACTTCGAGTATGCACGCTTTTGCGCAGCGTTTCATTTGCATTATGACGTCAATTTTTTGCTTGGTTGACGCCATAGCGTTATGGTTTCAACTGCAGATATTCAGCAAATTTGTCGAAAATGATCGTTTGAGGGGTAAAATTGATATTCTATTGTAGAATAAACATAAATGTCTTGAAGTATAAGCTATATCTGGGCTCGGGTCGAAAACTTGAAGAGGGTTCAGCAAGCCTAGCCCCCTGCCACGTTTTCTTACCACGCCTTAATATAGCTTAATGCACGTATTTCGAGAGAGTAACCACAAATTTGATATTTCTTGGCCCTCAATATGTTAGGTTATATATATCTTTATTACTTAAATATGTCTGAATGTTTTTATAATATTGTAAAGATCACTATTTCCGCCTTTGTCAAAAAAATAGCCATTATCTGACAAATCTGGGAAATAGGGCATAAACAAATACTTGACTAGACCCCTGGAACAAACCAGGAGGTAAAAAGTTTGACTACCGTCACGAGAAAAGGGCCCTTAAGGTCAAAATTTCACAAACTCACTTTTTTCTCAATTAAGATTAGTCAACTCTTTCTGAATACAAATATACAAAGAAATCCAAGATCGTGTGTGTTTTAAGCATTGTATGACAATTTTAGTAAGACTTGTTAACTAACACGACTTTGGCGTAGCTGGTCGAAAACGACACGACGTCACGAACGTCAATTATTATTTTATTATTATTTATTATTAATTATTTTTTAATTACTTATTATAAATTATTAATAGTTATCAATTATTATAATCGGTATTTAAACAAGGCCATACTCTAATTATTCAAAAAACACAACACAGACGCAGAAAAAAAAATAGAAACAGAAAATAAAAAAACTGCGTTTACAATGCCGCTACTATGACGTCGTTTTCTGAGCATTGTGACGTCAAAAGATAAGGGCCCTTTTCTCATGACGGCAGTCGGTTTTTTTTTAATTTGATCATTTGATGCCTTTTAGCAAAAACGTTAATATGAGAAATAATATGTGGAACAGAAAAAAAATCACTAGGGCAGAAGTCTTAAAAAAATGTGCAAAATTTATACATTTCAAGCAAAGTCCCATAGGATCCTATGTTGAAAATTGACAAACCAAAACTGTGGTAAATATCTGATCTTTTTTTATATTAAAATAATAAATATATCAGTAGAAATTCTTGTTAAAAAA
>WFKH01011925.1:24348805-24371557 GCA_016163765.1 Magallana hongkongensis | reverse complement strand
TCTTTTCCAAAACTAGGATAAGGACATTTTTGCGAGCAAAGGGGGCCAAAGAAACCATTATTACAACCTAGAAAAACAAAAGTGGTTGGAGCATTTTTTTTTTTAATTTTAAAATTTAAATTCATGAAATCTTTAATTTGAAACATCACTAATAAATAAAAAGCGTGTAAGTTAAAAACACATGATCCGATTATGTAGCACTTTGAAATCATTTGTTCTTTTGAATCGAACTCGTGATAATAATATTGCGTTAGTAGTCGAGAAATTTGTGGTTTTGCATGTTTAGAAGGTTTTGATCTATAAGGACGACGGATCCAATTCACTTCTACATATTGTAGTGATTTTCATGAAAATTTTATTTGAGTTTGTGTTAGTAAAGATATATCAAAATCAATAAAAAAAAAAAACATAAAAATCGTTTAATATTTTAAGTGGGAACCATTTTTAAAAATTGTTTATATTACTTCCCTATTTCAATTGAACATAATGGGGAAAAGCATTATTGTGACAGAAAAAATAATATAAAAAAAATCCGCAATAAATTTCCTATCCAAATTGAAATATATATGATACTTATATAATGGAAAAAATTGCCATTTTATTGACTTCGTTTTTACGGGGGTACACGCCAAAGTGCGATGTGTCGTTAGATATTTTTATTCTTCAATTTTTCATGAAGTACTGCGCAAACTCTAAGAAAAAGGTTATGTACATCATTCTGAGGTTGATTTATGAAACAAAACAACTATTAGAGTGTGCTAAACATCTTTTATGATAAAATACTTCAAATATTAAACACAGGAACGGTTTAACTCTATTTTTCAATACGAGTATTGAAGCGATTCGGAATGTAAAGGATGTGTACACTGGCTCAAACTCTATAAACTAATATTTGTAGATTGTTATAAAAAAAAACTTGAGCTAATATAAATTTCACTAAAGAGCTGTGACATCCCCTTAATAAATTTGTGCAAGTTAAATAATGTTGAAAAGCATATTTTAGCATGTTAAATTAAAGCAAGGCCAGCCACTACTTGCACTATATATAGTGTGTATTGATGACATATAGAGCAGCTAAATATTGCGTCATAAACGATTTTTCATTGAGTTTTAGTGATTTTGTCGTAATACTGAGAATTCGATGTTCGTAACAATTATAATAATTCCGGATATTTTAGGTTCGGCCCGAACGGGTTTTTCTTTTAGTTTCCGTGTTTATGTCACGTGATGACAAGGGTATAAATACGACGGCTGTTTAGTTGGAAATCAGCAGAAGACGGAATAAGTTGGTGACAAGATTAATAAATGGTATTGTGTTAACTGAGCTCGTCCGTTTGTAACGGCGTTGAGTATTTTTTAGCAGGCCATAGAGAGGTTTCCCTCTTGGTATTGTACGTTAGGTAATGCAGTCGTTTTGGCTTAACACAAAAGGCTTTCCTCGGAGAGGCTAGCCATTGTTATTATCTAAGGGGCTGATTACACTGTCGTCCAGGCCGCTGTGCTCATTGTCCGTCCTAAATAAGACAGCATACAGTATGTGCAGTGGTTGAAGGGCTACCGCATATACTGCCCGTCCTGAATAAGGCAGCCTACAGTATATGCGGTAATTTGAGGACGGTCAGTCATATTAGCTGAGTGGTTGACCTCAGTGGAGTGACACTGCGGGTGTGTACTGTCTGACCTGGACAAGGCAGCACCAGTACATTACCCAGAGTGTGAATTATATATTTATTATACTCTCGTTGTGTTTATAAATAATTAGATTCCCTGAAATTACTTGTTGAATATTAACCTAGGTAAGGTTAGGCTATACCAATCATTTTTGACAATCAATAGAAAATCAGTATATTATAAGACTAGTTAGTGTACGCCCAGAACCCTGGAAAAACCAGGCACGAACCCTTCCCCCCCTGGCAGTATATGTAGCTCGGTACGTTACAACAATCACTTATCTAGGTGTGCAAACTTTCTACGCAAAGCGAATTAGGTCCGTCGTCCTTAACTGTTATAGTCTTTAAAATATTGTATTTGGACATGCGTTGTAATTTGATATGAACTGTCAAAAAAAAGTTTCTATAAGAATAAAGACATCTACTTTTTTTCAAATCACACTCATACCGCGAAATGCGGATATACATATTCTTAAAGTTTTAAACAGTATATATGAGTGGTAACCCCTATATGTTTGCTTTTCAAGTCCAACAGATAAAAATCTAAATTGCCAAAGAGAAAAAAACTGTTAATTATGAAATTACAAAAAATATGACAAGTTCAGCCCAATTTTGTAATACCTTTTTATTCAATTTGCAATTTTTTTTCCCTGAAAATGTTTTATCAGCTGATAATTATAGTATTTAAATAACAAAATGTTTTTCTCGTATAATATTTGATTCATGATTATTAATTTAAAATTTTGTTTGCTTGAACAATTGATTTAACGAGGCCGAATACACTTCGAGTATGCACGCTTTTGCGCAGCGTTTCATTTGCATTATGACGTCAATTTTTTGCTTGGTTGACGCCATAGCGTTATGGTTTCAACTGCAGATATTCAGCAAATTTGTCGAAAATGATCGTTTGAGGGGTAAAATTGATATTCTATTGTAGAATAAACATAAATGTCTTGAAGTATAAGCTATATCTGGGCTCGGGTCGAAAACTTGAAGAGGGTTCAGCAAGCCTAGCCCCCTGCCACGTTTTCTTACCACGCCTTAATATAGCTTAATGCACGTATTTCGAGAGAGTAACCACAAATTTGATATTTCTTGGCCCTCAATATGTTAGGTTATATATATCTTTATTACTTAAATATGTCTGAATGTTTTTATAATATTGTAAAGATCACTATTTCCGCCTTTGTCAAAAAAATAGCCATTATCTGACAAATCTGGGAAATAGGGCATAAACAAATACTTGACTAGACCCCTGGAACAAACCAGGAGGTAAAAAGTTTGACTACCGTCACGAGAAAAGGGCCCTTAAGGTCAAAATTTCACAAACTCACTTTTTTCTCAATTAAGATTAGTCAACTCTTTCTGAATACAAATATACAAAGAAATCCAAGATCGTGTGTGTTTTAAGCATTGTATGACAATTTTAGTAAGACTTGTTAACTAACACGACTTTGGCGTAGCTGGTCGAAAACGACACGACGTCACGAACGTCAATTATTATTTTATTATTATTTATTATTAATTATTTTTTAATTACTTATTATAAATTATTAATAGTTATCAATTATTATTATCGGTATTTAAACAAGGCCATACTCTAATTATTCAAAAAACACAACACAGACGCAGAAAAAAAAATAGAAACAGAAAATAAAAAAACTGCGTTTACAATGCCGCTACTATGACGTCGTTTTCTGAGCATTGTGACGTCAAAAGATAAGGGCCCTTTTCTCATGACGGCAGTCGGTTTTTTTTTAATTTGATCATTTGATGCCTTTTAGCAAAAACGTTAATATGAGAAATAATATGTGGAACAGGAAAAAAATCACTAGGGCAGAAGTCCTAAAAAATGTGCAAAATTTATACATTTCAAGCAAAATCCCATAGGATCCTATGTTGAAAATTGACAAACCAAAACTGTGGTAAATATCTGATCTTTTTTTATATTAAAATAATAAATATATCAGTAGAAATTCTTGTTAAAAAATCCGGCCTCGTTAAAACTGTTTTTGCTTGAACAATTTTTAACGAGCTGCTGAAATTGATTGTAATGATAAGAGGGTATACGTATTGGTATGAATCTGGTCAGAAAATTATCATAGCTTTTAGGGACTTTTTTTACATAAGATTTCATAATAATGCATATCTGCAGTTTGAACTATGACGTCATGAAAAGAACATATTTCTATATATGACTTCACAATCCATTTGAAATCGAAAATACGCCGATATCGAGACATAAAAAAACATGAAAATAAACACTAGTTAACGTTACAAATAAATTAAAAATATTATATAAATATATATATATATATATATATATATATATATATATATATATATATAAACCATATACTTACCACCAAAACGTATGCATCCAAATTGAAAATCGCAAAAGTTTTTTTTGCAATTACAAATCTGCTGGCAATCAAAGCCATAAGAGGGATATGGACACCGTAAATCACA
Source organism: Magallana hongkongensis (assembly GCA_016163765.1). Lineage (NCBI taxonomy): Eukaryota > Metazoa > Mollusca > Bivalvia > Ostreida > Ostreidae > Magallana > Magallana hongkongensis. The sequence goes on along the minus strand of WFKH01011925.1, from coordinate 24,367,418 downwards.
TGATGGACCGATAAACCCAGGTTTGCACCCTTAGTAAAGAAACAAAGAAATACCTTTTTAAATAATGTATGCCACAGGCACTTGTGGCTTGGATACACCTCCCCCATCTTTATCTATTCAAAATTAAAAAATATTCGAGTCCAACTCACGCAAATTTTTCCATTTTTTATAGGCATTAAACTGTATCGATAATTTACCCTTTATTTCATGTTTAACGTGTTTTAAAAATAGCGTTTTTCGACACCTAAGTCGAAAAGGTTTCAGTTTATATGTAAAATGACATGCAAATTAGAAACTTTTCATAGGAAGAAAATGGATGTCGGCCTCAGATTGTTTTTAAATATAAAAAAATTGAATTGTGAATTTGGGTTGGGGTCTTATGTATCAAGTGTCTGTATTGTAGACATGAGTTTTGAATTCAAAGAATAGTACATATAATTTAAGCCTGCTCGAAAAAATCTTGAAAAAACCCGCAATCACTGAAGTTAAGAAAACTATAAATCAACAAACAGATAAAAAACAAAAGAAGCTCTGTGTTATGTAAAGACGTCTTTTGTCTTCAGTCATGTTATTGTTTTAAAGTGTTAGCTCTGTACCTTTCATTTCACTCAACACCTGACATTCAATTTTTAGTTATTAAATAGAAACTCCTTCCCCTAGTCCAACATAGTAAAAAACAAAAATGGAGAAATCGATTATTTTGAAATGGCTCAAAATTTTTACCAAACCTTTTCTTAAAATGAACAAATCACTTTTTATGGCAATATTTCTATAATAAAACGATGATTTCCCTATGTTTACATTTGCAAATATGCTTCGTTATCTGAACTTATAGAATAACGAAAACGTTCAATGCTGTGTGAACTTTAACATGACGTTACAATGCTTATCGCACGCTCTTTTCGTCTGAGGGATGCATTATTGTAAGCGTAAAAACACCGTTATATTAATGATTTTGACCAATTTGTCTTTCTCAAACGTAAATATAAGCAATAAGGAGCAATGTTTAAAAAGTTCACCAGAATATGAACTTGGTTGGTACGTGATCAAATCTTCTGAGAAGCCCTTCGGGCTTCACAGGATTTAATCACGTGACCAACCAAGTTCATATCACGGTGAACTTTTTAACTTGCTGTTTATTTCTTAGATAATTTCGTTTAGCTGCCACTCATCTCATGTATTCATATACATATTTTAAACGTGTGTGTATCTACCAGAATTTCGTTGTTCACCAGAACAAACCACATACTTACTAAAACGTTAGCCTTTTACTGTTTCTCAAAACATATCGTGAAGTTAGAACATGAATTTACAATCGTTTGCCAAAAAATGACATCAAAATAAGCCCTCTTAACAAAACAGCTATATCGCTGACAGCTTCACTGACCATATTATATGCAGGATTTGAAAGATACTTTGTCATATGGCGTTAAAAACTACTTTCATTTCAGTTGCAAATTGGTACTATTAGCTGAACAACTATTGTTCCAACATCATAACGAAGAAAGTAAAGCAATAGTGCATATTCAAGCACAGACTGAGAGTTTCCGCAGATATCTCAAGGGCACTGTGTTTGCTTTTCTAGAATAATCAACGTTGTAGATACTTGGTTCTTAAAGTAAAACCCTTATATATAGCTTACCCTATCAGATCATATACTCCTTTCTATTATGCAGACGAACAAATCTGGTAAGTCAAACTAATATGTAATAAATTATCAATATCATTGATTAGTTGCAAAAAATGCAGCCATTTTTAAACTGCCATAGATTTAGGAAAATAAGAACACATAAGTCTGTCATATAAGTTGAAGATTTTAGTTCGATGGCTGATATTTTCACGGATCGATAATATGACTATCGTTACCAATTTCACATAGTTCACGCATGTTCATAAATTATTATAAGATGATGAATCTCTGAGATTGCTATACATATGCATATGTTTTATTAATTGACAATTGATGCTTCAACGCTGTTCATCGGAAATGGATGAATTTATGAAATTCTTATGTTTTTCTCTCTTCCTTTGACATACGCCAAAACTTGGCACGATGTCGAAAGCAAAATCCAAACCAGCACTTCGATTTCAAAGGTGCAAGCTACAAGACAAATTTCATATATATTTACAGATGCATCAACTGCAATACATTTTTCCAACACGCATGCTCGGCAGGCTTACCAGCACATGCTGACAAATTAAATCAGTCTTTTGTTTCACTGTACCCAACCAAAAGCAACTCTTTCCAGCAAATGTCAGTACACACCGAAACAAAAATCATTTGTGATCGCTGGGACTACACCATTTATCACAAACTCAATATTATAATACTTACAGCACTACCTGGAAAGATTTTCGCTCAAGTTTTATATTCATATACTTGATTCAAACCTGTACAATTACTCTATTCTGAGGTAAAACAATTTCTGTTTCTATAACTAAGTGTCAACTAGTCAATATGAATATGGCCAGGTCCAAAAATACATTACATGTAAAGAATTGTTTCTTTTTCACAATACGGGCGCATGCATTAAAAAAATAACATTATTATTTAGCATAAAGATAACTGTCTATACTATTAATAAACATTTCTCTTCTTTTGATAGAGTTGTCTCAGTAAACCGGTCATGCTTGTTACTTTTAATAACAATAGACAGTGTTACGCACAACATAAGCATTAACATAAAGCTTGACAGATGCAATGTCTCGATTGTCAACAGTGGTACAAATTCATGCTACTACCTTCAATAGCAAACCATAAACTTCAGTCCATACCAGCCTCCTTGCACAGGGTGCTCTTACAGATGAAATACATCGTCTCTTAATGTAATCATTAGCCAGTAACACTACGATGTTACAACGAATTATGAACTAGATGTGTCGTAACGCCACTAATGCCCCCGCAGGTGACCAAAATTTCAAATGCCAAATTTAGTATAACATTTGTTTGATTGCAGAATAAGTTATAATTCACTGAGAATTACTCATTTTCTTTTCAAGAGGCATAACTCAAAAATCATTGGACTTGAACCAAGTTCAAACTTGACATGTATTTTCTAATAAATTAAACTTTCATGAAATATAAACTTTACATATGCATCCTTTCAAAAGTTAAAGAGCGAAAACTGGGAATTTCTCTTCTTTTTTTTCAAAGTTCAAGAGGCACAACTGTGTCAAAAATCATCAAACCAGAACAAAATTCGAACTCAACCTGTATATTCATAAGATACATTCATAAATCAAATTTGAGTTGAATGGGTGGAACGGTTGTTGAGATAATGATCGGAAAGTGAATGATGACAGAAGGACGGAATGACGGAATGGGGTGATACTATATGCCCCAGCCATTTTATGGCGAGGGCATAAAATTTACACACTGTACAACGCACCAGGCACTAGTTTGTTTTAGTATCATGTCAACGCACTTTAAAAAATATTATTTAATTTCAAAGTGCGTTGATATGGTTGATACACAGGCACCTAACGTTATAAATTTTTCTCATAATAAAAAATAGATATCCTATACCTAATAATACACAAGGTATCCATCGCCGCCATCTTGGATTTATTTCAAACTGTCACATCAGGTGAAATTTTTGCTTAAAACTCATCGGTAAAATTATTTTACGATCCTCTCCGTTTCCCGATCGGTCATCCAACATTTAAGCTAATAACCGATTCAACAAAACGGTGCATTACACCTGGCATTAATAAGAACTGTCCCTCAATCTGCATCTACTGCCTTAGATATGCGACAAAAGGCTAAAGGGTGGACGGAAGTTGATATAATTGCGTCATACTTTAGGTAATCCCTTCCTAACATAGCACTGATAAAAATATTCAAAAGGCGTCCATTTTGAATTCAATCAACGTACAAGTTAAAACTAAGAGAAGGGATATTATAAACTGTCAATTATACATTTTATTACACAAAGTTTTCTATAAACATGTTTAAAAATGCATATATTTTGATTGACCCATCCCACTTCTCAGAGACGGTAAATCATATTCATTAGTGTTTACAAATTTATTAATTAATTACAAATCAAATCTAAAAACTTGTTAACTTTCTTTAAATATTTTTTTCAAAGTTCGTTTCGTGTCTCGAAAATATTAAAAAACGTTGATGTTCCTTCATTATGCATCTTGAAAAAAAAATTAAAAGCGCGTTGACTTGGTCCCAATCTTAAGTTAATTGTTAACTTTGTTAAATTGTTTGTTTCAATCAAATAGGTTGTATATCATCTTAGCTCAGGTGGTTAAATTCTTGGTCAGAAGTTCGAATCCCCTTAGGACTTTTGTTCATATTTACTGAACTAAATTTTTGAAAAAATAATTTTTTATCCTAAATTTCAATTATTTTCGCCTATTTGATTAAATACATCTTATCCAACATGCTTTCTATCATAATCAAGTAATTTTCTGCTAATTTTAAAACTATTTCAAGGTGTAGTGAGCAACCTTAATGCAATTCGAAAAAAGATGTTCAAAGTGCGTTGCCACAATGCATGTCGAAGCTTATTCTGCCGCCCTTATATAATAGTCATTAGTTTGAAGTAACACAAAAACTGAGCATCCTTCGGCCACCACTATCCGAACAGATTACGTTGTTTAGAGCACATTTTAATTTATGTATCAAAAGATATAAGCAAGCTGCTGCAAGGATTTGTATAGCTGCCATTGCCTTTTAGTAAAAAGCGTCAGACAGTTTTGATACTACCACATATGTTCTTGTAGGTTAACTCTTAAAAGATACCAACGCACAAAAATATCAATCAAGATTTGTTTGACCATAACATTCAACATCCTAATTCAAATATTACATAATTTGCGTCCGATTTGTCATGGAAGCTATGAAACTGTTTTATTTTGCCACTGCTTCTCCCTTGGCTTATCACGCTTTATCAGGGATGGTAAAAGTCGCGCTTTCCAATGGAAATTTACCTAATAAAATCATTAAAGACAACCACACATTTTTTTATTGTCACCTGGGTCACTCAGGTGATCTATTGCAATTGGTCTTCGTCCGTTGTCGTGCGTCGTGCTTCTTGCATTAACAATTTTACATTTTTAACTTCTTCTTGAAAACTACAAGGCCAATTGTTACCATTTTTGGTGTAAAGTATCTCTATGGTAAGAAGAATCTAAATTGTGAAATTCATGGCTCTACCATCCCCGGGGCGCCACAGGCGGGGCCAAGTATGAAAAAAAGCCAACTTTTCAAAAATCTTCTCTACTCCCACACATGTGAGGGAAAAAAAAGAATGCACGGTTGTGATGTCCGTGAAGCTCTCTACCAAAATTGTGAAGTTCTTGGCCCCTGGGTAAGGGGTTCAGGCTCAAGGGTGCGCAAATATGATTATATAGTACAAATGTACTAGACCTTAGAAAATCTTCTTTTTACTCCCATACATATTTGTTAAAAAAACGGAATGCATGGTTATGATTTTAATGAAATCTTTTACCTAAATTATGAAATGTATGACCTTTGAAATAGGGGTTTAGGCTCTAGTGCGGGACCAATAGAGCCATATAGTGAAAATGTATTAAATCTTTAAAAATCTTCTTTTTTTTTACTCCCACACATATGGGAAAAAAATGAATGCATGGTTACGATGTCCACGAACTCTTCTACCTAAATTGTGAAATTCATGGCCCCTGGGTCAGGGGTTCAGGCCGTAGGGGGTGGTGGAATATTGCCATATAGTGTTAATGCATATTATGTTTAAAAATCTTCTTCTATACTCCCACACAAGAAAAAAACTGACTTCATAATTATGTTAACCAGAAAGCCCTATACTAAAATTGTAAAGGATGACTGCACTTAAAGCTGACATTAATTCATAAAAGCATTTGGTCGCCATATTAGTTTCGATCGCTCCTCTACTGCCACTGGGGTATATATATATACCGGTTGAAAAATTTACGGTCGGTTGCTTTCCGATCGAGTCATTCAGATTGCACGGACTTCTAAATGCATGAACTACACATTGTAGTAAAATGTTTGTAATAAAGAATAAAGGAAACAACAATCAATAAAATACAAAATATATATTTATTCTTTGAAAGAATTTCCTAGGTATCCGTATTATTTTGCACAGATAGTGCTGCCTTACTTCGCATGCACATCGAACACGTGTGTCGTTCATACATGTAGAGTGCATAACGTCTGCATCTTTTTGAAAATCCCGGCGGCACTACATCCAACACAGTAGATAAATGATAGTAAATCCAAGAAAGTAACAACGTAACATCGTTTCCATCGGTTTCTACAAAAACGCCCCGTTTCTAAAATCCATACGATCATTGACATCTCGATCTGCCACAGTGTGTGGTTAGCGCATGTGCGATGTTATAACATACACAGGAAAACGGTCTACAATTATCGAGGATTTTTGAAGTATCTGTGCCTGGATTTCAGCCTGTCTTGTTTTGTCGTTCATTGGATATCCCTTGCCATGTTATTTTTGTTCAAAACGCGTTTCTACACGTCTTTCCGTCCAAGGTAACGTGTTCGGATGTATGAAATACCTGAATGCGGTGAAGCATGAATAGTGCTCTCGGCCTTATATAGGGGGTGTGTAGCGATGAGCAGAACAATAGAAATCGACAACTAATATGGCGGTAGTCGGAGATAAAAGGAAAAAAATGCGTATTTATGAATTCATGTCAGCTTTAATGACATTTAATAATTGCGACAAAATAAATGTTAAAAACGGGCATATTTCTTTTAATTGTAGGAATTGCCAATGTCTTAGTTGAAACTTTATGTAATTACTTCAATATAAAGTTCATATTTACAAAGAAATAAGTCATTTCCATAGGTATGGGCCATTACATTTTCTTGAATCTCCATAGGATAATGAGGACGCCCACTTTTTTACAGACTTAATACATAGCGCATGTTTGTCTATTGTTCTCCATTTAATGATAGTTGTATATTTATACATATAAGCTTATGTTAAAAGTAGAAAATAGACAAACATGCGCTCATGGTTAAACAGACAAAACACTGTTTCTTTTGCGTTCGCGTTCTCTATTGTACACGGTATACTTTGACCTGTTGAATATCACAATTCACCACGTGATTTCTAACCCCAGGTAACTTTGTGAATACAAGACGCCCGTCATGTGTCGTGTAAGGTAGCACGCATACTAGGCGGTATTATTTGTCCATACTTATTTCAATTTATTCCAATCGAGTGATATTTACTCCATATCTCTGAGATCTCTTTAAGAGATTATCGGTTCCTTGCTTTAAATTACCGGTTAATCTACTTGTTAAATCTTTTCAAACACGTAAACTGTTGACATCAGTTACTTGTTAACGATCATCAATGGCTACATGTGCAGACCGATATTATATGTTATATATTTCTTTTTCAAAAATGGCAACATGCAGAGGAGAGAGAGAGAGAGAGAGAGAGAGAGAGAGGATGTTCAATCATTCTAATCTCACACTACTCATTACATTAAAAAATCAACCCTCCATGCACATTTGTAAGTATTATCATCAATCAAGGGCAGATAAGTCTATTTTCAAGATATTTGCAGAGCAGTGAGGGTAAGAAAACAACGATTTTTTTTTATTGCAACGCAATTTAAAACCAATATGACAATAAATTTCGATTGGAAATTGACTAATCTATATAACAAATAATTCGAAGTAAAATTGAGCGAGGAATAAACGTAACAATAGTGACCGAAAAAGGGCCCAAAATACGGCGTTAAGTGCAGTTATCCTTTTGTGTCCCCTGGAGTATGGTTTTTGACTCTAGGGCAAAAATGGATGTATAGTGTAAATGCATATAATGTTGAAAAATTATCTTCTATGCTCCCACACACCTGTTAGGAAAACTGAATTCATCATTTTGTAGACCAGTAAGCCTTCTATCAAAATTATAAATTTCATGTCCCCAAGGAAGGGGTTCTGACTCTAGGGCTGGGCCAAAATAGTTATATGTGTTTATGCATTTAATGTTTTAAAACATCGTCTTCTTTACTTCTGCTAATACTGAATAAAATCTGACTGCATAACAACAAAGAAAATAAAGCCATCTATCGAAATTTTAAATTTCATGGGATTTGAATCTAGGGCGGGGTCAGAACACTCATATAGTGTATAGGGTAGATATTCGACAAAAGGCTAAAGGGTGGGCGGAAGTTGATATAATTGCGTCATACTTTGGGTAATCCCTTCCAAATATAGCACTGATACGAATATTCAGATATGCGACAAAAGGCTAAAGGGTGGACGGAGGTTGATATAATTGCGTCATACATTGGGTAATCCCTTCCAAATAGAGCACTGATACGAATATTTAAAAGGCGTCAATTTTGAATTCGATCAACATACAAGTTAAAATTAAGGAAAGGGATACTATAAACAGTCAATTATAACTTTTATTACATAAAGTTTATATAAACATGTTTATAATTGCATATATTTTGAAATATTGAAACAAACACACAGCGTAGGGAAATCTCATTTACATATAGGTGACAACTTCCGTCCACCCTTTAGAAATTTATCGCATATCCAAGGCAGTAGATGCAGACTGAGGGGTGTTTTTTATTAATGACAGTTGTTTTGGTTGAATATTTTGTAAGCTTAGATGTTGAATGACCGATCGGGAGACGGAGAGGGTCGCAAAAAAATTTTACCGATGAGTTTCAAGCAGAACTTACAGCTGATGTGACAGTTTGAAATAAATCCAAGATGGCGGCAATGGGTACCTTGTGTATTATTTGATATAGGGTATTTATTTTTATTATGAGAAAAATATATAACTCAGGTGCCTGTGGTAAATTCCTAATGAACATGTTTGTTATTTACTATTAATACAATTATATAAGATTTTTGCCGGGACATGAATAAAACATAGGTAATCGCCGATTACAAAGCTCACCGAGACGAGGCATCACCTTTATGAGGCATCACCTTTATGAGACCACCTTTATCATATTATATGGAAATCATAGTTAATGATCTTGGATATTCATGGATACTGTTTTGACACAATATCATATATCATATTAAAAAATGTATTGTTATTATATGTTCATTTCATACGGTATTATAAGATACAATGTTAATAAAAAAAAATAATATATAATACGATATTGCATCCTATAATACTTACAATATATATCATATAATACAATATAATACTGTAATAAATAATGATGCAATATGATATTGTAACATATGATATGACAATATATCGTGTTATACATCATTGTATTTGATCCCATAATACAATATCATTAAAAATACATGGTTCAATAAAGTATTATATGATACAATATCATATCACAAAATACATAACAATATTGTTACATATGATATTATATTATATAATATAGTATGATATTGTATTGTATGATATTGTATCATATTTGGTACATAATACGATATTGTATCATATGATACAATATAATTTGATTCAACATTATATCATATCATATAATACAATATTAGGTAATAAAGTAATATATTATATAATACAATATCATATTATACAATATCTTATCATATGATACAATATTATAAAATAAAATATCAATAATATTACAACATGTGATATAATAATATATTATAGAAACCAATATCATATTAAACAATATCGTATTATATGATACGATATTATATATTATACAATATCATGTCATACGATACAATATTATATATTGCAATATCATATGAAACTATATCATGTAATAAAATAATATATAATACCATATCATATTATACAATATTGTATCAGAATATACAATACTATAGATAACAATAACATAATACAATATTACAATATACAAAAAAATGAAACAATATCATATCATATAAATTTTTTACAATATAATTTATGATATAATTGCATCATATAAAACGATAGTGTTTCATATCATACAATACTATATAATAGGAATCATGTTCTATCATTTAACAACAAACACATCTATCAAGCTAGTTTGAATGACGTAGGATTTCTTTTAGCATCCTTGGTAATGGAAATCAGGCTCTGCATCTGAAGATACCTCTACGATTCATTTATATCATAGTTAAATCAACTATGCAAGTTTGAAATAGCACTATTATCTATTAAACATGTTACCTGTTTCATAAAACTAAACTTCATCCAGCATCCAAAACTTGTTGCTCAGATTCAGCATTCTAGTCTGTCATGGGCATTAGTATCATAAGACGCACCATCCATGCAAGTTTGGTTTTAGGGCCAGTAATAGCTAAGATATAATCATCAGAGGGCGCCTGCTCCAAAAACTTTAACCAGCTCTAAAAACCTTAACCTCATCCAGCATCCGCAACCTTTGGCTCAGATTCAGCATTCAAGCCTGTCAGGTGCAACAGTATCATAAGACGCACCATCCATGCAACTTTGGTGAAGTTAGGACCAGTAGTAACTAAGATAAAATCATCAGAGGGCACCTGCTCCAAAACTTTAACCTGCTCCAAAAAACCTTAACCTCCTCCAGCATCTGAAATTTATGGCCCAGATAAAGCATCCAAGTCTCTCAAGTCCATGAGTAGTTCCAGATGCATCATCCATGCAAGTTTGGTGAAGATAGGACAAGTAATAAGTTAGATACAGGACCTGCAACAAAAATTTTAACCAGGTGGGACGCCGACGCCGACGCCGAGGTTATAGCATAAGCTCCCCCGACTTCGTCTCGGTGAGCTAAAAATCGTTATAACCGTAAATTCGCTATATTCGTGTTCGTTCTATTCGAGTTTTGTTGTATATATATTGTATTAACATATAACTTAAGTAAAATAGATAATAGTCTGTCCTTAGGATAAGAATAGAGTATGATTAGTCTAAATTAGGAAAGTATAAATACACCGCTGTACATACTTTTACATTCTTTGAGGTTTTCGTCCCAGAGATATCCAGGACAACAGTGTTCACCAGATCTGAAATAAAACGCAAAAACACAATACTCAACAGATTTCCAGTATACTTCAACACAAAAAACCTTAATCTAAATTTTTGCATCCATTGCATGTTGGACGACAACGAGGGTCAATCAAAAAGACTTTTGCCATGATAGCTTTCATTGCGTTATACCTTATTGCTGAATTTGGTAGACATAACAGTACAATAACTTCAAATAATCTTAATTCTCAAAATTTAATACATTCATTTGTTCTTAAGCCTATGTAAAATTTGATCCAGCAAAAATGTTGTGAGCACGGCTAAAGAAGATGGGAGAATAAGATAGGGCAAATGCCCATTTAGTTTAGTCGCGAAATACAATTTCAAATTTAATTTCTTATGACTAAATATACTTGAAAATGTTATAATACAAGTTTACAAAAGGACACTTTCTAACTATATTCAGTTTTGAGTATTTAAAAAAAAAAGATAAGAAAAAAATAAATTCTAAAGTTTTGGTGGTATCGAACCCACAACCTATAAACCCTAGCTCTATAATGCTACCTATTGTCTGGTGCTCTAACCACTGAGCCATTTTAGTCACAACAATCTCCAGTGTTTAAATGCAATATGCGACCTCAACTACGAATTTACGGACTTGTATCATTTTTCTAAAACGTTTAATTGTTGGGATACAAAATGACATTTTAAAACTATTGTGGGTCATCTCTCCACGTTTTTGTTGATTGAAATCGGTTTGATTTCCTTTAAACCTCATATAATTATGCCAAAAAAATGGAGCTCAGACTTACTCTATAAACGGAAATGCATTGTAGTTCTAAAAATGACACTATTTGGAGGTTTTGACACGAATACGCCAGTTTAAATCAACATATTCCAAGTATTTAACATATTTAAGGGTTATAAATCAATGTTATGGTAAATATACATTGTTTTCAATAATTTAGAAACAAATTATGAGGATTGTTGATATTTTAATATTATAGTATTATCTATCCTCATATAGGCATTTTACACGCCTTATTCATCCATCTTCTTTTGTGTTATATCACCTATTAACCATATTATGTCCAAAGTTATATTTTTATAAATTCGGTTTAAAACTAAATAATTTTGAAATCTCAAATAAAGTACTTTTATGATATTCTATATACATAATTATAACGGAATATATTGTTTTGTATAACAGAATCATTTACTACAGACATACATGAATTAAAAAAAAATTGATAACGGCACCGGACATCAAGATGCAACGATAATTGCCAACAAAATGGATTTAACTCGAGAAAACACCGATACAATTACAAACTGAAACTTAAACTATCAGAGCAATTAAAGCGACAACTGCTCCCCAATCAAACATCACAAAAATTATGTTCTGATTTTCATATAATAAAGCATTGTTTTACAGAAATAATTCACAGTCTTATATTTCATGTATTTAACAATGCCATTTTAACTTGCCAGTGTGAATGCTATAACATTTACAATGCATTTTGATACATTTTTTTAACATGAAAAATAGTTTAGCAACAGAAAACGTAGGGGTTTTGTGAATTGTTTAAACTCACTGAAAATTTTTTACACTTCTAATTCGTTTTATATTCCATTAAAATTTGCAACAACAAAAAAAATTACCTTGACAAGTAAAAATTGTTGAATTAAAGTGACTAAATATGTTTTCCTGTGTTTGAGATTGAATTCAGAATCCAACTCAAACAATTCTCTGAATTGTTAGATATAATTGTCATATCACTTTCTTTATAAAACTCAGGGTTTTTATAGTAAATTATCACTCAAACTTAAAGAATTACATGATGGCCAGCATATTATACTTGGAGACGATTTCAACCTTATAAGGAACATGAACCCAGATTCAAAAAATTATAAAAACCTTAATGATAAAAAAGCTAGACAGGAAGTTATGAATTTAATAGATTTATATAAATTTAATCTTCAACATATATTCACAAAAATGCCAATGGATCACGTACTTGCTCACAAGTAGAAATTTTGAATGAAACAAAGACTTTTCATGAACAATTTTATAAACGCAGAAATTCATTTGAATCTATTATTATTCAAGAAAAGTTGAACATAAATGATGTTCCAAAATTAAGCAATGAAGAGTCTAATGCTTTAAAAGGGAAAACAACTAGTGCTGAAGTACTTAATTTTCTTTTTAAAAAAACGAAAATGACAAGAGTCCAGGGCCTGGTAATTTTAGTTGTGAATCTTAAAATTTTTTTTTTTGGAAGGATATTGGAATATTTGTAACAAAAGCAATCAATTACTCATACAAACAACTCATGTTCAAACAAATTAAGCATAATTACATGTATACTAAAAGCAGGAAAACCTGACCAATTTTTTAAAGAACTGGCGTCCTGTCAGTCTATTAAATATAATATATAAATTAGCTTCAGATTGTATTGCTGAAAGAATAAAACCTGTCCTTGATAAATTAATAGACAGAGACCAGACAGGATTTCTAAAAGGCAGATTTATAGGTGAAAATAGTATGCACTTTACTGAATACAATAATACCTGGTCTTTTGGTATCAATTGACTTTGAGAAAGCTTTTGACTCAATCTCTCGGAACTTTACATACAAGGCTATAGAATTCTCTAACTATGGACCATCAATAAATAGGTGGATAAGAACGTTTTATGATGGTATTAAAATGTGTGTCATTAAAAATGGACACATCTCAGAGTTCATTTGTATATATATCCAGAAAAGGGTTCTGGATAAAGGGTTCGAGACAAGGTTATCCAGTATCTCTATATCTGTTTCTCCAGTGTGCTGAAATCTTATGCATAATTAAAAGAAATAAATAATAAAAACATTAAGGGTATAATGATTGGTGGAAAAAATATAAACTTTCTCAATATACAGATGATGCATCTCTAATACTCAATGGCTCACCAACATCTATGGATGGTATTCTCAAAGACCTAGATTGATTTGAAAATATATCAGGGATAAGAATTGATATTCAAAAACCAAAATGATTTTGATAGGAAGTAAAGAGTTTTCAAATGAAGTCTTTCATCACTCAAGATGGAAACTTGACTGGAAAAATAATAGTTTTGATATGTTTGGAATAATATTCTCCGTAAATTTGTCGAACATGGTTGGCTTAAATTATTAACCAAAGGTGATCAAGATTATAAAAAAAATTACTTAACCAATGGAAAGTAAGAAGGCTGACCCCAGTAAGTAGACCTACTGTTCTTAAGACACTAATTATACCAAAATTAAACAACTTATATTACTTCTTGCATTCAGGGCTCGAGCGGGGCTTTGCCAATTTCGCGATTTTTTTCAAAATTGGCGAAAAGAAATCCAAATGTGGCGAAAATCAATTTTTGGTGACTCTTTAAGTGTAAAATTTTCTTTTTAATGTGATTATCTTTCCCACCCGTTGTTTATTCGGTCAGTCTGTGTTAATTCAATCACCACGTGCAACCGGAAATCTCGCGTCGCTTCAGTGCACAGAGCTCTAACCATAGATTAGCCCCAGGCTATTTATGGCTGCAGACCATCAATTGTAATGGGTGCTCTCACTGCAGTGGTCAATTGTTATACAATTTAGTGTCTTACTGGAAGTCAACCATCTTCACATTAAAGGTGCGAGATCGTTATCTGAGAATGGGGCTAATTAATCAAACTGTTGAACTTAGTAAACTTCTTTAGTTATGTACAGAATAAGATATATATCATATCTTTAAAATTTTAAGCCAAAAATCTTAAATATTTGTTCCCAAGTTTAGAAGTCATGAAATACTTCATGCAATGCAGCTGGTTGCCATAGAAATCATCAGAGTACTGCAAATGATGACAGTTGTCTTATTTCTGTGAACGATCTTATAACATAATTCACTTGACTACAGACAGCGACATATTTGCCTCCTAAAAATATTAATGCACCTCTAAAAGTCACCCCAAAGTGGGATGGATATGGGAAATTCTTTAAAGGATTTTATTTACAGCTGTATGCACATTAATAAAACCCTTTTAATTGAAGCTGTGTATTATGAGATTGTATGCAACTTATTGACAAAAAACCTAGAAGAATATTTTATTTTACATCTGGCTTGTCAAAATGGGAGATTATAAAACTTGTAGCTTGTTAATTCCGAAATAGTCTAGAACAGAAAAAATAATGTATTTGTGGCTTTCACTCCATCTTCTTATCTAGTATGTGAATGAATCCATAAAGGCATTTTTGTTTTTGTTTCTTTATATATAAGGTGTTCGGTTTTTTTATACCTCAAACATAGAACTGTAGAAATTTAGTATCTTAACTTTTCAAAAGCTTTGATACCTGGAAATCATTTAGTGATGCAAATGGGCACATGTCGATGAGGAGAGTGCAAATGTAGAGACAAAAAATTGGTCAATACATGCATATTTAAAAAGGTCAAAATAATAATAACTAAAACATACAGGCTTACATAAACATGTACATGCATTTGTATATGTGATATGTTAGAAATGATTGTAAAACACAGGTCGTTCTTCGTGCCGCGCTAAAGTGGCGAAAGGGATTTTTGGTCCAGTGGGAGCATTGCTTGCATTGCCAATGCCTTATGATAATTTTTAAAAGATCTTAAGAACAAAATGTTTGAATTTCTATGAAACAGTAAAATACATAAAGTAAAAAAGACACTATCATTTAAGATTATAAATATGGGGAGCTGAAAATGATAAACTACAGGAAATTTATAACTGCACTAAAATCAGAAGAATGTTGCATTCAAAAAGTCAATATTCCATTGTAATACTGGTAATTTGTGGAAAAGAGGATCTTCATTTGTCTCTGATATATGTAAAAATATTAAAAATCCTGTCTGTAAGGAGGTTTTCTTATGCTGGACTCATGTTGATAAAACTTTAAATAAAAAAATGAACATTTGGTATGAACAAAAGATGCAAATAGAAAATAAGCCTATCTTTCTTAAACACTACTTTAATGCAGACATCTTCCTATTGTGTGATTTATATGGCCTTGATGGAAAAAAATTGAGCAACGAGCATATTTAAGAAATAAATATAAAGTTACGAGCAAATTTTAGAAATAAATTTAAAGAAAAAACGAATTTTATTGAATACTGTGGAATTAAAAAGGCAGTCACCACAAGAATAAAACATATAGCACTTTTTGATAAAGCTTTTGGACCACATATCCCTTTTTCTTTGTGAAAATGTCTTAAAAATGACAAAGGATGCAAAGATATGTATCATTTAATTTATTGGTATATATAGTAAACAAGTTATTACGTCAGTATAAGAAACATTGCTGAGTTTTTGTCGAAGCAAAAAATAAAATTTCAATAAGATTCAGTTGCGGAAACCCTTTGTAAACAATTTGTATCCAAACGGTTTATGGAGGTTAAAACTATGCAGAAACTTCATTTTCAGTAAGTTTCCGTTGCGGAGCCCTTTGTAAACAATATGTATCCATATCGTATATGGACGTTGAAACTATGCAGAAACTTCAAGTTTCAGTAAGTTTCCGTTACGGAAACCATTTGGATTCCTGTCGAAAACTTAAAGTAACCTTAAGTTTCCGCAAAGTTTCCGAAGGGTTTCCGTAGCGCTGAAACCAGATATTTCATCCAGTGATGCTAGAAAACATGTAGAAAAAAAGGCGACATGTAGAAAAAAATGTAAAGAAAACGGAGGGATCAAGCTGTGAAGTCAATATTTAGCAGTTAAGAAGAATGGAATAACATATTCATTGGGGGGGGGGGGGTGTTTTGTTCTAATTCTACATAGGAAATGGAAAACTCAAGCAAATGGTGATTTTTTTCAATTGATTTAAAAGCATAATACTGTATATAAAAAAAAAACTGAATCTTGATATAAAGGTCATTGATATAAGTTTGGATTAACATGTCTTGTTAATGTATTATAAACGCCTAATTTCTCCATTTATGTCATTTAACAATTAAAAATACTTATGAAAACTACATTGATCCAATGTACTATAAGGACAGTGACTTTGAAATTAATACTTACACTGTATCCACCCACATAAAAAAACAGGTCCACCCCCTCCTCCAACAAAAGAAGAAAACACAAAGATCCAAACATCATAAAACAACAAAAGAGGTTTGACTATGCTTTGGGGGTTTTTTCAATCAGGATAAGTTATTTAAAAAAAAGATTTACTAAAAATGACTTATTACAAATTAGTCACAGCGGGGTTACATTTGTTCAAATTAAAAATCCCTCAAATTAAAAGGGAAAATATTCCGGTGTCTTAATAATTGGGTGATGATGTTTGCTTTCAAGAATACTTATTGACCGTAGGCAAAACTTTCGATTTACAAATAGGTTCGGTGAGCTGATATTGCGATCAAAATGGAAAAAAAGAAATAAATGAAGTTTAACTTAGGATTGGGGGGGGGGGGGCATTTTTTTCTCGCAGCATACATTTTGTGCCTGTAACGGATATCTTCATATATTTCAATTTCAAAATAATCATGTAACTTACCTTACACAGTTTGCAGAAACTGTTCTAGATGTACAAGTAGTGTATATTATTAACGATATGCATCCTAGGATCATAATGTTAGTTCAGAATATATTTTTGTGAACGGCTTTATACAATACGGAAAAAAGGCGATTTCCCTTGAACAAGTATACTTTATGTAATTCATTTAGATGTCAGGAAGTACTTAACTTTTGACCAGGATTATTTTGTTGTTCTGTTCTCCCAGACAGTCGACCGATACAGAGTTTCTACCAACGGAAATTGTCTTTTTACTCTGCAAGGCTCATCATTTACATTTTTCCTGTTTCCTGAGGCAATTTCAATTTGTGTTGGGTGTTTGTTTATTGCAACAGATAATGATACCATATATTTGGTGTTCTGTTACGTCCTTAAATATACATTTATATGGTGTGAACTGGTATTGCTCGAGAAAAATGTGTGTAGATGGTGTGAACTGGTATTTGCTCGAGAAAAAATGTGTGTATATGCATGTTTACAGCATTATGGAATATGACAGCAGAGCAACTGCTATTCATAACACCATGTTCACTAAATAACGTTGTTTATATCTTAAATGAAGGTGGCGACATTGCAGGAAAATACAAGGAGAATGAAATACGCTTATATCAATATTACGTTTCATTTATTTTATGTAAGAACGCGCAGTGAAGAAATATTTTAAGAAAGTCCTTGGAACAGCTGCATTGAGCTCTTGAAATAAACATGAGGCAATACACATCGTCATAACTGTAACTAATACGCGGAATCGACATTCTTTTAACTTTCGTAATTGATGTACTTAAAATCAGCGCAAGGCTAATATGTGTTTCGCATGCGCGGATCTATATTTAGGGGACTTTGGCCCCCCCCCCCCCCCCCACACCAAACCCACCCACCCCCGAAAACATATATATATCCTAGGAAACCCCTGGAAAATTTTCTGGATCTGCGCATGGTTTTAGTCTGAATACTGATGAAGTTTGTGAAATATTGGTGAATAATGGCCGCTGCTTTTCATTAATATCAGTAATAAATGTGTAGTAGAATATGAAATGATATTTCATTAGTGTAACAAGGTGATTCACCCAATTGTTTTTGTACAGGTCACATGAATTAAAAAAAATTAATGGTGTGTAACACGGAGAGAGAGAGAGAGAGAGAGAGAGAGAGAGAGAGAGAGAGAGAGAG
>WFKH01011925.1:24328084-24348795 GCA_016163765.1 Magallana hongkongensis | reverse complement strand
AGAGAGAGAGAGAGAGAGAGAGAGAGAGAGAGAGAGAGAGAGAGAGATGTTACCTAACACTATAATAATAGTACCTTACATATCCCTGTGCAGCCGTATATGTGGTTACTTAAATTATTATTACATAGCATAGGAGTGGATAACCTGGTCAGATGAAATTCGTTGTCTCTTTCTAATAATCGTGATAATAAGCTCATAGTTATAACTATACAATAAAATTATTCATTTCCTAAAAACCGTAAACGTTTATGTAATGTATAACTCATTTGTTAAGTTTTTGATATTATGAACCGTGGGAAAAGGGATATTTAGTTTGCTGTTTGAATAAAATAATATCTTTGATATCAAAATAACAACATAATTAAATTACTAAAAACCCAAGCTGAGTTTTGTGTGCTCGATCTATAACCGACGGGTTACTTAAACACAAGAACAGATGGAACATTAATTTCATTCATTGTACGTTGGTCTTTTAAATAGCATCATCTTCGAAAAAAGATATACAGAGATTATTTATGATAATATGATGATATTATTTATGATCATTATCACATAACAGTTCAATCTAAATATTTGAAGGATTTCTTCAAATAATGAATTTCCATGCCAAATTTTAGCAACATTTTCAAGAAAATTATCATTCCTATTTGGGGCCCCATATCTTAAAAAAATGGCATGTGACATGGGTCACAAATAGAATAAATTAACATTTTAAGTCCCCATCTTTATAGTAAAATGGTTTTCGGGTTAATGACATTATTTGTATTTCAGGTGCCAAACTCCTTTTAGAAATTGATGCTGAAATTATATGTGCAATGGAATTTTTTCCTATATGCTGTCATTTACAAAGGTTTTCAAATATTTATGGTAAATTCTCGAGACATTAGAATACAAATAATAGTTTGAACTATTATGTGATAATGATTTTAATACAGTAGGAAGTTGAAGACATGTAGTGAACATTAAAGTAACATTCAAAAAGTCAAAGTTTAAAAAAAACATTGCCTTACTTTTGGCTTCATATGCCAATACATAATGAACGCAAGAGCATATAATTATTAAGATTGTTACAAAATGTTGGAGCAATCAAACTATAACGCAAATAAAAAAATTAATAGTAATGCCATCTTCCCAAACTTTGCATACAAATAGACATAAATCTAATGTTTCTATCATGTAAAAGTAAAAAATGTTGGGGTCATATTTCAAAAAATAAAGTTATCCCGAATTTCCTCTGAATTCACATAATTTTTGAGTTTCTAAAATCTTTCAGTATCTTGATTTAATTGGCTAAATATGCAAATATATGTCAATAAAATATTTAAAAATAGTTCAAATAAGTTTTTCAGAACAACATGAAGATATCACAATGCACAAACTATCTAGAAGTAATGTCTGCACTAAAAATTAGGGAGCTAAAATAACAGTACTCTTAAACTATTGAGTTATGAAAAATGTTCATTTTCCTCTAGGAATCCTTCCGCCACAAAATATAGTCCCTTATTAAACTCTATAAATATGTATTTTTCTTTTAACTATTTTCTTCAATAGAGTTTATTTGGCATTGTAAAATATAAATATACTAGTAGAACTAATATATGATGCAGAATTTTCAGACTAGAGGTGACCCAAAATGGCTTCACAAAACCTGAGGAGCAAACCTCTTTAATAAGTGGATAATGGGTTGCAAAATGCACATACTCTTGCTCACACCAAACTTGGCCCAGGCCAATTTCAAATAACTTATGTTTAATATTACTAACCCAATTTTTAACAGGTGATATACTTCGTTCACATCCATCATACAACATATTATAACATACTTTCAAGATACAATTCTCGCTGTGTAATAGTTTAAACCAAAATTTAAAAATTCCTAACAATCTTATAACTTTCATAGACAGTCTTCCCGTTTCAAAATAAACCATTGCCGTATTTGTATTTTTCCTCACGCTCAATACATACTTAATATACTCTAAATGTACCTTTTCAATATCGTTGGCATTATGGTTGCCCCAAATTTCACAACTGGATACATACGTATCTAATAAAGACAATAACGTTTCTGTATTTAGAAATAATTGACTGGTTTTAGACTTTAATGAGAACATGGCTTTTCTGCCTTGACTTGCTAATTGTTTTTGTGTGTTGTTAAATTTTTCGTTATACTGTAATAATAGGCCAAGATATGTGAAGCTATCAACAATTTCAAAGGCTCACCATTTAAATGCCACTTTCATTATTACGAATGTTTCCCCCATTTCTAAAAATAACAATTTTTGTCTTTGTAACGTTAACAGCAAGGTCCCATGTAGAAGTATATGCATATAAAGTATTTAACATTTCCTGGAGCTCATGTATGCTCTCGGAGAAAATAACCATGTCATCTGCATACATTAAAACAAAAAAGTTTAATTCTTGCATATGAATAGGAACATTTCCACTCCGTAAAAATTCCATTTCAAAATCGTTGACATAAAGAAAACAATATTGGGGACAAGACTTCTCCTAACAGACCTATGCTATTTTTGAAAAATTCAGATAGTTTTCCTGCAGAATTAACACAGCACTTCATATTTTCATACATAACCCGATCAATACTAAGCAGTTTACCTCTTATACCAACATTACAAAGTTTTTTTCCACAGTTTGACTCGTTCCACGGTATCAAATGCTTTCTTAAAATCTATAAAACAACAATATAACCTTTTTTTCTTCTGTAGTGACATATTTATTTAATGATTGTTGACAAACTAAATATAGCCTCAGCTGTACCTCTTTGAGGTTGGAATCCAAACTGGGCGCCTGTAATAACATTATTATTATCAGACCATGTTAATAGCCTTTGATTTAAAATCGAAATAAACAATTTACAAAAACAACTTACAAGACTAATTAAGGTCTTCCGTTTCCAATGGAAGACCTTATAGAGATTGTATTTAAGGTCTTCTGTTGGAACGGAAGACCTTATAGTGATTGTATTGTTTTTTCTTTCTTTCTTTGTTTCTTTGTTTCTTCTTTTTTCCCCTTTTTGTCGGCAGAATTTCTTAGAGATGAATGAATAGATTTTGTTGAAATTTTCAGGGATAATAGAGAATGGTAATACCTCGAGGCGGTTTTTTTCATTTTTTCAATTTTTTTCCAGTCGTCCGTTTCCTGTCCCAAGACAAAAATCCTTGTTCCCACAAGATCTCAGAAACAGAAAATACTTGAACATTCAAACTTTGTGGATGATAGACCTATATATGCAGATGTGTTTAAACTATTTTGTTTTGTTCGTCGTAACTTCCGGTCGTCACCGGAAGCACTTCATTTTTTTTTTAACGAATTTAATATATTTTACAAAAATGAATATATTAATATAAATCCTTACATATGTCGTCTATGCAATGTTAAATCAACAACAAAAAATCTACTTCCGGTGAGATATCTCAATTATCTCAAGTAGCTTTTTTAAACAAATTTTGAACCCGCGAGATCTAAGATACTGTAATTCATTAAGACACGAAACCTACGTGGATGATAAACATTTGATTGAAGACGTGTTTAACAGGTTTCATTTTGTCGATCGTCACTTCCGGTCCTCACCGAAAGGGTTCAAACAAATGAAGTTGTTTATAAGTATGACTGTTTTTCTTTGATAGTTTTATTCAGCTTGATAAACAATTATGTACGATAGGCAAATGTTCAAGAAATACTAACTTTTCTTTTCATTGCGCACTTCCGTTTGTCCGTTTCCTGTCCCATAACAAAAAACCTTTTCTCCTCGAGATTTAAAAAACGGTATAGACCTAAACAGAAAAACTTTGTGGGATGATAGATCTATGTATGTACATGTTTTTACATTATTTTATCTGGCATAATTTCCGGACGTCACAGGAAGTACTCAAAATTTGATTTTTATTTTTGTTGTTGTTGGTTATTTAGCATGGAAGTAACATTTTTGTAAAAGAAATACAATAGATCATCTACACATGGTTAAATAAACAAAAAATTCTACTTCCGGTTGGATATCTCAAATATCTCAGGTAGCTTTCTTTTTTTACAAATTTTGTACCCGCAAGATCTCAGAAACTGTAAGTGATCAGATACAAAACTTATATGGAGGATAGACATTTCACTGAAAATGTTTATGATGGGTTTCATTTTGTTGTCCGTCACTTCCGGTTCTCACTGGATCCGTTCAAGCAAATGAAGTTTTTAATAAGTTAAGATTTTTTTTGTCTGAATATTTTATTTAGACTGATGAACAGTTATGTACCGTAGGTAAATGTAATAAAAATTCTTACTTTTAACTTTTTTGATGACTTCCGTTTGTCCGCTTCCGGTCCCGAGTCAAAAAACCTTTTCTAAACCAGATCTTAAAACTGACAAAAACTTGAACAACCAAACTTTGAGGAAAGACAGAACAATGTATGAAGATATGTTTTCTATGTTCTGTTAGATCCGGCGTAACTTCCGGTCGTCAATGAAAGTACTCAAAATTGACCTTTTTGTCTGTTTATTTTTACATAGAAATAATTGCTGGAAAATTCCTTCACAGTATATATTATATCAATTTTCTTTTTACAAGAGAAATGCATTTTTTTTTACAGATTTATACATGAGGAACAAAAGACATTTTTGTTGCTAAAGCAACAAGAGTCTAGTTATTATTTTTTTTCCACAAATTTTGTGCAAGCGATTTCTCGAAAACAATTTGACAAATTTCGACCATTTTTTTTTTTACAGATGATTGGAAGCGATCTGAAGTTATTTTGTTTTTATAATTTTCGCCGTCGGCACTTCCGGTACCGATTTATCGCTGATCTTGTAAACTTTTACGACCCATTTTGTAAACAGTTGTTCTCGAAGACTATCAGAGATATGAAATATGAAATTTTCAGGATAGGTAGACCATTGTTTGAAGTTGTGCCTATTGTTTTTGCTTTACGCCAGTGGCGCCATTTTTTTGGGGCTCCCCATGGCCGAAAAATTGGGTCCAAATTTTGATTTCCCCCCCCCCCCCCCCCCTGTTTTTGTCCACGAGATTTCTCAGAGATAACTTGATATATTTCCCTGTAATTTGCAGGAATGATAGAGAATAATAAAATCTCGTTTTCATTTTTTTCAAAATTCATATCCTGTCGTTTGTTTCCTGTCCAGAGACAAAAAGGTTGTGACATCGAAATCTCAAAAGTGATAAGAACTTGAGCATTCAGACTTTGTAGGATTATAGACCTATAACTGTAGATGTGCTTTAACTATTTTGTTTTGTTTTGTTCGTCATAACTTCCGGTCGTCACCGGAAGCACTTAAAAAATTATTTTTATACGCATTTACTTTATTTCACAAAGAATTGAAATATAAGTATAATCCTTACATATGTCATCTATCTGATGTTCAATAAACAAAAAAAAAATTAATTTCGGTGAGATATCTCAAATATCTTAGATAGCCTTTTTTAAACAAATGTTTTACCCGCGATATTTCAGAAAGTGCAAATGATCAAGACACGAAACTTACATGGATCATAGCCATTTGATAGAAAATGCGTTTAACCGCTTTCAGATATAGGTCACTACTAAAGATATACAGGAGGCCACCTGAGGTGGGGTGTAAGGAAACAGTTTGTTTCTTTTACTTGTTCACTTAAAGCTAGTAAATGACAAGACTCACCATTTGGGACAATGTTCATATTGTCCTCTCTAATGAAATCGTCCACGCACATCTCACTCGTGGCCATCTTGAGTGGGTCCTCTTTGTTTGGGCTTTTATAGACTTTATACCTTACGTTTTTCGACGGGTAACTGTTTTTCCTCTTCCACGTGTTTTTGGTACCATGAGATGTATGCGGCATTGGATATCACAACAAAATTTCCTCAGAATACTTTCTCTATATCACACTATTCGTTGTATTTACTCCCCGAGAAGAAAACACACCCACCATGTACCATACCACGTGATAACGTAGCAACCGAATTATCAAGGAGTGTGTCCCCATCTTTTTTCGGAGCATGTAAAAACTGAAATTAAAGTTATAGGTAGACGCATACTCCTTCCCCCCCCCCCCCCCCCCCGGATTAGGGTTTTCATGACTTGCGATGTTTTATTTTTGGCTTGTCAATGATTTTAGGATAAGTCTGCTCCCCCTACCCCTACCACCATTTTCATAAACGATGCTACTTGCCTGTCTTGTGTAATTATTTAAAGTACGTGATTATGTATAGGTATGTATAGCATCGGGGGGAGGGGGGACTTTTTCTCGCAACAACCATATTTCTTAAATATACATGTAAAAAAGTTAATGAACATGAAGTTGACCTGTCCACACAAAAAGAAATTGAAGTGAAAGGAAGGAAATTAACAGTGAAATTGAATTTAAAGGTACAGGTGTAAAGTACTACGCCCCCCCCCCCCCCCCCCTCCCCACCACCACCACCACCACCACGGTTGAGGGTTTTACGACTTTGAGAAGTTGTAATTTCTCCCGGCTTTTTTTGGCCCGGCCCTTTCAAAAACGATGCGATGTGCCTGATGTAAACAATGATACAAGCAAACATGTACACATGTTTATTGAATAAGTATTTTTATTACTTTAGTAAAGTTTTTATAAATATTTCAATTATTGGTTCTGCGGGTAACGTTTTCTTCAGGGTACGATTTCTCCTGATACCTCTTTCCACACCATCTAGCGATAATTCAGTGCATGACTGTTAGTTTTGCATCGGTGATCGTTTGGTTTGCATCAGTGTCTGTTGATTTTGCAAAAAAGGATGACTGTTGGTTGTGTTTTAAGCTGGTCTGTTTCGTATTTTAGCATGTTTATAAGTTGTTCGTTTTGCATTAACGTCTTTTTTACCCTTAATTTCCGCCGCCCAAAAGAAGCACCCCTCGAGGATTTTGAAATCTCGCTTTTATTTTCTGAGAGTTGAGATTATAAGTATGGTGGCATATTTCTGCCCCCTACATGCAAGATAAATAAAGTCAACATGCAAGAAAATTATGTCAACATGCAAGATAATTATGTCTACATGCAAAATAATTATGTGTACATGCAAGTTACATATATTTAAAGAGAACCTGATTTTTCTATGGATAAAATCACTTACTTACGCGCGTATCTGACATCATATATGCAAGATGCAACATAATTATGACAACATGCGACTAATTTATGTTGAAATGCGACTTATTTATGTGAACATGCAAGTTATTTATGTTAACATGCAAGAAATTTATGTCAACATGCGAGGTAATTATGTTGACATGCGACTTATTTATGTTAACATGCGAGTTAATTATGTTAACATGCAAGAAATTTATGTCAACATGCGAGATAAAAATGTTGACATGCGACTTATTTATGTTAACATGCGAGTTAATTGTGTAAACATGCAAGATATTTATGTCAACATGCGAGATAATTATGTTTACATGCAAGTTATTTATAACAACATGCGAGATAACTTGCATGTTGACATAAATAAGTCGCATGTCAACATAAATAAGTCGCATGTTGTCATAATTATGTTGCATCTTGCATCTATAATGTCAGAGTACTGCATTAGTAAGTCATTTTACCCATATAAAAATCAAATTCTCTAAAAGGATTTGTAACTTGCATGTCAACATAATTATCTTGCATGTCGACATAATTATCTTGCATGTTGATATAATTATCTTGCATGTTGACATAATTTATCTTGCATGTAGGGGGCAGAAATATGCCACCATATATAAGAGATAAGGATAAAAGTTCTACATTCGCGATTTTATATTCTCGCGTTTTGATACAAAACAGCGGGATCGCAGAATTAAATACTCGCGTAAAATAAGGAATCTACAGTATTCAAAATGATATACATTTTTACCTTAATATTGCATGCGTGTTGTAAAAAAATATGTGTCGGAACCGGTAGAGGGGGTGGGGCTTAGCCTCCCCCTCCACATTTTTTACAAAGACAGACATAAGTATAATGAATCAATCAATCAATGATCAATCAATCAGTCAATCAATCATTCATTTACAATGCCGGTTTTAAGGGGGAGGCGCGCCCCCTAAAATTGTCAAAATAAAGTTAAATCATACTTCTTCTGGCAAAACAATTATGAACATTTGTGTTTTTATTTTATCAACTTTTCCGAAACTCGTGGTATTTTTTTTTTACATTAGACTGATTTCAACTGTGTAGTATGAAGAAAACCGTTCAATGGTGTAACTTATAGAAAACCCGTTTTGGTCACGCCCCCCGTGGGTTCAAATGTGACCAATCGACCACCTTTGAGTAATTGGTTATACTAGTGTTTTAACATTTCTTCCATGTTTATTATTATTATATAAAGTGACATGCTTAATTTTGTTTTGTTTAATTTCATTTACATCGTCCCATTTTTTAAACTGATTAATCTACAGCCTTTCCTAATTCAAAAAAAAAAAAAAATAAATAAAAGGAAATAGTTCGTATATTTGTGAACAGAGACTTTTGATGGGATTACTTAAATGGACAAACCTTAAATATTTTGTAATTTTATTAATTTTAAAGTATAATCTTGTGAAGAAATATCACAACAGTCTAACTTTGAAGACTTCCTTTTTACCCTACAAAATCTTTAGAATCCAGGAGATTGAAATTGATAGATGATGATAATAATGTTACCTGAAATTCCTATTGCCAGGTAAAAGTCCTTCGAGGAAGTACAAGTGAATCCCATCTCATTATACCGGCTGTGCATTCGTGCATTTTCAGTTGATCACACAAGAAAGATATTACATGAACTTAGTTTGACTAAAACTGTATGTGGTTTTAAATGGCCACTTGCATGTTCATGTATTGATATTCATATATCGACTTATACAAACTTGAGTTATGGCTACTTGCAGCTTCTTGACATCTTGCAATCAAACTGCATTTTTGAAGAGCAAGAAAGCAACTACTAAATCTGACAAATGTATTTTAAAAACCATTAATCATTCATTAAGTGCCCTCAACCAAGGTTGTGGGTATTAGAGATGAATGGATCATATATATCATTGATCATGAAATGCATTTTTTTCCATCAATTTTCTTTTTTATAAAAAAAAATCGGTTTGATAAACGGTTGAAAGTCGTGGGTTGTGGAAACTACCAGATGTTTCCATTTTCCAAACAAAACATTCTTTCCAGTTAGTCATTGTATGTAAACATATTATCCTTTTTTTTAAAATGAGAGATGCATAAAAAATATCTTAATTATATCCTATAATCAGCTTGTATTAAGGTTAATCATCTTCCCCTCTCCTTGTCAAATTAGGAAGCCTGTCTGGTTTTGTTTCATAATTGTCCAGATAAACTATAATTTTTGTAAAAAAAAAAAAAAAAGAAAAAAATTAAAGAATAACTGTTTAGTATGTATAAAACGAACCTAAAATCCGTTTAACAATACCTAAACATCTGTTTTCCGTCATTTTCACTGCAATTTATTTGAATTTATTCTAAGATTTTACAAGTTTTCCTTATTGCTAAGGATGATTCAACAACACTGAAGTGAGATATATGTTGAAACGTCAATCATGTTAGTTAGTGAGATAATAAAAAAAACTTAGATATTTTCTTTTCAAATTTATTATTTAATAATATTAGACAATCATTTATATTTATCTTTATTTATTGCATGAGTGTGCGGTGTTTCTGAAGAAAAAAATTCTTTCTGGTCACTTATTTCATGAAAAATTAGGCATTGTATTGTTCTTTGTCGGTTTTATACTAATGGTATGCTCATGCCCCTTTTTAGTTTAAAGGAACATACTTAATATAAGTTTTGGAATTTAGAGGTCTCGGAAATGAGAAAAATCAAGAAGCATTGTTTAGTTAGGTTTTTCAAAATAATGTTTAAATAATTGAATTTTTTCATCGTTGCATAATAGAGGCAGTCTCTATAAGAAAATATTTTGTTTAACTCATGTTCTTAAACAAAATTGTTAGTGTTTATTAGAATACCCGGATGGTTACCATCCGATATTGTCAAAAACAATACCATTATCGATTGTTTAAATTCTATAAATACAAACAATAGATATAGAAAAATTATACTAAATTTTATAATGCACAGTTTCTTTTTTCCGCTAGTATATATGATATATTTTACTTCTGAGTAGTCTATCCTTTGTTTCATGAAAAATCTGGTCGTGTTCATATAACCTCTGACAAAGCCGAATCACCAACAAACCAGTTTAAACCAATCGAATTTTTTAAAATCCTGAATGAATTTAAGCAAACAAGAAACCTGTGCTAACACAAATCATTACATATATTTTTCAGCGGGATGCTATTACATCGCGGATTCATCTCAACCACACAAAAAATCAATTGCAAAATAAATGTTTGGTATAGACACTATATATAAGGCCTCTTAATTCAGCGGTTGTTCCTGGTAACTTATCACACTGATATCCAGTATTGTTTCCAAGTTCTGGATTACGAATTTCAATAACACCGTAATAATGAAAAATAAGGGTAAATAGTAGAATCGATGACATTACGCATATAATAATGGTCATTTTTTTCCAGAAGCTACATGTATCCATTTGCCTTCCTTGTGGCCGACATATCTTCTGAAAGCGTTAGACTGCTATGACATTCAGGAGAAAAAGGGATCCATTTGTACTTGTGTAACTCAGATAGAGCAATAACTTACAAACTGCATCACAAGGGAACGTCACGTGGTGAAGGTTTTTGGTCAGGTTCAATGAAGCGGTAAAAACCAGGGCCAAGAGATCCAAGTAAGCTAGCGGAGCGATGAAGAATCATCCATTTCTTTGCGAAGACGAAATTGATAGATGAGGATGATAATAATGTTACCTGGAATTTCTATTGCCAGGTAAAAGGCCAAGTTAAGGGTATTTGCGAAATATAGCGAACAGTATTGGTCATTCCAGGAGAGCATAAGTGCCTGTACATGGTTATCAAATGGCTACTGAGTACTGACATGTATTGATATTCATATATTGACTTACACAAATTTGAGTTATGGCTCTTGCAGCTTCTTGTTATCTTGCAATTAAACAGCAGTTATGAGACAATAAAGAGTAAGACATCAACTACAAATTAAAAAGGTCTACTAAAATTGTAACAAAAAAAACCCCCGACAACAGATATGGTCATATACATGAGATATACCCCCAAAAGGCTGAGAAGATCATTACCTATGAATCGTGCGTGTATTGTGCGTCCTTCAAAATTGTGGTTGTTACATGTAGAGCTGAGTTCTTTTATGTCATATACCAATAAACATGACAAGTACTAATTTATTTTCTTTATTTTCTATTATTTTGTGTCAAGGGATGGTGGAAATCAGTTAATAATTTTCATACATCTTCTTTTGTGATAGCCATTATTGTAAAATTATGTTTCTTTTTTTAAGAGAGAGAACGCATGAAATATTTTTCATATATCATATTTTTATTATAATTATATAATGATAGGATTTATCATTTTCCTCTCCTTCTTCATGTCGAATCCGGGAGAGTTTTCGATTAAATACAACATCTGTTTTCCGGCATTTTGCCCTGCATGTTCATTGAATTTTTTCAAAATTTTTACTGGTTTTTCTAATGTTTAAGATTATTCAACATCACTGAAGTAATATACATGCCGAAAAGTCGATCATATTAGTGTATGCCATATAAAAATGGACTCGTATGTTTTCAGTCTAAACATTATTAATAATATTAAACTAAATCTAATTTATATTTAGCTTTATTTATTACATGAGTGTGCGGTGTTTCTGAAAAATAAATATTCTTTCGTGGTCACTTATTTCATGAGAAACAATATGTATTGTATAGTTATTTGCCGGTTTTCATTATCTTATATTTACTTCTACAGAGTATTTTCTCCTCTGTTTTTTAGCAAACCGATTGCCTCCTCAGGGTGTATGGAATACAACCCCGGGGTAAATCCCCGTACACCCTTGATTGGACCTGGATAACGAATTTATTTCTTATGTTATACAAATTTTAAAATTAAATTGTTTTACCAGTGCTTTGCAACTTGAAAATCTGCACTTAGAATCATATTATTTTCTTTAATTCAAATAATATATAATAACCAATAAGAAGTTTTCATTAGCGTACATTCAATTTTTATTAGAAGTTACACAGATATGCCAACAAATGAAAGAAATCTTGAATGATAAATTACTACCGATCAGCTCGGCCGACATGTTTTGATGACCGTACATGTAATATATATTACGGTCATCGGCTTTCCTACAGTGTTAGAATAAAGATGAATAAATCATATAGCATATTTTATTAATTTATCATTATAAACAATGTATTTTAATTCAATTGTTAAACATGAATTTTTTCACCCCTTTTTAAAACAGTTCTATGTTGCTCAAAAAGATTTTCATTTGTTTAAGACTTGTAAATGATGTTAACGGAACCAAAAACTTGTTAATATTAATTCAAATTTTGCTGAAAATCATTTATTCATACCAATAGAATATCAAGAAATAGGGATTTTTACAATTTTTTTAAATTCATTTACTTCATTTAATGTTACATTTTTGGCGCAAAGATCTATAGTTGCACTTGTAAACAAAAATTGCATTGTGACGTCACATTTTATTTACACCCGACTTCAGCAGGTGGTACGGTTTACACTCGGCTTGTTAACCAATCAGATCTCGCGTTATAAGCGACATAGGAAATAAATTAATACTTCTATAGAAACTGAGAGGGCTGAAATCTACACGATCCAGTTCTAATCAGAAAGATGTAAATATAAACAATAAAATGTTATCTTTGATGATTAATGCGGGCTATGAAGGTAACGATCATTGCAGAATAAATTTACGTAACCTGCTAACGTGGGTTATGTATATTTGCTGCAATATCCCTTTACCTTATATCCCACAAGAATCGCCAATGAAAGCATATTATTGTTTAAATTATTCATCAAGGTTTTGAAAGAATTACTTATATTAATTATCAATAATTTGTTTTGTATTATATGATAAAAAAGAAATCGTTCATGTCAGTCTTCTTTGACTATACATGTATATACAAAATGTACTATACCAATACCATTAATTCAGGTTTAAAGGACCACACTTTTAAGTCATTGAATTTAGATATCTCGGAAATGAAAAAAAAATCAAAAAAAAAATCAACAAGCATTTCTAGATAAAGTTTTTCAAAATAATGTTTAAAAAAAATAAATATTCCATCTTTGATTTTCTAAAATATATATGTAGCCCCTGTTTTTAATTTTGCTCACCATCAAAATGCGTAAAATTAATATTTTGTACGTTTTCTTCAATTCAAGCTCTAGAAGGGCTCGGCATGCAGTGATCAGATGGCAGCCATGTCGTAAAACGGGGCATGCGCAGTGTATAACCCCACCAATGTCTCAATTATGATGAGACACGTTGATTTGAATAGACTTTATTTAATAGTCAGTTATTTATAGAACAACACTATCTCTTCTCTCTCAGACGGTATGCTAAGTATCCTCAGTCCCGTTACTTGCCCACGGGGGGTTTCATCGCGGAGTCGGTGGGTACGGGGCCAGTCGCACCGGGAGGAGGTGTGTTTGGTAGTTGGTTTTCCCCAGGGTCTGCAAAATTAAAATATTAGGTTAATTTCTTCGCTGTAACATTTTTGATAATTCTTTTTCTATCCGTACATGCAAGTACAGTTCATGTGATGAGCTACCGTTAACGTTTTATCAACACAAATAATCACATCGTATTTTATTATTATTCATTAAATAGCACCCTTCCAGTAGAGATCACTTTGACAAAAATGAATTTGATTTTTTTTTTAAAATAGAAAAGTAATTGTTTGATGATGATGTGGTTTGGTAGATGTTACAGTGACGTCACGTGTAGGTGAATGCTACTCACAGTGACACTCGTTGCACCTCTTCCTGCAGTGCTCGCGCATGTACGCCCTGGTGGTGTTCTTTGTACACGCCTCCTGGTGGTAGGCGTCACAGGACGTGTCTGTATCCTTACACGGAGGTTTGTCTACAATGAGAGTCAACTCCAGCAACTTGGAACATGTGCACTAAAAGTTGTAACCAAGAATATTGCAAATGATGATACCACCTATGCATCAACTTTTACTATTAGACATGCATAATGTCCTGTAAAGGTTGCTTACATGATTTAGGGAGACCTGTATGGCGACATCATATTTAAGTTCTAGTTTTGTGTACTATTTTAAGTTAATGAATGTTAAATAGATAGTAAATTCTTATTACATATAGTATAGTTCTTTTAAAAAACGAAAAAATACAAATGGTAGACAAAAAATTGGTTATTTTATTTTGTATATGTAGTATTTTCACTCTCTCTCTCTCTCTCTCTCTCTCTCTCTCTCTCTCTCTCTCTCTCTCTAATGCATTTTTTAAAAACTTGAAATTTAAATGTATTTTGCAGATTTTGCACAGCAGAAAAAAGTACAAAATTCGGTCTTGAATTGTAGAACTGAAAGATCAGTAGACTATGTTGGTTCTATGGTAAAAAAAAACCAAACTTTTAACAAACACATACATTTTTTTCTTTTACCTTGAATAATAAATGAGTTTGACCGATTGAATGTGAACCATAGATAGGTATAGGTTAAATGCTCTTGACCTATATTTTTTAGTCTGCATTGAATAACATTGACATACATACTTGGACAGTATCCACATCTGTAGGGACATTTTTCTCTAGCCCAGTCCTCGTAGAACCCGACACACTTGGCGTCCACGTATAGCCAGCAGTTCAATCCGTCCTGGTCGCGACACCAGTCTATAACTGCAAAATAAAGATAATTGTTACATGTTTGGCAACTCTCGGCCATTTCCATGGTGCTACGGAAAATAGTGAAATAATATTCGACCTTCTTCGTGATGCTACGGAAAATAGCGAGATGATACAAGTCCGATCGACTTGGAAAATATAAAGATTTAGACCGTTTGTACATGTAATTTATTGTATATGGTATATTTTTATTGTGAGTAGTTTATCCTCTGTTTGATAAGAAATCCGGTCGTGTTCATATAACCTCTGACTAAGCCAAATCACCAACTAACCAGTTTAAACCAATCGAATTTTTTTAAAATCCTGAATGAATTTAAGCAAACACAACAAATCTGTGCTAAAAATCATTACATATAATTTTTCTGCGGGATGCTATAAGATCGCGGATTCATATCTCAATCACAAAAAAATCAATTGCAAAATAAGTTTTTTTTATTGTAACGGTTGTTTTAGTCACTCTTTATAACCCCCCCCCCCCCCAAACAAAAAAAACAATAAAAAACAAAAAACACGTGTACCTATTCTATAGCCAAAACGCAACAAATTGCAACCGTAGAAAAAGTTTCACAATTAAACTGTGTCCATGATTATTAACATAATTATGTTGTTTCGTTTTGCTCAAATTCACTTTGGAATTTTTTTAAATCCAGTAAAATTTGTTCATTAATACTTTTAAAACTTTTGTGTAAAGTATGTGTTCTGTTCCATATAGAAATTTTAAATTAAACCAACAGTACTGTTTGAAAAGAAAAGAACTTACGCTGAGAATTTCCAAGAATGAAAACACATAACAATCCCAAAACTCCAAAGGTAAAGACCTGTAACTTTTCCATGATTATACAAGAAACTAATGGATGATTTTCAAGTAAAAATCCCAGAGTTCTATTATGCAAGCAAAATTATATGACCTGTATTATACCACAGCTATACTGCGTAACTTCATATGATTCTGACGTCAAATCTATGATTTTTCATGTGTCATGTGACCTAATGTTATCTATGCCGCTATGAGCAAGTGACCTTACACGACCTTTCGGTGACTTATCTTTGACATGGCAAGAAGACTCCGTTTTTCGTCCTCAGTCTGACATTGAAAATCCGGAGCATAGAACTTGATCTAGAGCAACCCCCAGCTGCATGATACACACGGAAGTTCATTCCAACCAATCACGTAACAATTAAATACATGCACTGAACGGAACTACATATTGTAGCTAGACGGTCTACCATTTTAAGAGTGTTGGATGGTTGTGCCATAATATGCCTGTATACTAGTATACACTTTGAGAAAAGGAATTTGTATTAAGATATAGGAAAAGGTTCAAAATTTGAAGACAAAATATTTGGATTTTGTATTAAAAAATAATAATTGATAGCTTAAATATTCGTATCCAAAAATTAAAGGTACATTGTAGATCTGATCAGTACTTTGTTGACCACCCAGCCTCCTAACATTGAGATAGATAAAACGATTTAACAATAAAACAGGACTTAAATTCGCAAACAGCTAGAAATACACACACACACACACACACACTGCGGGGACCACTGTCCAAGCAATCACGTTACAGTGAGAGACAAACAGTTGTCCACTGCACGGAACTTTTTGAATTATGATATTTTGGCAGTCTTGAATCAAATAATTATAATAACTGTGTCTCGTTATAAGATGTTGAAATAACAACATTATTCGAGCACTGAATTTCATTTTTCCAATATCGATTTAAAAGCAACTAATAAGGATGACCAAAGTTTTGATTTATTTCCACACAATGAACAGAGTGTCGCCTTTATAGATACTGTATTTAAGAAAGGCGTAAGTTTGTTTCGTTCAATTACTATCCTTGTCGGACGATGTACTTACATGTATAATAACAGTCCGCACACAAAACAAATATTCAATTAGTAACTATAAAACTACCAAATATCCATATACAATGCACATCTTATAAAAAAATGTCATTTTAAAAGTCATTTTATCAAACGTGGTATATACTGTAGGGTCAGTTAATGGACCACTAAGTTTAAATAAATAAAGATTGTTTGATTGATTGATTGATTGATTGATTGGTTGATTGATTGATTATCGATTGGTTGTTACAGTATATTACTTATCCTCATTCATTTTTACACACATAAACATATTGAGATTCAGACTGTGTCTTTCAAACCAATACTGAAAATGCTGATAGACCGAGCAACGCATTTTGAAAATGACATGATCATCGAAACAATATGTAAGTAATTGTATGTCTTCGGTCATCATCCATCCGAGACAAGTGTAATGAAAGACAAATGGGCAAATGGAAATGGAAACGTTTAATTTTGTCATATCAACTGTCCAAGAAGTATATACTCCTTGATAAGCTTAGGAAGTGGCAGTTGTTCGACTTTTTGTACCAAGTGAACAGTACTTGCAGAACTCACTAAGGTTTTTCTTATCATCGAACAGCTTAATGTACGAAGAGTCCGGGGTGATTCCGAACAGAACTTTAACAGACTGTATAGGCCGGGGTTAGCGAGGAGACTCATGAATTTCTCCGCCTTACATCGTCTCAACAGTTCAAGGTTCACATCAGCTCCCGACTCTAACAACATGTATGCAATGTTATAGCTCTCTGTAAATTGAAGTGACGTGGACAAAGGGGTGTGTCCGTTTTTACCAACGTGGTTTGGATCGGCGCCATTCAGAAGCAGCAGTTTTGCCGTCGGTTCTGAGCCTGCGCGACACGCCAACAGAAGTGACGTCCATCCTCGGATTTGCGTAGCGTCCACTTCCGCCCCGCCTCGAATTAGCAACGAAGATATCCGACTGTTTCCATGCATTGCTGCGATGTGGAGAGGTCGCAACTTCGCATTGTCCGGTGCATTGACAGCAACCTTTGAACTACCTCCACTGAGCAACAGTTTCACCATATCATAGTTATCTAAATCTACTGCGTGCCACAATGCGGTACACCCGCGATCATCATGGTTACTGACGTCATATCCGCCTTTCACGAGAGTTTTAATGGTAGCAACATCTCCGTGAACAACAGCAGCAAACATTGGAGTTAACTTCAATTTGTCTTTCTTTTTGTATTCACGGAGAAAATACGCATAATTCCGCACATCTACAATATATTTTAAGTCAGCATTGCATTTGTTTTCGACAAGTAATGACGCAATATCCGGTTGTTTCATTTCCAAAGCGACCTCTAGTATCGTTTTTCCGAGGCGGTCCGGTCGATCGGTGCTTCTGAATGCATGGTTGACGTCCAAACCTCGACGGAGGTAATCCCGGAACCCGGCGGTGTCCCCTCTAGAAATCACCTCGAACAGACCGTCCTCCATGTAGTCCATGACGTCACTGAAAAGAAATCTGTTATTAAAGTTAAATAAATATATATATATATATATATATATACACAGCCTGGTTCCCGAGGCCTTCCGATTGTGCAAGGCCTGCTGCACCAGGCTAAATGATCGTATTACTAGACTAGTATTGTCCTTTACTAATTTTCAATCAAAAGTTAAAAATTATTACATGACAAATTAATTTTTCATGTAATAATTTTTAACTTTAGATTGAAAATTATTAAAGGACAGTATTGTACGTAATACTGCATGGTTTGACAATTGTCTAACGATTTTTAAATCAATTATCGATAAATAAGGTTAATATTTATTTACTTTTCGAATAAAAGCTCTGTAGGGTACTTTAAGCATTGATCCCCCATGTTTCCAACAGTTATGAAAACACGGGGTTCTTGCAAAAAATACTGACAATGAAATATTTGCGACCTTAATAACATCTTTGAAAAACCATTACCAAAGTGGAAAAAATTTAAATTGCAAACATTTAAATTTTTTCAACATATTCAACGTTAAGAAAGAAGTATAAAATTATTTTTTTTTAATAATTTGTTGAAAAATCTTCAATTTGTGCTCCAATATTGATTACAATGTATGCTAAATCAATTCACGTTTAAAATATAAAGCTCTACACAAGTTTACGGGTGTGCATAATATTCTGTTCACGATCCTTTAATTGTGATATATTTTGTACGTACATACCTAAAAATGGGCGTGTTATTTAATTCTGTATCGGATTCCTCCAAATTCTCATCATGTTTGCTTGTTTGATTACAGTTTAATCAGTATCATGGAAGCAATTTACAGCAATGCTTGAAGACTTTCTGGAGTTTCAAACTGAAGCCCCGAGAAGAACTGAAACATATCCAGTCTGAAATATAGCAACAGAGGAAAGAATGCAGTTTCAAATATAACACCACGAGAATTCACGAAGACTCTGAAAACATTGTGATTCTACCAATCTAACTTCATGTATGATCAGGGTTTTTCATAATGTATGACTCCAGTTGCAATTAGTATAATTACTCATTCTAACAAGTCAAACACAGCGAATATTGTTCCTCTGTTCTAAAGATTTCTGATAAGTTACTTTGTCTCTCGCGTCTACTTCATCAATT
The DNA here is from genome assembly GCA_016163765.1 of Magallana hongkongensis. Lineage (NCBI taxonomy): Eukaryota > Metazoa > Mollusca > Bivalvia > Ostreida > Ostreidae > Magallana > Magallana hongkongensis. The sequence continues at coordinate 24,329,545 of WFKH01011925.1, read as the reverse complement.
ATACAGAAGTTAATTCGCACTGCACAGGTACAGTATAAGCGTGCACTGTACGTTTTCCTGTAAATGTTAATGAATCAAATTCACCGTCCGATCAACAGAAAGGCGCACGGAAAATCACGACCTTATGGACTTGACATTCCGGATTCCCTAATGTATAGTGCACATTTTCAAGTTTACTCAATGAAAAGTAGAACACCTGCGCGTATATATATCAATACTCTTTATTACACGTACTTAAAACTCAAAGATCAACATGCACCCCCCCCCCCCCTTAAAAAATCCCATGGGTATCTACATGCGACAAATGGGACTTATAAGAAGGGATAAATAAATCATTATTCAGCATTTCCCCCACCTTTATGGTTTCCGAGTTTTCATGCATGACTGTCATAATATTAATCAAGATAACACAATTAAACACGTGTACACGTATACGTCCTATAAAATTGTAGGTACTACATGTACATAAAACAATGCATGCGTGCATTGTACATGCACGTAGCATCGTTTCCGAAAGTGTGTGGGGGGTTGGGGGTGGGGGCATACTCATCCGAAATCTTGACAAGCAAAAAAAGCCAAAAAACCTAATCCGCCAATCGTCAGATTCCTAATCCGTGTGTGTGTGTGTGGGGGGGGGGGGGGGGGGGGGCTGACCCCTCCACCCTCCCCATTGCTACGTGCTTGTTGTATGCATATGAAGAATTTTAAGGTAGATTTCTGCAAATAACACTGTGCCGGATAATTATGCCAGTGCCAAGGTGGCATTTTTGCACCCGTCTAAGCTTCATGTATCAAAAAATTCAAATATGCCATATATGATAAAACATTGCTTAAAGAGTTCATAACCACCTTTGTTGTTAAGGTATCTCACCTGTCAGGTGGGATATTTACCTTTAAAAAAAAAATTCCTACAGGAAATTAATTTTTCCCATAGGAAAAACAATTTTCCTGTGGGTTATTGGGAAGTTCCTACCGGAATAAAAGAACTTCCTATAGGAATTTAAATTCCGATAGGATTTGAACAAAACTCCCATAGGATTTTAAAATCCGATAGGAAATCTTAATTTCCTATAGGAAAACTACGTACCTGTCTGAATCAAATTCCTACAGGAAATACTTTTCTCCTAGGCCTATAGGAAATATAATTCCTACAGGATTTTAAGAAAATCCTATAGGATTTTCAATATTTCCTGTAGGAAAATCATTTTTCCTATGGGAATTATTATTTTCCAATGGGATCTCACCTGCCAGGTGAGTCACACTAAAAACAAAAGTGGTTATATACTCTCTAGACAATGGTCTATCATTTGGTATATATGGATTTTTACGAAACTGCATCTTAAGCGGGTGCAAAATGCCACCTTGGCACTGACATAATTATCCGGCACAGTACGTGTTTAAAAACATCGATCTATGTAAATTCTTTACTTAAATTTCTGCCCTCTGCTTCAAGACCTTATA
>WFKH01011925.1:24276425-24300202 GCA_016163765.1 Magallana hongkongensis | reverse complement strand
CACACTGTTTTTCTTTTCTGTTTGCTGATTTACTGATGAAAAAAAAACCCGTACGATATTTATAGCATCAATGTCTTTTATTTTTATATATAAATATTGAAAATATAGCAAAATTGCAAAAACAGGGTACAAAAATGTCAGCATTATTTTCTATGTCTGAAACTAAAAAAAAATAAATATGCATATCGAAATGTATAGTTACTTTGACTTTAAATATCAAAAGAAAATCACTGAATGCTGTTTACCTAGTAAGAAAATGTGATGTTTTAACTTTTCAAGGTTTTGCGTCAAAATTTCGAGCGGCCCCTATCATTGATTTTGATTGACCCGGTTTCTTTTTATAGGAAGTGTATGTAAGACTGTAATATATATAGGGTGATTTCACCATGCATCGGACACCCTTGGATTTTTCTTTTTGATCACGCATCAATTGTAGTCCGAATATAAATAAAACTTGTTTTAAAAGTTACAGGTTTTCCTCTTGCTTAAATATTGAAACAAAATTAGGGAATTTGTTAAAAACATAGAAAAATAACGAAGTATTGAGCTATTTCACCATGGATCAGACAATATTTACCAAGCATCGAACAACTATACAGCAGAGATTAAAAATAACCACATTTTCTTATTTTCATATATTCAGAATTTCGGAAAAATAAATTTATTAAATGGCCATTTAGATTTGTTTTATTGTAAATCTTTGAATTTACAGTCAGGAATTTAGACTAGTACTTCTTTTTCAAGGAATATTTATCAGTTGGGGGGGGGGGGGGTCTTTATCGTTCCAGCCACTAGAGGAACATTGGATTTAACGTGCTGTATTCGTAAAACTCGGATTTTAAGTAGTCGGACGAGAAATTATTGTATCAATTATCTTTAAATTTTTTATTTTACTGTGCATTTAAGGTATATCACAGGAAATGGGCACCTCACATGTTAATTATTAGAAAAAATCATGCATTGAAAACTGTCCATTGCATGGTTAATTTGTGTCCGATCCATGGTGAAATGAATATATGGAGCAAAAATGACCTTGACATTAATTGATTAAATTTCTAAGACTAATTTTAATCAAATTTTGTTTCAAAACTTAATTCTTTCTAATTATTTTGGGTAGAGGGTGCATTTTCACTAATTCACATTCAAATGCACAACATTCAAATTATGCTTTTGTGTAAAATCTTAGTAACCAAATTTTTAATGATGGCGTATTTGACGTCATTTTACGATGCCTATATTGCTATTTCTTTGACAACGTGATAGTCAAATTCTTGATAATGATAAAGTTCATTAGTTCTAATTCAGGGATATAAGAAACAACACGATGTCATGAGCGCATACACATTTAACTAAAGTTGTCTGATCCAAGATAATGTGTCCGATGCATGGTGAACTCACCCTAATGCAAAAATTAAAGGTCCTATTACATACCTTCACAAAAGGTATTTTAAAGCAATATGAGCTGCATTTCGTAAAATGTTATTTTGCTTTGCAAATGCTTCTAAATGTATTTCAACCCTTCATGATAGATATAATTAAAATTAATCGATCATTAAATTTCACTAGAAGAAAGATTTCTGCCATATTTATTTATAGCAATTTATTTTTTGTACAGGACAATAATTAAATGCCCTATTTAAGCCTCTAAATAGCTTTTTCCAAAAAAATATGACCAACTTTTATAACTATTGTCACTTCAAACGAAAATTACTATTTCGCAATAAAAATAATTAATTAATTAATGCATAAGATTGACTTGAAACCTAACTACATATGTCAAACGAGATATTTGTGGTTGTCGTATGGTAAAATATGTAGATTTAAAACGTTTTAGTAAATTGTATTTAGTCTTTAAATACAATTGTGTTTTTCTCGCTAGTCCTAAATAACATGGTACACGTTATCGGGCATATCTACATGTATTACATAAGCAGAAAAACGATCTTGTTCAACACACCTTTCCCACTGTTTTAACGATTTACATTTGTATCTTTTTGATGATGTTCTTTTAGACTAGTTCTGTCCATCATTATGGTACAATGATTTTACCTTTTCGAATGTTTATGTTTTTAAACATTACGACGGGACTAGCTCCATCTTTGACACTGCATGTTGTAAGAATTTACATTTGTATCTTTTTAATGATGTACTTTTCGACAAATTTGGTAATCATTATGATGCTGTAGTTTTAACTTTTGAACTATTTATTTTTTCAAACATCACTATTGTATGTACATGTTTTTTGCTTGATGATTTAGCATTGTTGGTTAACTACATTCCTTAGTGTTAAATACCCTGTGTCATTTATTTCTTCAATAAATGACCATTTCAATTCCTTACAAATGTGTTTAGTAAGTAACATGTCAAACGGAGTATCACCCTATCAGTTATCCATAAAGGATCTTGTTCAAAAGACAATATAAGATAGACAAAACTATTTTTAAAAACGAAAGAAAGCAAGAAATGGGTCTCTTTTTAAAAAACTCTTTTTGGTTTGAAAGGTCTCTATTAAAACCAATCTTATTGACAATTTTGGTCTACGAAGCAAATAGTACATTATTTTATTTGTTTTTGATTATCTAATAAAACAATAGAAATGAAATTAAGCTCACATGAATGTCTATTAATAACATACGATTTCTTTTTCTTCAAAGAAGGATACAAATTTATAAAACTTTTAATGATTACCATACACATCATGCATTTAGATAACACTGTAGAACTTTTTTGGAAGTTTAGCCACGCTACCAAAACTTTTCTTCAGGACAATGAAAATTCACAATAAAAGTTAATAGGATCTTAAACATGTTTCGTCTGTCTCCTTCAATGAATATTCTCTTGAAAGCAGTTCAGAATGAATTGGGCCAACACCCAACAGACAGAACATCGCCTCAGGGAGGAGGAACAGCAATCCTCTGAGCGGATTCAGCCACTCTCTGTCCCCGCCCTCTGTTTTCTTTGCAAGTGACAAGTCTGCCAATCTCGGCATCGGGCGATTTCACCGCCTGAATAAGAAACAAATTCAAGGCATTGTCCATGAAGTGGGGACAAATTGATTTTGGGGGGAGAGAATATTTTTGTTCATTCTCTGGAACCTCGTGGATGTGCTGAGAAGTGCTTGTCGAGCGTACGGTCCAATGAGAAAATGGGGGATCCTACACAGTTGTCGAGAAACAAGGAGATGTTTTCCATCTCATCGCTGGAGGCTGACGACTCGGACGATGTTACTATCGATGATAGCGACGAGTCTCGAAGCTCTACATCCGTATCTGCCATGTTTTCCTTTTCAGAGAGACATTCCCAAAACTGTGACATATCATCGTTAAAGCATGACAAGAAAAAACTGCTCTCGAACAAGTGCATGGATGAAAAAGAACTGCAAGCGTTAAGACTGAAAATAAATTCAAGAGAAAGGAGAAGAATGCACGATTTAAATTCAGCTTTGGACGGATTAAGGGAGGTGATGCCTTACGCACACGGACCGTCTGTAAGAAAACTGTCCAAAATCGCTACCCTGTTGCTAGCTAAAAACTACATACTTATGTTGAACAATTCATTGGAAGAGATGAAGAAACTAGTGAGTGACATTTATCAGAGCCACCCAAACAGACCAAGGGCACCACCCGCCGCCCATATACATCACTCGCACCACCTAGCGTCACCTCATCCCCACCTCTTGTCTACAATGACCCAACTCCAACATCCAGTTCATCTAGCTGAAGCTGATAACATCCGTGCCGGTTCTTCTAAAGAGGGACCCCTGACGCCAATGCCGAACCCCCACGAGCGGCACATGCTCTCACATCGTTGGCCCGTGCCGTGCGCGTGCAGCCAGTGCATGATGGATTCTATGAGGATGTCTTACGGTTCCATGGCAACCAAGTACCCAGGGGCAACTTTGCCTAGTCCATCTTCATTTCGGAAGTGACAATCATGTTTGAAGAAATTTCTGTAATTGTGCCATTTTTACTGGGAAAAGAACGTTTTGTGTCTTCTTACAGTTTGAATTCATACATTTTTCAACACATCTGAACTTAAGAAAAAAATAATGAACTGTTTTGTCGTCAACCAATCGCGTTTTTGAAGGACATTGTACTCTATTTTTGTATTTGAGGTTTATAATTTGGTCACTGACCATCGTATGATTGTTGTACCATATCATTACATTGTACATATGCAAAACATATCCAAAACTCTTAGCAATCACACTGGTTTAAATACGTGAAGCTTGTACATGGCATCTGACGAAACTGCACCATTTTATGTTCACGGTTTGCCATGACATGATGTCGAAAACTTTAATTTTGACTCATTTGATTAATAAAAACAAAATTAGGTCAAAAATCATTTAGATTTAAAATTAAAAAAAAACAAATCTAAAAAGGATATAATATGTAACGATAGAAAAAAAAACCCAAAAGAAATCGCCACAAGATTTTTGGTTCAGTTATTTTTAAATCGTCAGATTTTGATTTGGTATGTATTTTTGATATGTTTTTCATCAGTTTATTTTTTCAAATATTCAAAAGAAATTAAAAGTTACTCACCTTCACTGTTTCAAGTTATCAATCAATCATGCGTTTGAATCGCATATTTTATTAGACTTACTTAGTATCTGATGAATAAAGGGGGTTATAAATTGTTTATGCTGATGTTAATTTGTTCTAGTTAGAATAGAATATATTTACCTGTAACTAAATTGTACTTAAAGTGTATGAAATAATTACTACACAGATCCCCTTCAAATTTTAAAATAAATATTTTAAGTTACCCAAAAAAATGTTTTCTTATTAAAAGAAAAAAAATCTACTTCGAAAAAAAATAAACACCAAAAAACAAAATCTTGCATAACAAGCTATGAAAGATTTTCATTTGGTAACTCATAGTCTTACTTTAAAGTTAAGTTATGAGTAATACAGGTAACTATTTCAACAATCTCTGGCCGTAAAAACGACACCAGATGAAATTCCCGTCAACATGTAACATTGTAACTAAATCGCCGTAGATGTTGTCTACGTATGATATATCAAAGGCCTTCAAGCAGGAACTCCTGTTGGGATAATGAGATTTCTAATCCCACTGGATCCGCCCATCATTTAGAGACACAGACACTGACCACAAATAACTTACTTCACTAGGTATCCCAATATTGGATCTGTCACCGGGATGATGGGTTAGTCACCATGCTGAAAACGAGCGAACGAAATTGTGTTTGTTTACTTAAGCAATTTGTTGATGGTTATAGGTTTTAGAGGATTAAATTCTATCCCTTAGAAACAGTATCATGAAATGACTTAAGCACTAGACTCTTAAATTTTGGACTTCTGGTTTTTTTAAAAACTTTTCCTGAGATTTCAGAAATGTTCCTTTAATGATATAATGTCCAGAGTAGAAATGTTTTCGTGCATCATAATTTGAAACGGTAATTTTCATTTAGAATTGATACGAAAATTTGAAGTAACAAGAGGAACAATATTAAAACAAATAAGAGAGCATTTTTTCTTTACATTCATGCCTTAATTATGAGATATTACAATGTCAGAAATAAAATATGAAAAGGATACTGGGATGGAAAATATTTTATCAGTGTTAGTATTCAAATGAAAAAAAAAATCACGATTACATTAATAAATGAAATGCATCAATGCCGTAATGTGTATAGAAAGAAAAGTAAGAACACATTAAAACACAAATTTAAAAAAAAAGAAATCAAAGCAATTATTAACAATGGAAAATGATACAAAAAGAAAATATGTACATATAAATTAAATTATGATTCTAGAAGGAATTGATACAGCATTCAAAACTACAAAGGGCATAAATAATGAGGTTACAAGCTTGTATATATTGTAATAGTTCATGAATTAAGCTACTACAATTTTAAAAAGTGCATTTTGCCCAACTTAATTTACATTGATTTAAGAAATATTAATAATTATGCAAGAGTATTTTAATTAGCTACCATCAGAACATAGATCTACAGCAACCAGTGGAGGATATTTGCTTTGCAAAAATCAAAATATAAAGGATGCCATCGTTTATACAAGAACTGGTTTCAAAAAGTTTATTTCTCAACATTAAAATATTTCTTTCTGGTAAAATGATGTAACATGTAAGTATATCATGACTTAACTTAATATTTCAAAGCATATTGCAAAGAGAAAGCAAATATTGTCTCTTTGTTTACTTGCTTAAAATCAACAATGTAATGTGAAAATAACTTTTTTTCTCATAATTATTATACTTTGCAGGTCTATTTGTGTGATAGTTTTCAATTAATTGTCATAAATTTCATTGGGTGTTATCATTTGTGAATATTCGTTTGCTCTGAAACTTTCTAATTTGTTTTTATTTATTTTCTGAATATTAAATATTTGTTTATCGATTGATATCCAAAACCAAACAAACTAGCTTGACTGCTCAAAATTGTTCTGTGCAAGTAATGCATAATTATACGATTTAAAAAAAAAGTATACAATGTTTGATTGGCAAAATTAAGCGTAAAAGGCCATTTAGGTTATTTGATTGTTTTAGTGGGATTCCTATCTCAGATAATAGAGTTGCAATTTGCAACATGTTAAATTATTTCCTTTACCTTCATACAAGTTGTTTCAGCTGTTTCTTTTCTAATAAACGTTTACAGATTAGGGGAGGAAAAACTAGATTTCTGAAACATGTTCACCCATTGAAGAAACTACTTGAACCTCTAGGACAATACACCGCGCCAATTCTGCCACCTGTTTAGGAAACCCCTTGAACGTTTTGTACACAAATTGATCCCTTTAAAATAAACGGACGACAAAGACGACTCCCCGTAACCAGTGACACGCCAAGAAATTGACACCATGCAACCTAGGTCCTCAACGAACCACTGGAGAAGGATTCAAGTGGGATCTGGCAACAAGACGACCCTCTTGAAACCAGCTCTGATTAGCTGCACCAGTCTATTAGCCTTGCACATATAATACTTGTCAGCCCCATCCTGCTAATTATGTTCTATAATTTATCTTCAAAGTAATGAACATTCGGTTTATTTCTTTTTAAATTTCATATTGTAAAAAGCGCTGGAAAGTTAAGCTTTTTACGTGTAGCTATGGAGTATTTTAAAATGTTCGTGTTCCCGTTTTAATATTGAAATCATTTTTGTATCAAAAGGGATAAGTGATAACACAAAAGTAATAACAGCAATGATGATTTAGCTTTGCTATTTAAGTGACAATTTTTTTTAATAATTATATGTTTTGAAAACAAAAACAAAAGATTATTCATATGTAATTGTTGTAGCTAGTATTTAGTTACAGAACCTAAAATAATGTATATGTTCATGGCCCTTCAATTCCTAAAAAAAACCTTCAACCAATAAGGTTATTGCTTTAACGAAATATAATTCCTGTGCTTGTAAAAAGGAATATACATATTTTAAATAAGGGTTTTTTTCTCCAAAATTCCCAATTTTAATTACGCATAAATGTTTCTTGAAATAAATATGCCGTCGTTTTCGTAATGCTAACATTTAAACATTTCTAACGTCATAAAAATGGAGTGTAAAATTGTTTTACAATTTAAAAACTCTAATCGGAACATCAGTGGCAATTTTTTTCTTCCATTTTTTCCTTTCTTTAGCGCACATGCACAAAAATAATAATCTTTCAATGAAATGTGACATGTATAAATATTATATTTGGTTGCCAGTTATATATTGCAATTATTTTACACTTATCTCTCATTAAAAAAAATGAAATCGGAAAATTCACTCAGTGTACCAAGAATTCAAAAATAATGTTGATTAGGAAAATCAGCAATAACTTTCAAAACAAAACAATTTGCAATCGAACCTTTGAACAAAAATGTTTTGTCTTCTTGAAGCATTGGATGTATCCTTTCAAACCAAACATCTAAAAATGTTCTTTATAAATTACGATAAATTAATATGTTTCTTGAACGTATGTCATTTTCAATACAATCCAATTTGTGAAATGGCCAGGGAGAATTTCTTGTGATTTAAATGGAAACGAACATGTGGCTTGGGCGTGGTCAATACGTCATGACACACGTCACACCCTTGGTCTGCAATGTTTCCCTATGGTTCGTGTCCTTCAGGGATAGCTGGTGCTCTCATAATTAAGCATTCAAAAAATGAAAGCTGTGAGGCTGTCTACAAGAGAACGATCGATCTTTGAGACAGGGCTACTCATTATCTCTTCCAAGGAAAAGAAGATGGTTTCAAGACTCAAAACATGGGGCATAAGATAGATTTAATGTTTTCCAATATCTTATTTTTGAATACATAATTCATTTCATATATGCTATTTTAAATTTGTATAGAGTATGAGTCTGTATGAAGACTTATGCTATTAGATCATTTATGGTGTCCTAAAAGTAGATATGTAACACGCTTTTTGATATTTTAAGAGATGTAGCTAATGCTTTTAACAAGTATAACTTTAAAATCCATACAATGCTGTTATAATACCAGTAAGTGACCTAAAATCACAGTTGAATACAATTTTTATACCCATACATCATTTCTGTAATTACTTAATCGGCCAAAGCATAATAGCAGATAATCCTCAAGTAGACTGATGTCAAGTTTTAAAGAACTCTTGTGTAAAAGCTATTCTGCCAAATATTGCTGTTCCTTCAGGCCCAATGTCTATCGTCGTCGTCATCGGCGAGGACGATTCGACTTGTTACCAGATTCCTAACAACGCTCTTGTTTGACTTTGATCTGTTAATTGAGTTGATGACTTTATTGTGTCTTTCTGCAGTCTGCAGAACAAACTGTCGTCAGACCGTTTGATATGATATTACAGCCTGACAAATGTGCGGAGAACGCCTCAAGCACTTCAATTACCGTACTAGGTGCAATGAAGGGACAAAATGTGATGTGATTATAATATAGATGTGTTAAGCTTGATTTTTCCTGAAATTTAAATGTAATGCATATGACATCAAACTATATGTGACAAAAACACACCCTGGCGTTGTTTTCAATATATGCAAACAAATGTTGTGAAGAACTGTTTTGGACATATTCAACTATGACATGATTATCTATCATGGTTCCTTATATAGCATTAAAAATAAAGGTGTTTTACTTGATAGCTATTATGAAATATATTATATGTAGTGCAGATCCTAAACAAATGTTTTTTTGGAAACTATTAAACATTTCATTTTCAATGAATGCCTATAATAGTTCTACCAAATGTTCTACCACAGTCACACTTCAAACTGAACTATTCATTCGTAAAATGTGCAACCTCCATTCTACACTCAAACAACTTTGAAAGAAACACAGATTTCACTGATCATTGCCCGCTTTGAGAAGGGTCCATAGTTCGTATGGTGCGCAGTTGTGAAAATAATTATTTTCCCTGCAGTGCAACATAAACTCTTGTTCCTTGGGCCATTATTTCGTCATTTAGTCAAACCCGGGAGTCCGGCCATCTTCTGGTCTGCTGCTTTCTGATCATTGTCGACAAAAGCCATCAGATATAATCACAGACTTCATGGAATCAGGGAAAATGGTTCAAAGGACGACTCAAGATTCTTACAATTGTCATGTTAAGCCATTCGTAAACGTTGTTTATAGATATATAATTGCTTTAACTTGTTTTCCTTCTTTTCTTTTTTTTTTCCGAATGAACAGATTTATCAAACCATTAGGCTTCTCTGTGTTAGAAAGAAAGTTTCGTTGATTTTTTTTTTTTATTTTTCCACTCCCTTTTTGGCTAGATTTAGGATTTCTTGTTTTTTGATTGGTTACCACTTGCCAATCAGTAATACTAATAATAATACAGAAGACACTACACGAAGTTTAACGTATTATAAGCCTAGTTAAAAGTCTTATCATAACCTGGTTTAATGAAGAGTGAAAATAAAAATAATCATCTATGTATGAATTGAATTTCGAAGAACATTTCAGTAAAATGACTCTTAACACGGATAATAATGCACATGTACATGCATTCCTTGGTCCCTTTATCCTACTGTGTAAACTATTTAAGCATTTTCTTTCATAAAACACACGTACTTACAAAAAGAATACTAGTATATAAAAACGTAGTGGGTTCCGGTGTGTTTCTAAGTATATACATAATATATTTATATAATATTCTTTGAAATTATACAACTGATGCAGTGCTCATCATCCTTAAAACTAGAATGTGATTCTGAAAGAAACAATAGGCTTAGGGACCACATCGCTCACTTAAGCAACAATAACTATAACTTATCAGAAAAGCGTAGATCATCTTATCAAATAAAAAATATCTAGACAATTTAGTAGAGTATATCTTGTTTATAAAAGATTTTCAATTTTTTATACACATGTTCTTTTAAGTTTAACATATTGAGCTCTTTTTTGAGAATAAAATTTGAAAACGTTTTTCTCTATTGATTTCAATGTAAAAATTTAGCTTCCCCACCCCACCCCAATTTTGACCCTATTGTGGCCCCAACCTACCCCCAGGGATCATGACTTAAAAAAAACTTGAATCTACACTACCTGAGGATACATGCTTCCACACAAATTACAGATTTTCTGGCAAACTGGTTTCCCCTTTAAAGAGGATCTTGCCCTTCATTTGAACAAACTTAAAAGCTTTTTCCCCAAGGCTGCTTTGTGCCAAGTTTGGTTGAAATTGGCCGAGTGGTTCTGGAGAAGAATGTGAAAATATTAAAAGTTTACGAGAACAACGACGACAAAGACGACGACAAAAGACGACAACGACAGACAACGGACAATTTTTGATCAGAAAAGCTTACTTGAGCTAAAAAGCATTTATGTAGGATCATTATATTTTCATAAAATATTTAGAGCTAGCAGTTAAAATAATGTAATATTAAAAAATATCACAATGATGCACCCAATACGAATTCTTTATTAAAATACGTACATATATTGCAACACGTCATAACAAGTCTCTGACTATGCGTTTGGCTATACGGAAAAAATATGACAAATTTATATCTGTTCGCAGTCAAACCTTTATTGCAATAAGAATAAGTGAAAAATAAGCTCAAGATTAAAAGTTATATACTTTAAGTTTAACAGCACTATAGCAGGGTACGGAAATCTCTAATAAATACCACATACATAATTATATAAATGACCACATACATAATCATATCAATGAAGAATTATTTCAAAGTCAATAAGAAATTTTAAACACTTTAAAATAAATTCAATTTTTAATATGATACCAAATGTATTTTTAGGCAACAACTAAATATCATATTTAAAAGTTTGACTTTTGTTTGATATTAGTGTTTTCTAAAAAAATTTAAATATATAATGATTGACGACAGAAGTTTTTAAACTTGTGCTCAAATTTCTGATTTATCGTCGGTTAAATTAAAATTGAAGTATGTGGGAAAGCACACTATTTTTACGATCATTCAGGTAAACAAATGTCATGACTTTTTTTATTTCTTGGTAAACAGTTCATTTACTTCTTTAAGTTTCTTTCTTTGTTAGGAAAATGTCAAAAATATATTTTTTACCATACAAAGTAGGTCTATCTTATTTTTACTGAAGAGAAATGAGAAATGAATGTCAGACTTTTTAAAAAAGTACTTGTGTAGTCAATGGGGAATAACTCGTCAAAGAAAACTGTGACCAAGCATGAATAAGTTCACCAGACATTTTTTTTCTATATTGACAATTAATGTAATCTATATACGAGAACGTGAAAAAAAAAGATTTCTACATCACTTTATTTTGAATGCTTTTAAATTTCATTTTAAAGGACATTTTAATCACTCGCATTACAAAAAAAAATTAAACAAAAGAAAAGTTTGGAAGTTTATAGAATGATATGAAAAACAATAATTTGTCTTGATTCTATTTGTTTCTTTAGAGGGGATTTTTATATCATGTAAATTTTATAAAAATGGACTGTTCCTCTTTGAGAATGTAATATTTTGTATAATATTTCTCATAAAGTACAGAAGTTACCGTCGAATATTAGTTTATTCTTCATTTAATAACCTTTTTTTTTCTTTTAAAATATGTATTAACGAAAATAGGGTGTGCTAGTATCAAATTGAAGTACTTTATGACCTCTATAATTTTATTATTATCAAAACACATTTAGAGAATATCATTTAAAAATTCAATGAATTTACATGCATGGACATTTCACACTGAGCAAAAGTTTACAGATGAAAATAAATTACGTAATGTTGACAACGTTAAAAAGCCTGTAACGTAACAATTTAATATATACCACGCCAAATGAACATTATGAGTTAAAAAGAAGCTGTAAAAACCATTTGTATTAATACAAAGATGATTGGTGAAAATGTTTCGTGGGTTACCAAATTGTCAACTTGTCAACTAGTATTGATTTGCCAGTTTGTTAAATACCTTACTTGATTTTATGGTAAGAACAAAACAGTTTCTTGATTATAATAATGAATTGTTTTAAAATAACTAGATGAATATTTATTTAAAAATTGTATATTGATTTATAAGACAGAAATAATTTTTGTTGTTTTTAATATCTTTAATTACATTAAAGCTATATGGAGAAAAACCATTTTTGTACACCTATGATTGGTCCAATAATATCAAGTAACTACAAAACCATTTTTACATAAACTCTAAACCGTATCGATTATTTTGATACAAGTAGATCTGAAACATTTTTACCTACTGCCTTTACTTCAACTTTGCACGAACGATTACACTGTCTTCTATGCGTCTGATACATTTAAGAGCCATGGTCACGATTTTTTTTCTTGAAATTTTGTTTTCCATAAGCGAGAAACAGAGCTCACATTTCTTTGTTATGTAAACAAAGCTCGAGCCATGTTTTGTCCACATATGTTGTATATACTGGTAAATTTTGCTTTCCATTGATATTTCAATCTGCAAGTTTATTATTAACAAAATGTAGCAGTTTCTAGTGTTGTTACTTGTTGTAGCAACCTAGATGTAAACAAAAACATGGCACGAACCATTGTTTACATACATGTAACAAATTATTGTGAACTCGAATATCGCGTATAACTTGATTAAAGATGTTAGGCTGACCTTTGGAAATACCTTAGTTAGGTATTGTAAATATTAAAATTGGAAAACTAAAATTTGAAAAATAAATCGTAACCATGCCCTTTTAAGTATGTAATTTTACTACTATCTCTACTAACTGTATGCTCATTTTGAAACTGTCGAGATTGTTACATCTGTAAATGATTAACCAGATTTTTTTAAGTGTATTGTCCTTTTTTATATCCAAAATTTAATATGTTCATGTGGTTTAAAAAATCATCTACGTTACTGCACAATGGCTACATTCCGAAAATGTATTGAATTATAAAAGGTGGGGTTTTTTTTCGCAAAAACAGTTTTGACTTTCTAAAGACTTCATTACTTTAACTCTCTTATACTCGAAAGAATGTCAAAACACATAGCTATCTCTTGGATTGATTCGTCTCGCATATACAGTTGAACTTCGGTGTCTCGAACACTGATATCTCGAATACAATGGATATATTTATTATTTACTTATTGTTGAATTGTTAAATTTTCTAATTTTTGGATAAGATTAGTTAGTATATTAGTATTTGGATCACTAAAACTATTATCAAAACTCGATTTGTATTTATGTAGAATTTTAAAATTGTTGTTTATATGGATTGTAAATTTAACAAATTTTATTGATAAGCTCAGTTATATTGGACAGCAAGCACAGTCACATAAACCCTCCCTAAAATACAAAATCATATAGAGGAAATCTTTAAAAAATGCGATTTTACTGTGCATGTATTTTATAGTTATTTGATTTGGAGTTCTGTGTACATATAATAAAGGAAAAGTATTAAAAAAATATCTAATCTTGTCTTGATCATAAGAGATTCTCTTTTAATAAATATTTATTGATTCAATATTCACAACACGCCTCAAGTTCTATATAAGTGTTCACTCCATTGTTTTGCTCCGGTCAATTAAGTGCATTGCTAGCACAAGCGTCTGTACCAACAAGTAAGTATAATGATTTGTTGTCAATATATGACTTTAACTGTTTTCTAGAATATTAAAGTTTTAAGATATAAGTAATCAAAGTTTAATGACGATAAAGCAATGTATTTATAATAGCAAACTAAATAAATATACAACACATTAGTTTGTAGTACACTTTATGAGATATTTACTCTGATTTGTTTTTATTTTTACACAAAATACGGATTTAGACAATGCGTTAAACAGCTGTGAACATGTAATTAAAGACATTTCATCATAACAGCTGGTCAGCTGGAAAAATTGTAAATTTAACTGTTTCCATCAAATGCAAAAAAAAAAAGATCAAATAAATTTACTAAACCTTTTTCATTCAGTTTAAATTGTTTGGTTTTTCTATTACATAAAACTAAACATCAAAATAAAACAGAATGTTTATACTTCCGTGTGGAATCTCTCTCTAAATCTCTATTATTGTTTAGAAATTTGATCTCATTTATCATTTGATCTTAACACATTTGAAATTTCGTGAATTTGCTAACAGTGAAATATATGTCATATTATGTAAATGAAATAACAATTAGGATAAAATGTCAGGTTCATTTAAAAAAAAATATGTGAAACAATATTTCTGTAATGTATGTAATTGTAAATGTAATTCTGTAATGTAATTTCTGTAATGTATGTCTCCTTATGCATGTCATGTTATGTGTATGCTGTGATAGTACTATTGTGCTTCAAGAAGTTGCATAAACAAACACAATACATGTTTAAGTGTCATCAAGAGAAACATCCACGTGCCTGTTAAAGTATTAGGCTATATAAATCTTCATTATTTTTAGGTTTACGTAAGGTAAAATTTGCATTCATTGCACGTCTCTCTTTTTTCTTTTTCTCTTTCTCTCTCTTCCATTCATTGGGTTCAACAGCTAAATAATACACCGACGAATTAAAAATTATATACTGTAACAATAAACCATGCAATTCGTTAGCTTTTTGATTGACAGTTTGACAGATGTTGACACTATTACGCAGTTTTGAATACACGTGTTAAGTTGTTACATCAGAGGACAAATGGGAACGTGAGCGTGATTTATGAAATAAACCTTTATAAACTATTTCAGCTCCCATTTATTCTAAACCTATTATAAGTGAGAATTTATATTTTTAGTATGATAATAATGATAAATTTTTATAAATATCAAATAAAAATATATTAATAAATATATATACTATAAAAAAGAAAGTTTCTAAGCATCAATGTTATCCATTTTAAATAAATCAAATTATCAAAAAGAGGGTAAAAAAGGAAAATTTATATGAAAGAAAGTAACATCTAGATTGGGTTTTTTTTCTTCTATATATTAATATATTTTCTAATATTATTATTTTTTACTTCGAAAATTAAAGAATTCATAAAATTCAGGAAAAGATCCAATATATACTCAATTATTTCATTTAATGGAATGTTCTTCTAACAATATTACTTATTCTTCTTGTGTGAAAGCCACTTTTTGATTGATGAGATGTGATAAAATGTTCCCATGTTGAACGTATAAACCAATCACACGTCGTTCTTATCAGTACAAACAGCAAGCATATTTAAGTTTTAATATCTAGTTTATTATCAAAAACGTTAAGAAGTTAATCCACATAAATAAGTAAGTTACTACCAAAGCAATTACGAAGTAATCAGGTTATAATTATTATTAAGTAAATAATTTAGTTAGAAAATGCTTTCGTATATAATATTCCACGTTGATGAATTAGAAAATAGGTAGATAAAATATACATGCAAATGACGTTCTGTTTTTATTCTATGGGTTACCAAGTAAAATAACAATTAATATACATGTAGTAGTTACTTTTCTATGAAAGTCATCAAGAAACTAAAATAATAGAATGACTATTTTTGTTAATGAGTTAACAAATGAGTGAATTTTTTTATCAGTGGGAAGTCGTTTGTAGATAAATTTATGTAACTTCATAATTTGTTGGTATGCATTTCTTTTCTAAATTACTCATTAAGATGGTGACTGAATCCACTTAATTAGGAGGACATTATGTATGTAAATCAGCGAGCTAGAAATGAAACAAGTAATTTTGTAAATACTTACTGAATTACTAATCTTGTGTTCTGGAGTTAATCATAATGAGTAGTTCATGAAGCAAATAACTTTTAAAAAAATATTTAAGTAAGTTAAAATGAATTAAACAAAAATATCGCTTATTACCTGAAAAATGTAAGTAAGTAATTAATTAAGTAAGTAATTTGTCACCTAGCAGGTTCATCAGGTAAGTCAAAAATCACTTGATTATATAACAAATTATTTGGGTAAATAATGGTAATTTAAGTAATAAGAAAGATCGCAGTTAAAAGACTATTATATGAACATTTGAAGAAGAAAGTAAAAGAGTTACGAATTACTTTTTTTTTTTTTTAAAGATATGTTGATAATCATATAAGTGATTATCAGTTAGCAAGGAAAGATAGTGTGATGAATAAATGAATTAAAAGTCAGTATGAACGCAAATCATAAGAAAATATCGTAAGAAATTGAGCAAATGGCTAGAATAAAGTACGTTGCTGTTATTCATAATTAAGTAATATATATATGTTACTGTTTTAGGCAAGTAAATAACTCACAAAATATTTGTCAGTTGGAGAGAAAATAGTGTACATGAAATTACATCTGTCAATGTCCTAATATGTAAAGCTAAGTTTATACTGTAACATATCTAACAAATTACTTTATATTCTTATCATAGTAAATCAGATCATAGTAAGTAAATAATAAAATTATCCTTTACTTTTATGCCAAAAAATACTTTGAAAGATATAAAACTCTTTTTTTTTTTAAATTTTCATATCGTTGACCTATTTCCTAATGTAGTTACTCAATAATAATGGATTTTGATATATTTAACATTGACAACTCCATAATTTTTTTCTTCTTTTGAATATTATAATTGATTATTCAAGTTCCTCATAAAACATTGTAGAAAGAATTGAGACCTGAATTCATCACAAGTCAGTTTTATTGGGGATATATGCGACCTTCCTAATCAGACGACGATAAAACCCAAAATTATTACGATGGTATTATAACACATTATCTATAACTAGATTGGCAAGTCCCCAATTTGGACCTGTACAATCCCAAGCCTAATACCTGACTGACGACAACATGTACAAAATTATATGGAGAAGAATTCGAATTGATTTACTAAGTGCACAAGTGACAGATGTCATCGCGTAAAAATTTTATCTGAGCGAGTCAATTAAATCAAATTTAAATGCTAATTAGGCGATTAATCCTTCATATTTTAGACATTTGAAAAATTCTTGATTTAAGGTGTCTCACTACACTTTAAATAGTTTCTCAAATCAGCAGAACACTACTTGATTATGATAGATATCATTATGCATAAAAAGTATATTAAGTCAAATAGGCGAAAAAATATGCAATTTGGGATAAAAATGATAATATTCAAAATTTTAGTTAATTCATTATAAACACAGGATCTGCGGTTCACAAGCCCGATACTTTAACCACCGAGCTATGTTGATATTCAACCAAATACAATACAAATACAAATCGATACAAACAATTGAACAAAACATTTAAATCGTGATCTTATGTCTTAAAAAGTATGAGACTTTATGTAGTGGTGTACCTTAAATCTTATACAAACATTTCACTAAATAGATAGTTTTTAATAAACTCATACAGAAATAACAATATACTGTAAACCAACTTTTATTCGCGTGGGAGGAATTTCCGCGAGGTTCACAAGAACCCCGTCGTCGCGAATATTTTTCGCCGCGAACCAGTCCTTGTCATATGGTTGTTATATCAACACATGTCTGGATAAGGCTTGGTCGCGAACATTAGTCGTCGCGAACCAGTTTATCGGAAGTAAATCGAGAAATAAAGTCTTCGCGAATAAAAGTTGGTTTACAGTATTATATTGATTAAGAATAAATAATATACCAGTGTTATGTAATAATCGCGTTAATCAACGTTCAGTCAGGCATTGTTATTTTTTAGATAATTCTAAAAATAATTTAATATACATTTCAAGTTTTAGTTCATTTCTCCTGACAACTTATGTTTGACATGCTAGAAAAAGAAATCAATCTTACATTATTTTTTTATGATTATAATCGAGATAAAAGAGTTATTTTGACAGCGCTTTAGCTTGTATTATACACTAATTAACATGTATTATAAAGGAAGAAAGAAAAATATATTCTTAAACATGAAAATGCAATGGTAGTTGTATGTTGTTCATTGAAAATGACATGTTCAAGCATAAGTACTTTGACAAACAAAAAACACTGTTCCGGATAATCACAAAGTACCAATGAAGTATTTTTTTTTACCCGTCTATGGTACATTTTCCTAAAAGAAAATCCATATATTAAATGATATGTGGTAGACATGCCTACAGAGTCATAGTCACTTCTATTATTATCAAATAATATCCAACAGGAGAATTTTAGTTCCTTAGAGAATAATAACTTTTTTAAGGATATATAGAAAGAAAATATGTAGGATATTTTCTGATTAAGTCCTACAGAATATTATTTCCTATAGGATATATTAATTTCACTGACACGTTTAAGGACAAGTAGTTTTGCTACATAAATTTGATTTTCCTACAAGATTTTAAAAATTCTGTAGGACGTTTGTTCAAACCCTATAGGAATTGAAATTCCCTTAGGAACCCCAGAGGAAAATTCTAAGTATCTTGCAGAAGAGTTGATTTCCCTACTGGACTCATTACTTTTCCCTTAGGATATGTTTACAATTAAGGTAAAATAACAATTTAAAATTTACCAATAACAAAAGTGGTAATTAACTCTTTAAGCAATGGTGTTATATGAATGTTTGAACATTTTGGAAGGTGCAAATATGCTTTCATGGCACTGGCATTATTGCCGGTGCAGTGTAATAATTGCACTTGAAAATTATCTTAAATATTAACTTATTCATGGTCGTGGTCACATGAATTAATTCTTAATGGTCACGACAAATTGTTTTAAATACAATTCATATAAGGTAAAGTTTAGATAACTTATTATTTAATTTTGCCTTACTTTATGTATACACAAAATATCAATATTTTAAATTTGTAAGCAATAATACTATAAACTATAGAAATATTTTATATTTCTAATACTTAACTTTGTGCATGTATTTGGTGGAGGGTTTGTATAGGCTATACCTGTTACCCAATATACTTGAGTGTCAATGAAATGTGTTTAAATTAAATTAAATGTCACCTAGAGAAATATTTTTACTCTTTTATGAAAATTAATAAAATCATATTTCCCTTCTTGCTAATGTATACTGTTCACAAAAACACACATCTTTAAAATAAAAAAAAAATGAAAAACAGGATAAGAATATTTTCTACTGAACTATTCGTATACATCGTACAATTTAAGTTTAAAATATTTGTATTAACCCGAATATGAACCGTCATTTATGTCCAGACATGTTATGCGTGTTTCAGAATTTCTGTTACACTATTGCTGGCCGTTCAAAACATCATAAAAGAGATTACGTGCAAAGCTTACAAAAATATCATTTAATTTACTTTGTATAACAATGTAATATTATCCCGTTTATCGGAACTGTTTGCGAGGTTATAATTGAAGGGGCCATTATATTTACTGCAACACAAAAGAGCGAATAAACTGAAATAAACAATGCTCTTTTGTCCTATGCAACAGATCGAGGGGGGATAAAATCTTATTTTACGGGTGTTTAATTAAATTCTCTCTGCCCTGCTAACTTTAAACAGCTTATATCCTTCAGCCTTAATCGGTTTATTAAAGGTCTCGTTTTAATGTCGGCTGTCGTAAAACGATATTTTATAACTCTTCAGATAATTACGATTTTTATTTAGAAATTTCTTTATCGGCGTCACTCAGCCACAACAAAATCGATGAACAGCGGCTATTTCGTCCCGTTCTTTCTTTCTCTCTTCTGACGCGGTCGATAGCGGGAAATTTTATCGTCTGCTAACATTATTTATGGATGAATCATCTCCGTTATCGACGTAGAAGCAGACGAACAGACTTGCGTTTCCATAGCACCCGGTGAAATGTAATTATCCACAGTGCGGCAAATTGTGTTATAGTTGAAGCGAGTTATCATTATCATACGCCTACTAGTAAGATTTTCACGTCGCGGGATCTTGGATTTTTCATGAAAGGTAGGTTTTTTTGTTTGTTAAAATACTATTAAGCTGTTTTAAAAAATGCACGTGTTATGCAAGTGTCGCGTCGCGGCTTATCTCGCCGCAATCTGAATAAATATTGTTTATACTGGGTCATTCAGAGGTCGCAGTGTATCTAGCAGGCCAAAATAAACATTGAACAAAATTGACTGCCATTAAATCGCAAGAAAAATTTCGCTATATCCTTCAAAAGCAGTTTTACAATACTAAAAGAGGGTAAAAATTGGAACACGTTTTATTAGCTTTGTAAATGGCGTTATACAGCGTTATATAATACTGCACTATTTAAAGCCAAGATTTATCAGATTATGCAATTATAGATTTAATTTAATGATAAGCTGCAGCTTATGAGACACAGCTGTGCCAATATTATACGTACAGGCCAGAAAACAACAGCCAAAATATGTGGTGTAATACTATAGTGCGCTGTATTCACAAACTTGGAAAAAAATGCTTGTTTAAATTACTCGTTACCGCGGGGTGATTGTGCGCTGTGAATGTTTACATTTTATATATCATGTATTTACATTTAACAATCAGAATTTCGGAACAAGGTTATGTCCTACGCGTGTATAAATGCGTCTATCTATTTATATATGCTTTTCTCCATTTAATCTAGCTTGTTTACAAACGAGGTATTTAAACTTTATTTATATGTGTAAAGTAGTTTAATAGGACCGAGAAATAAACTTATTTCACCCCCACCTTTTTTGGAAAAAAAAGTTTTGATTATGCATGTAGATTCAACAGTCAGCCAGTTTAGTAAATATCAAATGGATTAACTGGTATGATGAACTGCCTTTCTGTGTGTAAATACATGTAGTTATCTAGGTTGTTTGGATTATATTAGTGGCAATTTTATTGGCGAGTCCACTATGGATCGGTATGAAGGATGCACGTGCAATTTATAGTCTTGAACTATTAATTCCACTAAGCGATGAATATCAATTATATCAGTTATATGTGCATAAGACACATACATGATTATGAAATAAATACTGAATTATGCTACTTTAACATTTATTGGAATTTGGATTATGGCAAGCCACATCACGCTAAAACTAGCCGGATTTTATCTGTATGATTTGAATAATGTGATGAAATAGGAGACATGACCCCCTCACCAATACACCACCCCCTCAATATGCTTAGTTAAAGCAATATGAGTTGATTTTTTTTCTTCAAAATTATATTTTGTAAACTGATTTCACCTGAGAGGGCGTTATTAAATGTACAATTAATTGGGTACTACCACTGTATATGTTACATGACAAAGAATGGTTAAACAGACTGCATTATTCCGGCATTGTATTATTCCAACAAGTTTGCAATTTTACTACTAATATTAGTACTGTTACAACGCAAACCCACACTGTTTAATTCATTTATCCGTCATTAAAACTTCAAGTGACGTCCACACACATACGTAACACATAACGTTAAAGACGAAAATCGATTTTTGGGATATTCACTTTGAATACATTAATCATATTTTTATGAATTATTGGATGGAATTACTATTTCTGTAACCATATTTTTGACTCGATCTGGTCATATTTTTTTTCATTTTAACGATTAATGTGCAAATGTCCTTGCTTTGAATTATTGGACAATCTGGCTTTCAAACTGTTAGATAAACAAAACTGAATATTTGTGAACATTGTAAATATCTTCTCGGGGATGTTTGATATTTCAACCCTTTGATAATTACCTCTTCCCCTAAAATAAGCCATTAAATAAAACTAAATGAAACCAACCCTTTAAACATGTATTTTTTTTAATTTTGAAATTAATTAATTTAATTTAAATTTTGCATTTTAATTTCAGTTTAAATAGTTTATTAAATAAGTTTCACAAGCTCCTATATATAAAAACATGTTTAAAACACACAATTTATAGCATAATGCTTTGAAAGAAAGGCATACATGTACATGTATATATTAAACATTATATTATAAAAACTAACTTTAGTTTTAATTGTTTATGAATTGAAAAACATTTAATGGTAATTTGTATGATGTCCAATAGGAAAGGAGGCTACAGAATTTCAAGCCTCTCTTTTAATAATAAGGGGAAGGCGAATGATAAATCGAAAGAAAATGACTGTAGCAAAATTACTTTATAGTTCTTGCCCCCCCCCCCCCCCCCCTCCTCCCCGGTTGGATGGGCAAGTCTGCAGCTTTCCCCCTGACTTCTTTTTGTGTTGTGATTTTCTCTATTCGAATATTAAATCAAAAGAAGATGATTGTAGCAAAATTACTTTATAGTTTTTGCCCCCCCCCCTTTTTTTGGTTGGGTTAGTGCAAGCTTTCCCTCTACACTTCTCTTTGAGGTTTTCTCTATTGTCTATTATTTAAATTTTCTTTACGATTTAAACAACTTCATAAGGAGAACTCTTTAAGTTGTCACGACTTATTCTATTCTCATATATAATTTAATAAGTTTATATTAGATCATGTGAACAAATACTGACTGAAAGTTTAATTTTGGAAAAAAAACCCAATATCTATTATGTCTTAATTTGATTTTCATTATTTAAAATGTTAACAATGCCTATTTATAGTAAGAAATATTGTAAATAAGTACGATTGCCTTACACGATGAAATTTATCAAGTTATGCAATGTGTCATTATATTTCAATTTTCAACAACTGTTACATCCTTTGTTTTCCCCCCCCCCCCCCCCCCACACACACACACAAACACACACACACTCACACCCACACATATCGAGACAAAAGCAGACGAAACATTAAGATTTACAAACTAAACATGGCTTAATGGTTGATGATATGTGGAAGAGGAGATTTAACGAAAATAGTAATTATTTATAAAATGTTTCAGTAAGTTTTTTTTCCAATTAAGAAATTTTATATATTTATCTTGTTGCGTAAGTATTTTATAATTAATGGTTTTTCTGGGATGTTTCCTTGAATAGACATGAATAAAATTTCCATGAAAAATAAATCTATTACCCTAATGATTGCTGTTTGCTGAATTTCAATTTACGAAAGTAAGTTCACTCCGTAGTTTATTTTGATTGTACATGACCAATAACGATGAAAAATGAATTATAGATTTGAGTCATTTCAATTAATGATTATTTCTGTGTAATCACTGAAAAATCTACAATCAGTGATATCTTTGATAACTGAATTCTTCGTCTAGGTAAAGATCAATTGATATCCTATGTTGAATTTACTAGAGCATGCAGCTATCTTGCCAATATATACATGTACAATCTGTCACCATCAAATTACTGTTATCTGTATTGCATTACTATGCACGTGCACAGTGATTAAAATCCTGCGATCCTCGATTAAATTTAAAAATAATTGACGAAGCTTTATGGTAAAATTATATCTTTTGTTAGAAATTATAGGGAATTTTTTTACACGATGAATGGCAGTAATTTGATTCGTATCGCGTTAAGATCAGATTTACTAGTAACTTAAATTATGAAGAACATGTCATTTATTGAAAAATATATTAATGAACGTTAGCCCACATTGGAGAGAGAGAGAGAGAGAGAGAGAGAGAGAGAGAGAGAGAGAGA